>CM057004.1:119738171-120262343 GCA_029891345.1 Dryococelus australis | reverse complement strand
AACGTTGGTAAGTTTAAGCATTATAAACAAGCAGGTACGGTTGGTAAGTTTATAGGATTATAAACAAGCAGGTACGTTGGTAGAGTTTATAGGCATTAAAAAAAACAGGTACGGTTGGACAGTTTATAGGCATTATAAACAAAGCAGGTACGGTTGGTAGAGTTTATAGGATTATAAACAAAGAGGTACGGTTGGTAGAGTTTATAGCAATATAAACAAGCAGTACGGTTTAGAGTTTATAGGCATTATAAACAAGCAGGTACGGTTGGTAGAGTTTATAGCATTATAAACAAAGCAGTACGGTTGGTAGAGTTTATAGGCATTATAAACAAAGCAGGTACGGTTGGTACAGTTTATAGGCATTATAAACAAAGCACTACGTTGGTACAGTTTATAGGCATTATAAACAAAGAGGTACGATGGTACAGTTTATAGGCATTATAAACAAAGGTACTTGGTAGAGTTTATAGGCATTAAAACAAAGCAGGTACTTTTGGTAAGTTTTAGCATTATAACAAAGCAATACGGTTGTAAGTTTATAGGCTTATAACAAAGCAGGTACGTTGTAAGTTTATAGGCATTATAAACAAAGCAGGTACGTTGGTAGAGTTTATAGGCATTATAAACAAGCAGGTACGGTTGTAGAGTTTATAGGCATTATAAACAAAGAAGTACTTTTGTAGTTTATAGCATTATAAACAAAGCAGTACTTTGGTAAGTTTATAGGCATTATAAACAAAGCAGGTACGGTTGGTAGAGTTTATAGCATTATAAACAAAGAAGGTACCTTTGTTGGTTATAGGCATTATAAACAAAGCAGTACGGTTGTAGAGTTTATAGGCATTATAAACAAAGCAGGTACGGTTGGTAGAGTTTTATAGCATTATAAACAAAGCAGGTACGGTTGTTAGAGTTTATAGGCATTATAAACAAAGCAGGTACGGTTGGTACAGTTTATAGGCATTATAAACAAAGCAGGTACGGTTGGTAGCAGTTTAAAGGCATTATAAACAAAGAGGTACGTTGGTACAGTTTATAGACATTATAAACAAAGCAGGTACTTGGTAGAGTTTATAGGCATTATAAACAAAGAAGGTACGGTTGGTAAGTTTATAGGCATTATAAACAAAGCAGGTACGTTGGTAGAGTTTATAGGCATTATAAACAAAGCAGGTACGGTTGGTAGATTTATAGGCATATAAACATAGCAGTTACGGTTTTAAGTTTATAGGCATTATAAACAAGCAGGTACGGTTGGTACAGTTTAAGGCATTATAAACAAAGCAGTACGTTGGTAAGTTTATAGGCATTATAAACAAAGCAGGTACGGTTGGTACAGTTTAAGGCATTATAAACAAAGCAGGTACGGTTGGTAAGTTTATAGGCATTATAAACAAAGAAGGTACGGTGGTAAGTTTATAGGCATTATAAACAAAGCATGTACGGTTGGTACAGTTTAAAGGCATTATAAACAAAGCAGGTACGGTTGGTACAGTTTATAGGCATTATAAACAAAGACAGTACGGTTGGGACAGTTTATAGGCATTATAAACAAAGCAGGTACGGTTGGTACAGTTTATAGGCATTATAAACAAAGCAGGTACGGTTGGTAGTTTATAGGCATTATAAACAAAGCAGGTACGGTTGGTAAGTTTATAGGCATTATAAACAAAGCAGTACGTTTGGTAAGTTTATAGGCATTATAAACAAAGCAGGTACGGTTGGTACAGTTTATAGGCATTATAAACAAAGCAGGTACGGTTGGTAGAGTTTATAGGCATTATAAACAAAGAAGGTACTTTGTTTGAGTTTATAGGCATTATAAACAAAGCAGGTACGGTTGGTAGAGTTTATAGGCATTATAAACAAAGCAGGTACGGTTGGTAGAGTTTATAGCATTATAAACAAAGCATGGTACGTTGGTTAAGTTTATAGGCATTATAAACAAAGCAGTACGTTTGGTAAGTTTATAGGCATTATAAACAAAGCAGGTACGGTTGGTAGAGTTTATAGGCATTATAAACAAAGAAGGTACCTTTGTTACAGTATATATTCATTATAAACAAAGAAGGTCCGGTTGGTAGAGTTTATAGGCATTATAAACAAAGCAGGTACGGTTGGTACAGTTTATAGGCATTATAAACAAAGCATGTACACTTGGTACAGTTTATAGGCATTATAAACAAAGAAGGTACTGTTGGTAGAGTTTATAGGAATTATAAACAAAGCAGGTACGGTTGGTAGAGTTTATAGGCATTATAAACATAGCAGGTACGGTTGGTACAGTTTATAGGCATTATAAACAAAGCAGGTACGGTTGGTACAGTTTAAAGGCATTATAAACAAAGCAGGTACGGTTGGTACAGTTTATAGGCATTATAAACAAAGCAGTACTGTAGGTAGAGTTTATAGGCATTATAAACAATGCAGGTACGGTTGGAACAGTTTATAGGCATTATAAAACAAAGCAGGTACGGTTTGGTAAGTTTATAGGCATTATAAACAAAGCAGGTACGGTTGGTATAGTTTATAGGCATTATAATCAAAGAAGGTACGGTTGGTAGAGTTTATTAGGCATTATAAACAAAGAAGGTACGGTTGGTACAGTTTATAGGCATTATAAACAAAGCATGTACATTTGGTACAGTTTATAGGCATTATAAACAAAGAAGGTACGGTTGGTAAGTTAATAGTTCATTATAAACAAAGAAGGTACCGGTTGTTAGAGTTTATAGGCATTATAAACAAAGCAGGTACGGTTGGTACAGTTTATAGTCATTATAAACAAAGCAGGTACATTTGGTAACTGTTTATAGGCATTATAAACAAAGAAGGTACGGTTGTAGAGTTTATAGGAATTATAAACAAAGCAGGTACGGTTGGTAGAGTTTATAGGCATTATAAACATAGCAGGTACGGTTGGTACAGTATATAGGCATTATAAACAAAGCAGGTACGGTTGGTACAGTTTAAAGGCATTATAAATAAAGCAGGTACGGTTGGTACAGTTTATAGGCATTATAAACAAAGCAGGTACTGTAGGTAGAGTTTATAGGCATTATAAACAAAGCAGGTACGGTTGGAACAGTTTATAGGCATTATAAAACAAAGCAGGTACGGTTGGTACAGTTTATAGGCATTATAAACAAAGCAGGTACGGTTGGTAGAGTTTATAGGCATTATAATCAACGAAGGTACGGTTGGTAGAGTTTTAGGCATTATAAACAAAGAAGGTATGGTTGGTACAGTTTATAAGGCATTATAAACAAAAGCATGTACATTTGGTACAGTTTATAGGCATTATAAACAAAGAGGTGCGGTTGGTAGAGTTTATAGGCATTATAAACAAAGAAGGTACGGTTGGTAGAGTTTATTGGCATTATAATCAAAGCAGGTACGGTTGGTAGAGTTTATAGGCATTTATAAACAAAGCATGGTTACACGGTTGGTAGAGTTTATATGCATTATAAACAATAGAAGATACCTTTGTTAGCGTTTTAAGGCATTATAAACAAAGCAGGTACCATTGGTAGAGTTTATAGGCATTATAAACAAAGCAGGTACGGTTGGTACAGTTTATAGGCATTATAACAAAGCAGTACATTTGGTACTGTTTATAGGCATTATAAACAAAGAAGGTACGGTTGGTAGAGTTTATATTAATTATAAACAAAGCAGGTACGGTTGGTAGAGTTTATAGGCATTATAAACATAGCAGGTACGGTTGGTACAGTTTATAGGCATTATAAACAAAGCAGGTACGGTTGGTACAGTTTAAAGGCATTATAAACAAAGCAGGTACGGTTGGTACAGTTTATAGGCATTATAAACAAAGCAGGTACTGTAGGTAGAGTTTATAGGCATTATAAACAAAGCAGGTACGTTGGTAGAGTTTATAGGCATTATAAACAAAGCACTTCCGGTTGGTAGAGTTTAATAGGCATTATAACAAAGAGGTACCTTTATTAGGGTTTATAGACATTATAAACAAAGCAGGTACCTTTGGTAGAGTTTATAGGCATTATAAACAAAGAAGGTACGGTTGGTAGAGTTTATAGGCATTATAAACAAAGCAGGTACGGTTGGTAGGGTTTATAGGCATTATAATCAAAGCAGGTACGGTTGGTAGAGTTTATAGGCATTATAAACAAAGCAGGTACGGTTGGTAGAGTTTATAGGCATTATAAACAAAGAAGGTACGGTTGGTAGAGTTTATATGCATTATAACAAAGCAATTACGGTTGGTACAGTTTATAGGCATTATAAACAAAGCAGGTACGGTTGGTAGAGTTTATAGGCATTATAAACAAAGAAGGTACGGTTGGTAGAGTTTATAGGCATTATATACAAAGCAGGTACGGTTGGTAGGGTTTATAGGCATTATAAACAAAGCAGGTACGGTTGGTAGAGTTTATAGCATTATAAACATAGCAGGTACGGTTGGTAGAGTTTATAGGCATTATAAACAAAGCAGTACGGTTGGTACAGTTTAAAGGCATTATAACCAAAGCAGGTACTGTTGGTACAGTTTATAGGCATTATAAACAAAGCAGGTACGGTTGGTACAATTTATATTCATTATAAACAAAGCATGTACATTTGGTACAGTTTATATTCATTATAACAAAGCAGGTACGGTTGGTAGAGTTTATAGGCATTATAAACAAAGCAGGTACGGTTGGTACAGTTTATAGGCATTATAAACAAAGCAGGTACGGTTGGTAGAGTTTATAGGCATTATAATCAAAGAAGGTACGGTTGGTAGAGTTTATAGGCATTATAAACAAAGAAGGTACGGTTGGTACAGTTTATAGGCATTATAAACAAAGCATGTACATTTGGTACAGTTTATAGGCATTATAAACAAAGAAGGTACGGTTTTTTACAGTATATATTCATTATAAACAAAGAAGGTACGGTTGGTAGAGTTTATAATCATTATAAACAAAGCAGGTACGGTTGGTACAGTTTATAGGCATTATAAACAAAGCATGTACATTTGGTACAGTTTATAGGCATTATAAACAAAGAAGGTACGGTTTGTAGAGTTTATAGGCATTATAAACAAAGTATGTACGGTTGGTAGAGTTTATAGGCATTATAAACAAAGCAGGTACGGTTGGTACAGTTTATAGGCATTATAAACAAAGCAGGTACATTTGTAACAGTTTATAGGCATTATAAACAAAGCATGTACGGTTGGTACAGTTTTTATTGTACTTCTATAATTGCTTTCTTATAATTTTTCCTATTATGAAATTCGTTCGTTTTCACGCTTTTCCCGTTCATGTGTACACAAAACTTCGTTGGATATAACTGAGTATTTTTTAAAATAATTGATATAGTTTAAAAAACAGTTGATGGTGGCTTGATAATTATAGATGTCTCTGACTACATAGTACTGTGTGGAACACGTGACAAAATGTATTGAACAGCTGAATATCACAAAATTAATACAAATGCGCGACTCTTCTCTTATTAACGTAGGAATTCCATTCTTCATGAAAACTTTGAATGATACCCTTCATATCAGCAATAGAAAGGACATTTTCTTTAAACGTATAATAAGGTAGAAGTGGTTCAGATGTGAATTCAGTTCCATCTGCCATGTCGCCAAGTAGCTACATTTCCTATCGCCTTTATACAGCGCATGTTTTCATGCAATGCACTGGAGGTAAGTTAAACTGCGAGCACACGGTGTTTTCATGCAATGCACTGGAGGTAAGTTAAACTGCAGTTACACGGTATTTTCATGCAATGCACTGGAGGTAAGTTAAACTGCTGTTACTCGGTGTTTTCAACCAGCGGTGTTACTAGTGTAACCGTATTTATGATATATTTTTTAAGATTATCACAACCTTTATCATTCACGCAGCGCATGAAAATAAACAAGTGCAGGTGAGAAAATAGCGGTTATTATTGTGTTCGTATAATACTACCTATTGGAAACATGTCGTTTTCGTGAATACAACGCAAATGTATAAACATGGGAACAGAAAATGCACAATCGTTATCGAACAGGGCATGATTTTAGATGAAAAATCAGTATCCCTTCATTTGAAATGAATTCTTTGATGGCAGGGTCACAACAGTATGTTTAACTGTCTTGTATGAAAGTCAGAGAAAGGTACGCCTTGCAGGTACGACACCATCACAAACCCAAGTTACAAAAGGTTGCTTGTCTAGAATACACAGGCGTTAAGATGCCCGCCTGCTGCCGTCGTTTTTCTCTTTTCTTTGTTTTTTTTTTTTGTGGCTGAGATGCGCTGGAACCATAAGGGTTACACTGGCACGCGCTACAAGGGCGCTATCACCTCTACGCGCAGGGCTCTGCAGTGACCTCCTAGTAATTCTTGTACCTATGGCACCTTCAGTGGCGACCCTGTCATTTTATTGATGAAAAGTCTGTAACAAAGTTCAACACAGGCTCCTATCGTAGTTTGACTCGTGTCCAACAAGCATGTTTTAAGCTACAGCAATATGAACAATATTGCAGAGCTTCAAAATAATATTTACAGCATTCGTGGCAACTTTAAAGTACTATTCCTTCCTCGTGTGGAGTATGGCGTCTTTTCCTAAGTAAACATACTGCAGGGAGAACGTTTGAAAGATTCGTTAAAACACTAGGAAGTCAAACACTCTGCAGCGCAGTCCAGGCACCAGGCAACCAGGCGGGGACCTTAATGTGTTCTCAGGCCGCCAGAACAGTGATTAGAGATTCAGAACAAATACTCCGGCACAGAGTAATGAAGTACGATAGTGACGTGATGTGTAACTTTGTATTTAATATTGCACCATACAATGACAGGGCTACAAATGGAAGTATATTGCAGGGTAGTTGGTTAGGGAAAGACTGTTGACCAGTTGGCAATACGCAGAGGATATGGCACGCGTGTTATACGTCCTTGGTGCTTCTAGGTCTCTGACTCGCGAAATGCGTCTTAAAAGACGGCAAATTTAAGTGTTTACACAAGAACAGAAAGCTGGCCTTGAAAATAGCTTCATTACGAAGCTAGCAGTAGTATTTATGTTCGCTGAAACCTTTTCAAAGTCTTGGAAAAAAAATTATTCGTGTTATTCAGACAATTTATACTCCACATTTTGTATAATAAGACACATGATTCTGGACCAAATTGGTAGTGGTAGGCATTTTTTGCAAAAATGAAAAATTATAACGTCACCGAGGAAAACATTAACAAGTGAATTATTTATGTACGCGCAACATTTAATACCTCGAAAATAAAAATTGTGTGAAATTATCTGACAGTTGTTAAGGCAGTTTAAAAAAATGTAACCTTCTTACTTTTTACTTTTTGTTAGCACGAGTAGATGCTTGGTCGAAGCCCATTTGGGTGTGTTTGGGCGGGAAAGTGAAATGCTCTGATCGAGACCATCAAGAATAGATTCTGATATAACATGTCTTGTTAGCACGAGTAGATGCTCGGTCGAAGCCCATTTGGGTGCGTTTGGGCGGGAAAGTGAAATGCTCTGTTCGAGACCATCAAGAATAGATTCTGATGTAACATGTTTTGTTAGCACGAGTAGATGCTTGGTTGAAGCCCATTTGGGTGTGTTTGGGCGGGAAAGTGAAATGCTCTGTTCGAGACCATCAAGAATAGATTCTGATGTAACATGTTTTGTCAGCAGAAATGAATAAACTAGGCAAGGGAAATAAAGTATTTAGTTGATGAAGGTTGGAGGTGTAAGTGGTATGGTATGTAAGTGCGAGGGGCGGGGTAGAGGATAGTCGACATTAGCATAGCGGCTGTGAGTCGCCCCAGGCGGTGATACAGTTCCACCATGTGAAGATGGTGTAACTGCAGTCAGCTGTTGCAGGAGAATATGCGTGCACTTGGCCATTGTCAGCTAGCTGTCTCCCCCCCCCCCCGGCCCCATATTACCTCCACACTCCCGTGCCAAGTCTCTCTGCTGGCACACGCCATCAACTACACTGCCCTTGCTTGCACGTCATCTACGCGAGGTCACCTCTCACAAACAATTACCTATACACCGTCCACGGTTCATTACGCCTTTTTCAAATCATCCTTAGAGAAACGTCGCTGACCGTGGCTTTAAGTAATATTTTAACGGGCACACTTCTTGGAACTGGGCACCCAGACAAGTTGATAACGAAGGAGGGAAAGTAATTCTATTTATTAACATAGAATTTAAAGCAAGTGTTAGGTAAACATTTGTGAATAGCGAAATAACTGTAACAACGAACATATTTCCAAAGTATACACGTTTCCAATAACTTTACAATTTACTTTGACCGACGCATGGATAAAGGAATCAGACTCACGGCGAGGCTGATTTCACACGTGGCGTAAGAATGCAGCAGGCAGAGCTTAAACAAGGCTTTCAAAAGGGCTCAGTTTAATGTGAACAGCCAATGCAAAATGTTAACACGGAGGGCCAGCTGCTGTATGTGATGAAGGGTCCATGACCAGCTGTGCCACAACACGATTTACTACAGATCCACTTCCGGAAGTAGATGAGTGTAGCTGCCTTGCGGGCCGATCAGTATTGGCATAACTTAATTCTGATCGATCCACCCGCATAAGAAAATATTTCGTCACAGAGACACGTGGCTAGTGACCAATGGAAAACTCTAAGTGTCTCCAGGAGATGTGTAAGTGGAGCGCAAATCTTCTCGCGATAACCGGCCGTGTTTAACATATGACCAATGGCCGAAAATTAATTATGTATACTTCTCTTTGGAATGTAGTGAATGCATTTCTCGACAATTAATGGCTTGAGGCGACTTTTTCTGTAATATTCACCATTTATATTCAGTCATGGCAGTAGAAGAACCGCTAAAAGCTACGACATTTTTAGTTAAGTAATAATATTTTATTTATGATGAGGGATGAATTTTAGGAAGTATATCGTTTGAAGATTACGATCTTGTATCAACAAGACATCTAAAAGGCGTGTTGCTTAGTTTAAGGTAATCTGATGTTTATAAATAAAATCATTTTGATTTCAGATTTTGTTGCCTTTTATTTAATTATTAAATTCACGTCAAACTTAGTGCGTTCAAGGTGTGCATAGTTTCGGTTCGTGAGTCACTTCACATCACAAAGTTTGTAACAGACTGTCAAGAATTTATTTTGCAATTGGCAGCCCAGCCAATAGAGAACCTTTCTCAGGACGCAGTAGCCAATCAGACACAAGGTCCGTCCCCAAAGCCTAGTACAAGCAACCAGACAATAAGTATGAGCATATCAAAGAAACCACCACATTATTTCATCTCTGTGTACTTGTCTACCCTGTGCCAGTATCATGGACAATTATTTACCCTGTGCCAGAATCATGGACAATTATTTACCCTGTGCCAGTATCATGGACAATTATTTACCCTGTGCCAGTGTCATGGACAACTATTTACCCTGTGCCAGTATCATGGACAATTATTTACCCTGTGCCAGTATCATGGACAATTATTTATCCTGTGCCAGTATCATGAACAATTATTTACCATATGCCAGTATCATGGACAATTATTTACCCTGTGCCAGTATCACGGACAATTATTTTAAGCTGTAGTCTAATGCCGGAATCACATAGCCCCGACGCGCACGACACGACGGCCAACAGCCAATGAAATACAAGATAGGTCGTTTAAGCCCGACCGATTTTGTCGTCCGAGCAGCAGTTTTGGATTATAAATGATTTCTATTCTTCGTCGTGTCGTGCGACACGACGCACAGAATGTACAACCTTGCTAATTGAAATTGTATTGCAAGACTAACGTAGCCTATCAGCGCCTTCTAAATAGTTAGTTTAAATGCCGAGAGCGTGGTGTCGGTCGTACTGTAAATTCAAGTAGTCACATTGAAATGTGCGTAGTTGCGTTTTTTAGTCGTGTCGTGCTGTGTTGGTCGGGGCTATGTGTTTCCGGCATAACGAAATAGTTTTGTTCAATTTGATATTTCTACGAAAAAAATTGTTAACGCATGTAACTTGTTTGACTGGTTTTAGAGAATTCGCGTCCGTCCTCGTTATTGAACGACTTGTACCCAGACAACTGCTAGGAATGTCAAATACAATTAGTAACTCTAATGCAGTGGTTTTCAAACAGAGCGCTGTGGTGTCCAGTACGATAAGTATTGAAACCTGCTTCACTGCCGACTCCTGTGTTATGCAAGTAATATATTATGTATGTTTCAAATGCACCAGGTCTAGGCATATTTCTTCTTGTCGTATGCCAAATTTCTTTTCACAGCCTGTTATTTATTTTTTCAAAATATTTTCTAAAGTTTCTATTTAATAGAAAACTGTTCCACGAAATGTTGAAATATGTTTATATCAGATGTTCTGTAACGTGGTCGCGGAAATTATTTCGTTGTTCAGAAAAGCAATGGATTAAAAACGGTTGGAAACATTTGCACTGGAGATTAGTATAGATCTGGCGTGTAATGAACAACGTTTCATATCATTAAATCACTAAGCTGAAAATTTAAAATAAACGAAATATTTTTAATTAACAAATTAATATAAATTTTTTATATATTAATTAAAATTAAAACTTTTTTTTAGCATCGCATGAGTTTTAACTTGCCTAATTTTATTGCCTAACATTTATTTGTAAATTATGTTATTAAATTTAATTTGCGACCTATTTTGTAGAATTACCCTATGGTTTTTACATTTATTTTTAAAATTCAGTCTAGAAATAAATTTTATAAACTTTTCATCGAAATTCAATATTTAATTTTATATTGTAAATAATTTTCTTAATTCGTCTTTAACTTTTCATTAATTAGATTTATTGAATTTAATATTAAACATTTTTAAGATACTTAAAATGTCAAGTATATAGAAAAATGTTTTAATTAAATGAAAAGTGGTCCATGGTGAAACAGATTTATGATACTCTGGATGTGTTCTGTTTTGAAGCTTACACAGACTATAACTTTCCTCGATCTTCCCTCCT
The DNA here is from genome assembly GCA_029891345.1 of Dryococelus australis. Lineage (NCBI taxonomy): Eukaryota > Metazoa > Arthropoda > Insecta > Phasmatodea > Phasmatidae > Dryococelus > Dryococelus australis. Next base: position 120,251,404 of record CM057004.1, on the reverse strand, counting down.
TTCAATTAATAGCGTGGAACTACCCCTGCATTCGCCTAGAATGAACTCAGGGAAATCGTGAATCCAACCCGGGCCCTCCCGACAGTTCGTTCATTCTGTTATAATTGGGCTTATATTGCTCATAGTTGGCCGACAATACGTGCAGCAGTGAACACACTGCATTACATTTCTCGTAGAGTCTGCTGTTCATTCAGAGTCCCCTCTACAACACAAAGGGAAATCAAAGGATATGGAAACAGATACTGTGCTGTCTAGAACTCCGGCTCACACCTACAACAAACAAATCGATAATACGTGGTAATGTAGAATTTAAAAAAATCCCATTTTGAAGGCAGGAGAGGGGACCGAGAAAATCCAAAGATAGTAAAAAACTGAACAAGAACATCCATCCTCAAGGACACTTTGTTTTAAAAAACTATATATGTAGTGTACAAACAAGTACAGGCTGTTCACAGTAAACTCACCACTACTTGCATGCACATTGTCTTTTCTTACACCATATGTAAAAACATTCTCATGCGCCTAATCACTTTGCCCTTGTGCCGCTCTAGCGAATCTGTACAGCCATTAGGAAAGGAAATTCTTCTTCTTCTTATCTTCATAGTATGCTTACAGCCTGTTCCATCCAGAAATTAGGAGTCTTTCCATCTCTTTTTCGGTCTTCCAGGCAATCTCTTTCCATCCACTGGTAAATTATCTCTTGGCACGCGCACAATTTTGTCCGATGCCATGCGGGATACGTGATAATTCCATTCCATTCCATTCTTCGTCTGCCTACGCAATCACCTATTGCTTGGCTATTCAACTGTCTTATAATCTCTGCACGTCTGATCTTGTCTTTCCTGAATTTATGTACAATTTTCCTCAAAATATTCATTTCATTTGTCTCTAAGATTCGTTTAGTTTTTGATGTATCCGCCCTTGTCTCAGCAGTGTAAGTCAATATTGGGCGTATTGCTGCTTTATAGATTCTTGTCTTAGTGTCCTTATTTAAGTACTTATTGTTCCATATGATGTCGTACATGCAGGCCGCTATTCTCGCTGCTTTATTGGTCTGTTGTACAACTTCATTCTGCAGTGATCCCAAACTTATCTCAACACTTAAGTATTTTGTTGCCATCGCATGTTCAATATTTTTCTCTCTAGTTCTAACTTACATCATAATGGAAATTTACTTATAGTCATTAACTTGGTTTTTGTTAAAGATATTTTCATAGTTAACTTTTGGCAACCAAGATAGAATCTATATAGTAATATTTGCAAATCATCTTCGGAATCCGCCATCAAAGCAGCATCATCAGCATAACATACAATATTAAGATCTTTATCTCCCATATTTAGTTATATTGTCTTATATAATTTCATTCAGTAATAATTTAAATGACAGTGGACTTAACCCTTTCAGAACCTCTTTAATCTACGGTTTCAGGTATTGCAAACCAAAAATATTATGATGTATGCTGTACTTAAGTAGACACAACAATTATTACGTTGTCACAGCCAATGTGCTAAAGACTTTGGGCTCGGCTACAGTTACATGAATCAATGATGACTTATAGCAGTAAGACAGTTTGTGAATCATTTACCCACAGCTGAGATCATTCCATTTAAAATGCCACTATTAAGTAAAATCATTCCATTTGGTACATTATTGTCTTCTAAAATATATAAAACATCTTTAAGTTCCAGCCTATCAAAATCCTTTTCGAGGTCGATAAAACATAAAAATGCAGGTATATTGAATTCAGTAGTTTTTTCTATTACCTGTCTAATTATAAAAATAGCATCTGTACAAGATCTGCCAAGCCGAAATCCTTGTTTTTCATATTGGCAACAAATTATTTAAGATAATTATGTTGAATTAATCTTGTTGTAATTATCAATACAATATGAAGTAAGTTTATTGGTCTATAATTTTGTGGTTTGTGTTCTTCTTTCTTCTTAAACACTGGAACCACGATACTAGTTTTCCAGTCACCTAGGACTTTAGATTTTTTAAATATTAGTTTAATTAATTTTGTTATTTCTAATACAAGTTTTTCTCCGCCATATTTGATCATTTCATTGGTTATACAATCCTCTCCTGGGGATTTCCTATTCTTAAGTTTCTTAATAATAGTTAATATTTCTTCTTCAATGACCTCTAATATAGTTTTACGATCTTTACTGTCAATCACATAAACATATCCACTTCCCGTGTTATGGAGATCTGTGAGGTATTCGAACCATTTACTTTCTCCGATTTTATTTGACGTTATAACATATTTTACTTCCAATCGTTGATTCCTTATTGTTCTCCATATTTGCCGTTACATACCATAAAAGTCTCTCTAAATTACACGTACAGGCTTCCCAATATTGTTATTTAGTGTTTCTAAACGTTGCATTAACATTATTTCTAATAACTCTGTAATTCTCATAGCCATCTGCGTTTTTTGTTCTCACATACTTAATAAAAATTAATTTTTTCTTTTATTTGGCCAAAGTTTTGACCTCATCACAAAACCACGTTTTATTTCTGAATTTCTTCTGTGATTTGTTTCAAAAGCAGCTTGCAGTATAGTTTCCCAAACCGTTTTCCAATTATCATTAATTTATTTATCTTCCTTCGTGCAATTTTTTTTACAACTTTTTCTCCAATCTTCTTTGATATAGGTACTGTATACCTTTATCTTCCAGTAATTCCCTATTAAGTTGTTTTTCAATTACTGGTTGTTCTTGTTTAGTTTTTTGTGGATGAATTCGCTATTTTGCTCAGTAATCTATGATCAGTTCCTACATTGGCTGAATTTAATGTTCTAACAGTCAGAACTTGAGTTTGATGAATATTTTTATTTGATATTATATAATCTATTGTTAAGCGCTTTCCTCTAGTATTTTCCCATGTGTATTTATATTGTGGTTTAAGATGAAAAAAACGAATTATTTATTCTAAGACTATTGTTTGTGCATAAATCTATGAGAAACTCTCCATTATCATTTAATACATTCTCACTGAACCTCTGTATAACTCCTCGTATAATATTGTTCCCAATTCTTCCGTTCAAGTCTCTCATTACCAATACTTTCACATTCATTGGTATCATATCTAATTGACCTTGAAGTATTCCATAAAATGTCTCTGTGTCCTGTATTGGTTTACAGTCCTCTGGTGCATATACACTAAATAGATGTAATATGGATTTTTTTTGTTGTTTTTAGTGAGATCATTAAAGCTCTTTCTGATATAAACTTGTATCCAAGGATTGCATTTTTATGTTTATTATGAATAAGACCACAGCCCCTCTTTTGCTCTCCTGTTCATATCTACACCACTATAGAAGAAAATATAATTTTCTTAAGAAATAATTCCTTTGTCCTTTTTCTTTGTCTTTGGCCTAGCACATATATCCAATAACTTTCCTTTGACCTCCATTATTATTTCCTGATCTTTATTATTCCATGATGCAACGTTCGAACATCCTATTCTAATCAAATGATGTCTCCAAACATTGGCCATCCCGTCGACTTGCAAAGGTTGTCTTCATTAAATCAGTTTGGCTCTATTCATATCTGGTACTTTGAGCTTGAATGAATTACACCTCGAGTTCTTTGCTAGGCCGGCTGTTGGTGGGTTTTATATCAGTGTTTCCTCCTCTTAGGCCAGTTGCTTCCGCCATAGCTAAAGAGCCTGGTCTGCCATGCTAGTTTTGGTTCGCCCCGTACCTCCATATCTACTGATATGGCGAGCATTCCCATATCCACACCACCCAGCGAGGCACCCGATGGCGACTAGCAACCCCACACGGGAGAAAAGGAAATGTTTTGCAAGTTTATTAATTTTTATAGGCATTGAAAAAACCGAAAGCAAATTAAATAATGTTATTATTGACACATGTTGACCTAACTCTTTTAATTCGACGTTGAGACATGGGACTTATTTCGCTCCGGTATTGCCAACTTTACTGGGCGTGATGTACTAGCCAGTGTGCTCGTTAAAATGTATCTAGTGACATTTCCTAAACGTTGATTCATTTTAAAAGTGTCCAACTGTGAACAGTGTAGGTATACCGAAGTTTACAGGCTAACCATCAGCAGTAAAGAGACAATAGATGAATATAATTCAAGGACGGTATGCTAAATGCTGTGCTATGCTGTTACACCACACTTATCTGCCGATGCCACACTCCTAGTGTGTGCCAACAGAACTGAATGGAACTACGTGTGTGCGGCATTCTTGGCTGCATGAAAATAATGCAAAATGAACCGTTAGAAATTCTTTTAATGAGTACAATATAATATTCGATTGGTTAAGTATTTATAAACTCCCTCGATTGTTCCGAAATAAACTGACGCGAGGAAACGGTACGTATAGGTTCTATCTCGCAACGATTACAATGTTTTGGCAACAGGATCAAGTTCCTTGTACCACTGGCATCTACGAAATCAAATAAAGAACTATAAACTTTCATGTCACGTTGATATACTTTATCGAGCCAAATGAATGGACCGAACTGAAAAAAAAAAAAACGCGCCGGATTTGTAGACATTTCACCAACTATGACTACTCAAAAGATAATGCAGTTTCCGCTGTACAAAGTGGCCTGAAATATTCCATTCCAACGAAGTTAAAGACTCTGGAAAAGCAGCGTGATGTAACATTCGACCAAGGGAAATGCGCACTGTGCAGTTTTCTGCAGATTTTGGAATTGGTATAGTTAAGAGGACTATACACTGTACAGATAAAACTGCTATACCTTGTGCAGATAATAGTGCTATACATTATACAGATAAGAGTGCTATACATTGTACAGATAAGAGTGCTATACATTGTACAGTTAAGAGGACTATACATTGTACAGATAAGAGTGCTATACATTGTACAGTTAAGAGGACTATACACTGTACAGATAAAACTGCTATACCTTGTGCAGATAATAGTGCTATACATTGTACAGATAAGAGTGCTATACATTGTACAGTAAGAGGTCTGGCTGTACATTGTACGATCATTGTCTGCGTGCATATGCGTATCTCAGGAAATAAATGTTTTGGGAATAAGAGGTCTTCAACAATAAACTATTGTCATACAGTTTTTCGTTGTATTTAGAAAGAAAGAAGTCATTACAATGGTAAAATAACATGGCACTCAGAGCCTGCTTGCTCAGTTAGCTTCACATCTGAGGTCTCTCCCCGCGTGTAATGAAGTGCCACTGTTACAGATCTGACTTGCAGAGGAAAGTGTGATAACTGCATGCCGGTCCAACGTCTTGCTCGTATGGGTTATGGGTCGCTGGGCGCGCGTGTTATTGTCGCCCGTATCACTCTCTCGCTTCTGGCACTTAGAAGCGCAAAACATCAGTTTTGTTCACGTGGCCATGCAACTTCAGCACCCGGAGGTGCAGATGCTGTAGCTGGGTACACGTTGATACGCTGACGAGTGCAGAGTGTGTACAAGTTGCCACCCAAAGGCCTGAGAGCTAACATGTTAAATTGTTTTTGTTATATTTCCTGCAATTACATATATGTAATAACTTTGTGTGTATAAAGTTATAAAAAGGTATTTATGAAAATTCATTCACTACCCTACTTTCTAATTATTTATTTAAAATATCACCAAACTATTTCCTTTTGTTAAGTACTTTTATCGAATGTTAACCATTCGCGACCATCTTAATAAAGATCGGAAATGTTCCCAACGCTCGAAATGCATGTTTAACTATTCTGGAATTCATAATCTCTTTCTCCCGCCATCCACGTTTAATTCCTACCTTCTGCACCTTTTCCTCCACCTCCTCCAGAGGCTGTAGAATCCGGTGTCGAAGGTCCAGCAGAACTCTCCAGCTGTAGCAGCCAAAATGCCGGTTCCAGTAACACGAAGACAAAGTTGCTGGCTAGGTATAGAAGTTGTAGAATGTACAGCGAGAGCGGACAAAGCCGTACTGTGATCGACTTCAGTGCAATGTACACTTGCCCTTCGTCGCTTCCGGTGTTACAAGCCCTTGTTCCCTTCACGAGAAATATTCGTTAGCGCACTTCGACTCCCGAGTTCTATCGTCTCGAATATCATTCTATGCGAGTTTCGTTTGTCTTTGTGACGTGTCGGAAAGTGTTTTACGTGGCCATAAAGAGTTGTAAACACAAACAAATTAATTATTTCGAACAGTTGTACATCGTGAAAACTTTCTAGGGCTCCATAAGGGCAAGTAACTCATGCCCTTGGTTGAGGGGGACATTGTAGGGTGTACAATGTGACGTCACACGCGAGATGCACTTTTCCAGGGCACGAATCCAGGTATAGACTGTTCTCGGTAAAGTGAGCACTTTTTAAGGCCCTCCCGACGGGCATTAACCACTAATAAATATATATTATTGCAGCCTTGTGCATTAAAATGTGAGGGGGTTGAAATGTATACACTGTGTTTATTGGTCTAATTGCAATGTTTATATTAAAAAGCAGCAGGAAGATGGAAATTGAATGAAAGGAAAAATTGAGAAGGGCCTTAAAAAGTTCTCACTTGACTGTGAACAGCCTATACGCGCCCTTAGTTGGAGAATTCGAACACACGACCCCAGTTTCACGAACCTAAAGGCAGTATGGTTGGTATGTGGGTTGCAGTGGTGTCGAACTGCAGGGTACTTGTGACGGCTCCGGGCGCCTTGAAGCCAGGATGAGGTCATACTTGCTTTCAGTAGACGGGCGTGTCTCTAGCCAGCTCGCCTCTACACAAAGACAACCACTACCTGCTCCACTAGCTCTGGCCTGGGCGGGGCCGCTCTAGCAAAAACTATCACGTGGAAATTATGCTCTAGTATTATTTTTTTTTTGCAAACCTCTGTGAAGGTCAACTAAGCCCTGACGTGAGGAATGTGGAGTATATAAGCGGCAATAATATCTCGGATATCGCTACAGTTTCTTCCAGGATCTCGTCTGGAGTACACCTACCCTCATACATCATCATGAAGGCTATCGTAAGTTACTAATACCTATACAGATGACAGGATCGTGTGACAGATATGCGTGCAGTATTAAGGCTGTTCACCTGCATAACCGACGCACTGACTGACATGCGTCCGGTAAAGTTGGTAACGATGTAGGAAAAGTAGATACACGCCTTAACATTGTGTTATTGAAACATTTGAAAATACTAAAATTAATTTTTTGCTTTAATTTTTCAAATGCATACAAACGTAAGAATTGGCATATTCGAAAAATATTTACTTAAGTGATAATTTAATAGTCTCTCTTGAGCCACGCATGGACCAAGTGAGCGAGCCCATGTCAATGTTCATTTCTACACATGACGGAACAATACACAATGTGCATGCAAGTGTTTCATGAGCAGGACTTTCAAAAGTGCTGAGTGTTCAGCGAACAGAATATAATTGCACTTCAAAACACTATAGCTAAGATCCACTCTCGTGATTGGATGATTTTAACTGTCATGCATTGCAGGTGTCTGCCCACGAATCACAGACACTCAGTATCTGAGTTACCTGATTCTGATTGGCCCAGTCAGGCAAGGAACTGTCTCCGGACAAAGACACGTGGCCAATTACCAAAGGAAAACTGCTCATATGCCATAGGACATTGGCGTATGGCCTACCTGTAGTTCTCCCCGCGAGAAACAGGTAGCGCATCTTATACGGTACCTACAGACGATAGTTCATTGCAGGAAAATTGAACTGCATCCTAGTCAACCTACTGCACACTCATTTGACAGCTTTCTTTATCATTGGCTGTCAGGCGCGTATAAACCTACTGTCCAATTTACCAGGACCACTGAGAATTCTAATACTCTGAAACAGAACATTTGTAACTGGTCTGTAAAGAATTCAGCAGAGTCAAAACCTTCATCATCCAATCACAGAAGAATAAACTACCTAGAGTGTTGTCGAAGATATGATGGCTCAAAATTGTTTCCTGCATCTCTAAGTATATTGTTCCAATCACGGCACTGATTTCAAAATTTTAATTTCGTCTATTATTTTCAATGTATGCATTAATAACTCGATCTCTGGTATAGTTTCTAGGGCCTCACCGCTATCGTTCAATTACTAATGTTTTAGGAAGTACATCTCGCATGCTAACATATATAACAAGGATGTCACAAACACCTTTGCTCTAGGTGAACTAGACAGCTTAAACTCGCTGGATATGTCTTATTTTCGCTGTTTTCGAAATAACATATAAAACATATTCTTAGTATTATAACCCCAACATGAGGAGGTTTCAGCATCTCTCCCTGGCTCTACGGCGACTAGCCTACTTACACATTGAAAACCGAACCATTATGCCAGATACACTAAGAAAACAATCGACTGAGAATGGTACTTTAAGTAGATGATTTATGAATTCCTTTGTTGTGTGGGGAACTACGCGTTTAGCTAACAAAAATGATATAACCAAGTTGTTTTGAGGAATAACGCACACACTGAAAATAATATTTTGTGGCAGCCATAAATATATTTTATTCGTATTCACCCTGCCAATTTTTTTGTGGTGTGCACAAAAATTTTTGTAGCTGCCACAAAATGTCTTGTGTACATCACAACAAATTTGGCAGGATGAATACCAACAAAATAATTTTGTGGTAACCACAAAAAAAAAATTAATTGCAGGTTATGTAATACCATACTTTATAACTGTGAGGACGATCAGAAGCCGAATTTAGTCACTGGCAGTTTAACTATTTACCTTCAAAATAAGCTTAAAGTTTTTAATTGAAAAGATCGTGTCTCCGATTATTTAATGCTATTTACGACCTTGCTATAAGCCAAAATATCACACCTTAAAATTTCGTGACTTGTTTCATAAAAGCTTCAAACAGTTCTCATTTTACATTTCATTACTTTAATAAAGTTTCACTCGTATTGAAATGGTGATATTTACTCCCTTTGCGTCACGATACTTCTGAAACAATGAAGGCTATCTAATCCTACACATCAAAACTTGGACATTTGTTTGACTTTTGATTGCGCGTTATTAGGACCAGTGATTTCGGTGAAAATTTTTCTCTACTTAAACTACTTGAAAGCTCTGAAACTTGATTTTACCATGTTCCGTCGGGTGACTTATTTCTCCCCACATAGTAGTTGTCCACATGGCAACCATTGTAGTTATTATTAAGGGCGTACATCACAGTCAGTAAGACTAGTTCAGACCTTTTCTTGTACTTCAGAGACACGTAGAAAATGTTTCATTTGTTTCCACTCGCCTACGAAGCTCACGGCACAGACATGAAGTGTTTCTCTCTTCGTCATCTCGCGATGTGACGTCAATCTGCGAGTTATTTCCTGCCGTATACTCACGTCGTAATTCTGCGCCATCTTCTACTCACTCTCTCTTGGCAGTTAACTAAGCCCTGCTTAGGATCTATCTTCTTGTACATTTTGTATCCTTCCGCCATGTGTGACATAAAATATTGTTATCACGGGCCCAATGACTTCATTCGTCCATAGGTGAAAATGCACCTGCTGACATTTAAGGAATCGAACCCGTATCCTTCTGAATGCTAGTCCAGTGGTCTATCACTTTGTCACTTCGCTCGGTCAATGAGGTAAATATGGAGCCCTGGCGAAATTCAAATATGAATGAGTATCACATATTTCGATCATGTTGTAACTGGTTCACGACTGAGCTCTTTTCAAATCAACCTATGAAAAATAACTCTCCCCTATTAGCATACGATATTAAGACTGGCTGGATTTCCCCCAGCAGAGTTGGAAACGATGTGGGATAATAAGTAGATCCCTGTCCCACTGTGGTATTGAAAGTGTGACGTTTAAACTTGTGAAGACTGAATATGTTTATCACCTGATTTCGGTTTCCCATGGTATCGCTAGATCACTCGAGGCGAATGCTAGGATGGGCCTTCGCTCTACGCCATTGGCCACTCCTACTTGTTACATCTGTGACTTCTTGTCGTAGAGAAACGAACCCCCCCCCCCCTTTACCAGCTATCTACCTCACTGTATCTCTCTCTCCCTTCACGGCGCTCAATACCAACACCTAGTTTCCAGAACCAATGTTTAATAATCCAAGCCTGTTAAGGCACAGTGGACACCTTATAAAAGTAAACAAATGTTCCGCCAATATTTAATAATTTTGTCTTGTGCGAGAAAATACGGATACGTGTGAAACCATACAAACGGGACTTAAATTATTTGAGTAGTTCAGTACGCCTAAGAAAATATTTTATATTTAATATATAATAGCCATTAATTTCGGTTACGAAGGAAATATATCGATCTTAACACTTACAGATCAGCTTTAATTTATAGTTTCAGTTATGGTCAAATAATATTTTATGCATGCCAATGAGTTGTAGTCTTTGTGTTCGGCTATAGTAATGGGAACCATTTATTAGTTACTTCAGAAGATAGTTTCACAACGACCTGAACTAACCTTCCTGTGTGTGAATGGCTCGCCATGAAGTAGGCAGGCAGGCAGGCAGGCAGGCAGGCAGGCAGGCAGGCAGGCAGGCAGGCAGGCAGGCAGGCAGGCAGGCAGGCAAGGGGGCGTAAGGCACTAACAGCCGCATGAGTGACGGACTGTATAACTTGTGTGTTGCAGTTTGTCGTCGCTATGTTGCTGGTGGCCGTCGCCATGGTCTCTGCCGCCCCTAGTCTGCTGCTGGGAGGAGTGGTACCAACCGCCGCCATCGTACAGACCGCAGGAGTGCCAAACCTGCACACCACCACCATCAACCTGGCTCCAGTGCTGCCCCTGGCGGCGCACTCCGCCCTCGCCGGACACGGCATCGTGCTGGGCTAGGCCCCTTCCACTAACCCCAACCATCCTCTTGTTCCGTGGTGTGGCTGCTCCAGCACTCCCCTATCTTCTCCTAGCGCTCTCCTCTCTACACCTACCGCTCCCCTCTCTTCTCCTAGTGGTCCCCTCTATACACCTAGCACTCCCTCTATACACCTAGCACTCCCCTCTCTTCTCCTAGTGCTCCCCTCTCTACACCTACCGCTCCCCTCTCTGCACCTAGCGCTCCCTCTCTATACCTAGCGCTACACTCTCAACGTCTAGCACTCCCCTCTCTGCACCTAGCGCTCCCTCTCTATACCTAGCGCTACTCTCTCAATTTATAGTGCTCCCTCTCTGCACCTAGCGCTCCCCTCTATACATCTAGCATTCCGCTCTCAACTCGTAGCGCTCCCTTTCAGAATCTAGTGCTCCGCCTCAACACCTGGCAGCTTCACCCGCCACATTACGGAACACTGACTACTCATCCTCGTCTGGCTCGTCACGGACCTACGCATCTCTACTCCTGGAATCACAGAATACGGCATAGTACAGAAGCCAAGCCACCAGCAATACTGGCCATGCGATGGCTCGATCAGCGAAGAATATCCTGCAGCGTTCAAAATCCGCAGAGTCATCTTGCTTCCGTATTCTTCCCTATTCTGTAATGGAACACAGCCTTATTTAAAACCCCCTTTCTGTCAGACATACGAACATTTGTTTTATTTTTTTGTTAATATCCTGGTTACCAGTGAAACGAAGTCTCGTCACCATGCTCCTGTTTTTTTTTCCAGCTCTACACTTTCTTGTACGCGTCATTGCTAACATTCTTTCGTCACATATTTTTTTATTTCAGTCGGTCCTGCTCCTATACTATTATTATGTATGTTTTGTTATATTCCAACTCTTATGATGTCGGAGAGAATTAAATAAAATCATGGGTGATTTATAGAGTGTACTTTATTTTTACCAAATATATATGTATATTTTCATGCATATATATCATATATGATATATATTTTTATTTCCTTTTGACAGACTGAGAATTGCTTTTTTTCTATTTTTCAGTATCTCTATAGCCCTATTACAGCCTAGGAAATTTTACAATGCTGTTACTCGACAGAAGATGTCAGCAACTAGCATTATTGTCCATAGCAAGTTAATTAGAGAAGGAATCAATGTGTAAGACTATCAAGTGACAGGAAGTGGCTATTGCCTGTATAAAGAGTGTTCAACAGTAGAAAATTATTTTATACATTTTAGCTTATTATATATATCGTTCCTGTATGACATAACTGATTGAATGTATTAAGAATTTCTTATTAGTATCTTAGTAGACAACAAGAACTGCTTCACACCAAACTAAGGTATCTTAGTAGACAACACGTACTGCTTCACACCATACTAAGGAATCTTAGTAGACAACACGTACTGCTGCACACCACACTTAGGTATCTTAGAAGACAACAAGTACTGCTTCCCACCACAGTAAGGTATCTTAGTAGACAACACGTACTGCTTCACACCATACTAAGGTATCTTAGTAGACAACACGTACTGCTGCACACCACACTTAGGTATCTTAGTAGACAACACGTACTGCTTCACACCACACTAAGGTATCTTAGACAACACGTACTGCTTCACACCACACTTAGGTATCTTAGTAGACAACACGTACTGCTTCACACCACACTAAGGTATCTTAGTAGACAACACGTACTGCTCGCACCACACTAAGGTTTCATAGTAGACAACAAGTACTGCTTCACACCACACTAAGGTATCTTAGTAGACAACACGTACTGCTTCACACCAAAGTAAGGTATCTTAGTAGACAACACGTACTGCTTCACACCACACTAAGGTATCTTAGACAACACGTACTGCTTCACACCACACTAAGGTATTTTAGTAGACAACAAGTACTGCTTCACACCACACTAAGGTATCTCAGTAGACAACACGTACTGCTTCACACCAACACTAAGGTATCTTAGTAGACAACACGTACTGCTTCACACCACACTTAGGTATCTTAGTAGACAACACGTACTGCTTCACACCACACTTAGGTATCTTAGTAGACAACACGTACTGCTCGCACCACACTAAGGTTTCATAGTAGACAACAAGTACTGCTTCACACCACACTAAGGTATCTTAGTAGACAACACGTACTGCTTCACACCAAAGTAAGGTATCTTAGTAGACAACACGTACTGCTTCACACCACACTAAGGTATCTTAGACAACACGTACTGCTTCACACCACACTAAGGTATTTTAGTAGACAACAAGTACTGCTTCACACCACACTAAGGTATCTCAGTAGACAACACGTACTGCTTCACACCAACACTAAGGTATCTTAGTAGACAACACGTACTGCTTCACACCACACTTAGGTATCTTAGTAGACAACACGTACTGCTTCACACCACACTAAGGTATCTTAGTAGACAACACGTACTGCTTCACACCACACTTAGGTATCTTAGTAGACAACAAGTACTGCTTCACACCACAGTAAGGTATCTTAGTAGACAACAAGTACTGCTTCGCACCACACTTAGGTATCTTAGTAGACAACAAGTACTGCTTCACACCATACTAAGGTATCTTTGTAGACAACACGTACTGCTTCACACCACACTAAGGTATCCTAGTAGTCAACACGTACTGCTTCACACCACACTAAGCACCAAACCAACATGTGACGTCAGCCTTAGTTATCGGAAAGTGTTGGGAGTTTCAACAACGTCCAGCCACTGTTGACTCCGCTCGCGGTTATCGTACACTATCTATTGGTTTTGTCACACGCCATGATACAATAGAGACAAAATCGAGTGAGGAAATATTGTACGAACACAGCAGTTATCGCTGGTGACGATAGTGTATGTATCTTCCTCCACACATGCCATTTAAGTGAAGCATTGCTAAGCAACCTTGACCTGCCTCAACTTGGAGAAACTGCTCATCGGCACACGTGGAGTCTTGAGCGACACGTGAATCAGATTTGAGGTTAGAACACTCTTTACGTAAACAAGTGCTTCGATACGCTTGTATACTTCCGCTAAGCAATTTTCAATGTAATTGGATTAAGGACAAATTTGTAAAGGTATTTATTCATATAAAATCGCTTGTCGTGTGAAAATTGAGATATAAAAAAACAAGTTCATCAGTACTAGTGACATTTGTATTGGTGGTGGGTAGGTGAGTGTTGGGTACATGCGCCAGACTCTATAATCCGTCGACGCCATCTTTAGTCTATGTCCCGAACCAGTAACGTACAGTACGTTCTCATGTAGCACCTGTGTTCCGGTCGATCACCAAGTTGCTTTGTCACCCTGTGTCCCATTTCTAACTCATACACGTGGATATATAGGTTGTTCACAGTAAAATGAGCATTTTTGAAAGCCCTGCTTAAGATCTACTTGTACGCACGTTGTGTATTCCTCCACCTCATATAAAATTAACATTTCCATGAGCTTCATCACTTTATTCATGCGTCGGTCAAGTGAAACTGTGGAAATTTTAGAAAAGTAAATATGTTACAAATCTGTTCAATCTTATATATTTAAATGCATCGAAAAAAAAAAAACCGACAGGAAAATAAATACACTATCGACCAAAAAGTGATTGGGCACCTGTCCACAATGTTTGCTCGGTGGTTGTCACCCCGTTAGAATCTCGTAGGGCCACCTCTTGCGGCTATAACAGCAGCCACCCTGTCTGGCATGCTCTCTACGAGTGTTTGCAGGACATCCACGAGGATTCGTCGCCATTCCTCTTTCAACCATTCCATGAGTTGAGCAATGGATTTTGGCCGCGCCTGACGAGCCCTCACCCGGCGATCCAATTCGTCCCAAAGATGTTCTATAGGGTTGAGGTCCGGGGCTCTGGGCGGGCCAGTCCAATTGGCGAATATTGTTGTCGGTGTATCACTGCACAGTAGCCCTTGAAACTTGGCACCTGGCATTGTCATCCTGGAAGTAACACGGGTCCATTCCGCAAGAACGCCACAATGTTGGGAGCATTTCACTGTCCAGAATGTTACAATAGACCTCTGTGTTCATGCTACCACGGACAAATAACAGCGGTCCTACGCCGAAGGCCGTGAAACACAAGTCAACTGACGTACTGAATTACCTGACTTCACGGGTGCCCAATTACTTTTTGTTAGATAGTGTAATTTCAGTTTGCACCAATGGTTACTTAACTCAATTTATTTGACGTTTAGATATGGATCTATTTCCCATCCATCGTTAACCACTTTACTGGGCGCACGCGACTTAGTGTGCCCGTTAAAATATATGCAGGTAGGAGCAGTGACTTTTTTCTAATGTTGATTTCAAAAGTGCTCACTTTTTGGTGAACAGCTTTACCTTCATACATGTGAGCAGGAAGACTGAGAGTAATTGGAGTCTGCAAAGTTGGTAACTACGGAGGAGAAGATGTTCCGTGTTTTAACGTTTAAATAAAAGTACTAGGTAAACAAATGCGAATACTGTAATTGTTTCTTTTGCTTTCTATTTTTCGGTCGCATATCAGCGCAAGAACGAGCAAATCCGTAGAATATATATAAATATATATATATATATAATAATAATAATTTTACAGTTTCACTGGGACAACGCACGAATGAAGTATTCAGGCCCATGGCAATTTTAATTTTACATATGGCGGAATAATATGTAATATGTACACAAGTAGTTCTTAAGCAGGGCTTCTAAAAGCGCTATTTTTACCGTGAACAACCCTAACAAGTGGTTTACAGTAAACGGAGCGCTATTGAAATCAACCTGTTTAAAATATCGCTGCCCCTAGCAGGATTCGTTTACCAGAATGCTCCCAGATCAGTTGGCTACGAAATACGAAACCTAGTCATACGTCTTAAAGTTGTATTTAAAGCGTGGTTTCTACATTTGTGGCCACCGAGTTTATTTATAATATTTTCTGTTTGTTTTACGCAGATCGAAATAAGAATGTGCATATTGTTAACTTATTTACGTTCTTAACAATTTCAGAAATATCTAAGTAGCACTTTATTGGCGCATGAATAATGTGATTGTGTTATTGGCGATGCTTATTATACATATTATGGAAGGATACAGAATAGTACATAAGGAGATCTTTAGCAGGACTTTCTAAAGTGCTCATTTTACCGCGAACAGCCTATAAGCCATTTACTTCCACACTGGTATATTATTTTATGAAACGAAACTCATGAACGCAACTAGTAGTGAATATAACGGGATCACATATCGAGACGTGTTCATATGGCGAGAACTATTTGTACATCATTAGTGGCTACTGGATGTGCAAATATTAGTATCCAGTTTCATATATTATTTACACTACAAGTATGGCTGAAGGCAGGAAGAGTTACTGCAGTGTATTCACAGTTACTTCAAACGGTACAGCAAAGGGACAGCGCTCAGTGTGATACAACTTTCCGTAAGTACTATTACCAACACGTCCTATTTACAGCAAAGGGACAGCGCTCAGTGTGATACAACTTTCCGTAAGTACTATTACCAACACGTCCTATTTACAGCAAAGGGACAGCGCTCAGTGTGATACAACTTTCCGTAAGTACTATTACCAACACGTCCTATTTACAGCAAAGGGACAGCGCTCAGTGCGATACAACTTTCCGTAAGTACTATTACCAACACGTCCTATTTACAGCAAAGGGACAGCGCTCAGTGCGATACAACTTTCCGTAAGTACTATTACCAACACGTCCTATTTACAGCAAAGGGACAGCGCTCAGTGTGATACAACTTTCCGTAAGTACTATTACCAACACGTCCTATTTACAGCAAAGGGACAGCGCTCAGTGCGATACAACTTTCCGTAAGTACTATTACCAACACGTCCTATTTACAGCAAAGGGACAGCGCTCAGTGCGATACAACTTTCCGTAAGTACTATTACCAACACGTCCTATTTACAGCAAAGGGACAGCGCTCAGTGCGATACAACTTTCCGTAAGTACTATTACCAACACGTCCTATTTTCTCCCTGCTTTATTCATATCAATAATAAAGTGAATATTTTGTTTAATAGATGAAATATAAATAACATTTCAATGTAGCCAAAAAGAAGGTACTTTTATGTTAACAGAAGTATAAAAATGCTTGTGGTATATGACATATTTAGCAAACAACCAAACACGACATACATGGTGATGATGGGAAGGAGAGGGGGGGGGGGGGTAGTTGAAATCTTTGATTCAAAGAGTGTGGCGAAACTGCGAATAGACTGAGTACAGATGTATGTTGCAATATACAGGATGTGGCGGAATACAACCGTCCGATAAACTTGGTGAATCATACGAAACACTTTATACCTTAAATTAATGTTCGATAAAGACACGGGACCTTGGAAATTAATGATCAAGAAAGACACGGGACCTTGGAAATTAATGTTCAAGAAAGACACGGGACCTTGGAAATTAATGTTCAAGAAAGACACGGGACCTTGGAAATTAATGTTCAAGAAAGACACGGGACCTTGGAAATTAATGTTCAAGAAAGACACGGGACCTTGGAAATTAATGTTCAAGAAAGACACGGGACCTTGGAAATTAATGTTCAAGAAAGACACGGGACCTTGGAAATTAATGTTCAAGAAAGACACGGGACCTTGGAAATTAATGTTCAAGAAAGACACGGGACCTTGGAAATTAATGTTCAAGAAAGACACGGGACCTTGGAAATTAATGTTCAAGAAAGACACGGGACCTTGGAAATTAATGTTCAAGAAAGACACGGGACCTTGGAAATTAATGTTCAAGAAAGACACGGGACCTTGGAAATTAATGTTCAATAAAGACACGGGACCTTGGAAATTAATGTTCAAGAAAGACACGGGACCTTGGAAATTAATGTTCAAGAAAGACACGGGACCTTGGAAATTAATGTTCAAGAAAGACACGGGACCTTGGAAATTAATGTTCAAGAAAGACACGGGACCTTGGAAATTAATGTTCAAGAAAGACACGGGACCTTGGAAATTAATGTTCAAGAAAGACACGGGACCTTGGAAATTAATGTTCAAGAAAGACACGGGACCTTGGAAATTAATATTCGAGAAAGACACGGGACCTTGGAAATCGAATTTTTAGACTGTGTTTAGACAAAATATTGGAAACGAAGTAAAATTAAATTACAATTCTCTGAAATTTGTTGATGCTATCACGATCTTCAATATTGTTGGAAACTTTCTTTAGTTCCTCCCCCGTAAAGTAAATAACAGAGGTGGCCAACCTCTTACTGCAGACAATTATTTGTTAACGACAAGATTAAAGTTTGATTTCAGATTATTTTAAGCAATACTGTCTGACAAAAATGCCACTCCTATTGTAACTACTTAGAACAGACCGTCTTCGTGTAAAACAGACACATGCAGCTTCAATACTGCAAGCTTAGTCATCTCTGATAAAGGCTGTTCACGATAAAGTGAGCACTTAAGAAACGAACATTAGAAAAAAGTCGTCTCTCCTGCATGCATATATTTTAATGGGAGCACTGAGTGACATTCGCCCAGTAAAGTTGGTTACAATGGATGGAAGGAAGTTCCATATCTTAACGTCGAATAAAAGATTTTAGGTAACTATTTGTGATAACTTAAAATTATTTCTTTCGCTTTCTGGTTTTTTAAATGCAAAGAAGTGTAAATATAAGCAGATTTGTAAAGTATTTACTTTCTTAATAATTTCACAATTTCAATTGATCGACGCATGAATAAAGTGATGAGGCCCGTGGCAATGTTAATTCTACATAAGGTGGAAGAATACACAACATATATACAAGTAGATGTTAAGCAGGACTTTCAGAAGTGCTCATTTTACCGTGAACAGCCTATACATGTTGTTTACAGTAAGTTTCCTCCACTATAGTTTATCGTAATGGTACAGGAGAATATCACAGACGCATGAGCAGTGTTGCCTACATGGCAGGACTGTGCGTGGCGTGGAGAGATGTGTGCGGAACTTTACATCGTGGTCTTGAGAGCCGATGAGGGTGAAGTGAGGCGAGGATGGAACAGCACCGGAATGCAAGGGCGAGGGAAACGGGATATCCCCGAGAAAAGCCGCCAACCAGCGGTATCGTCAGGCACGATTTCCTCGTGCGAAAATCCGGTGGCGACTCCGCCGATAATGGAACCCGGTTCGCCTCGACGTGAGGCGAGCAACCTAACCGCGGGTCTTACTTAATACTGCTCGCTGTTCTGAGTGATGCCCGGTTGCACCAACATCTTTCTCGATCCGAGATCAAATTATCCTAGTTTTGTACCACGATCCAGTTTAATATTGGTTCTAATGTAAAAGTGTTGCACCAACGAAATTTCATTATTCTGGATCTCCGATTCGTCGATCTTGGTTCCAAAGTGACAAATCGATATTAAGTATGAGACAAATTTTTCTACTGGTTCGTAATATATTACGTCATGAAAATAGGTGTGTGTTTCACTATAGATAGAAATGTGTGATTTTTTTGTCTGTTTTAAGTGAATTATTGTTGTACGAATTTTACTGAATAATATTCAAGTGCGTATAATGTTGTTTTAATTTCCCAAGAAAACAATCAAACGTAGTTCTATCTGTTGGCGTATTTTCAAACTACATTTGTCGACGATGGCTGCTGATATCGGATCGAGATTTCAAACAGTCAATTTCGACGGTTCGAAATTAATTTGATCTCGATCTCCTGTCCTGCTCTGAATTCGAATGATGCAACAGTTTCCTGTGTCGATCTTAGATCCGATCTCGGATCGAGTTTCGAACCACGATGGTGCAACCGGGCACGAGTGCAGCCTAGTGTGCGGGCTGTGCTAAGTTAGGCGAGAGGCCACGCTACAGAAGAAAGCTGCGTGGCCGCGGTGGCACAGGAGGAGGCGGCACCTCCTGCTGCGATCACTGACCAGTCACCTTGTACTTTAGTGACGTACACAGACTCTCGCTCTCTCTCTCTCTCTCTCTCTCTCTTGAGGTCGTTCTGCACCCAGGTCTCGTCTAACAAACCACCTGCCCCATGTTCCCTGCACATACCTCCTCCATACACGCTCTTCACGGTCAAATGTCCCTCTATTGAAAGCCCTGCTTAATATCTACTTGTATGCAGGTTGTGTATTCTTCCGCCTTATGCAAAATTAACATTGCCATGGGTCTCATCGCTTTATTCATGCGTCGGTCAAGTGAAACTGTACAATTATTAGAAAAGTAAACATTTTATAATCTGCACACTGAGAAAAAAAAGACAGAAAGCGAAAGATATATTTAAATGATCAGAAATGGTTTCTTAACACTTTTTATTCGACATTAACATATGGAACTACTTCCCCTCCACCGTTACCAACTTTACTGGGCACATGTCACTCAGTGCGCCCGTTAAAATATATGCAGGTAGGGGCAGTGACTTTCTAAGGTTAATTTCAAAAGTGTTCACTTTATCGTGAACAGCCTGTAGACTTGTGTCATCACTGGATATACTGGATTGTATTGAATTGGAAAGGGCTTATTAACGTCTCCCAGTGGTATGCCTGAAGGCTATACATAATAAATAAATCAATCGCGAAAAATGTTTGAGCCGACGTATCGTCTGTAACACTCAGTTATACTATTCTTTCATTATTGGATGAACAAGGTGATTACTCGGCTAAGTCGTTTGCAGACAACTCACGAAAGTTCTGTCTTGTAGTATCAGAATCTTCATTGGTCCTGTGTAATGAGGTGGTTGCTTCACGCATTACATGACTGCCAATAAGTAAAGAAAACTGTCTAGACATGTGTACAGCACGGTGAATAATAGCGAACAGTCAACTTTTCCCGCAATAAGCCATCATCTATACTGAAGGCTTATCAGGAGGAGACGGCTTACAAACTAACTTACCTTACCTGGGATTCACACCCAGAACCTCCTGCACCCCAGATCGACGGCGCCTCAACCGACTGCGCCACAGGAGCTCGGCTAGAGATGATGGTTTAACGCGGGAGAAGTTGACTGTTTACTAGGATTCTACGTACTGTACACATGTCCGATAGTTTTATTTCCTTATTGGCTGTCATGCATGTATGAAGATACTACCCCATTACACTGGACTAATGAGGATTCTGATACTATAAGACAGAACTTTCGTGATTGGTCTGCAAACAACTTAGCCGAACCAAAACCTTGTTCATCCAATCATGAAAGAATAAACTAGTTAGAGTGTTATAGAATATACGTTGACTCAAAATACTTTCGCGAATTTCCATTTTCTCTAGTAATGGCGCAGAGTTAAAAAAGTAAAGATCATGAAATGGCGCGGCATGTCCTATCATGCAGGCGTAGCAGACTTTGGAAACGCGCCATCTTCCTACTGACTGGGCTGACAGCTGGCGAGTACAATACCTGACGCTGGTTGGTCAACAGCGTTCCGAAATGTTTCTGCTTAGCAGTGCGATGTTACTGTTCTCTATAGGCTCTTCACGGCAAAGAAAGCAAGTTTTGAAGCCCTTTCATTTGGAATAATAGTCAATAAGTATAATTAGACGTTCACTTTCTAGTCCGGTGAGATATATATACACTGCGTCTGTTGCTTAAACTGAGATATTTATTTTTAAAAGTGCTGAAAGGATAAATATGATAGATAGGAAAAATGTAAATAGGGCCTCAACAGAACTCACCCTACACTGTTAAAAATTTTCCGTATATTTACGGAAATTTTTACAAAAATGCACAGTTAATATACAGAAACGTAATCCGTAATGACGAAAAAACGGAGTTAAGTGCGAAAATAAAATATACGGAAAATCTCCGTATTTCCTATAACTTCAGGTTTCGTGCACGAACAATGCCGAGTCTACACGAAACATTCTTCATCACTGTAATCAGGAAACTATCGTTTCTGCGGCAGTTAAGGTTATCCATGTCACTACGACCTGTTTTTCAAACATTAAAAAGTAGCAACACTTAAAATACTCTAACTTTAACAGAAACTATGAGAGTTGCCTATGTGACTAATATAAAACTTCAAATGTTATACCAGATTCACCGCGCGAACATTGTAGGTAAATGGCCAGAGTCGTGAAGTTGCGACTTTTTGACTCGGGTTCAAATCTTGCTTAAGTATAAATTTTTTTAACTTTTTTAAATGTATTTTTTTATACGCAGTAAAACACCCACATAGTAAAAATCATCATTAAATAGATATTAAAAATTATTTCAACTAGAAGTACGGAAAACTAACAAGATAATTAACGGAGAAGTTCCGTGAATTTTACGGAAAGTCCGTTTTTGAAAATCAATGTGTCCGTAGTTTTACGGAGCGTTTACGGACACCTGTAGATAAATTTTCACCAGTACTTTTCCGTAAAATGAAGGCAATTTAATTTTTTCAACATCCTATATATACGTCTGGCCTCGTGGTACAAGCTGCTATAGGCTGTTCACGCTAAAATTGGCACTTTTGAAAGCCCTGCTTAAGATCTACTTGTATGCACGTTGTATATGCCTGCGCCTTATGTAAAATTAACATTACTACGGGCCTCATCACTTTATTCACACGTCGGTCAAATGAAACTGTGAGATTATTAAGTAAGTTAATATTTTACAAATGTGCTCATTTTTACAGTTCGATGCATTAAAAAAAAACAGAAAGTGATAGAATTAATTTTCTGTTATCACAAATGGTAACCTAACACTTTATTACTGACGTTAATATATGGAACTACTTTCCATCCATCGTTACCAACATTACTGGGCGAATGTCACTCACTGCGCTCATCGAAATAAATGCATGCATGGGCAGTGACATTTTTCTAAGGTTAATTTATAAAGTGCTCACTTTGTCGTGGACAGCCTTTATTTGTTTCAACTCTGTATTCTTTACCCGCTCACTCGCTGAGTTCAAGTGTTGCAGTGACGTACTTGTTGGCACTATCTGTACTAATGCCGAACAATAACCATCTGCTGCCTACTCGATCATATTGCCATTAATCACTCATGTCAGAGACGCGTGGAAAACTCCTCACGTCACTTTAGCGTCAAGGAAGTGTGGACACTGACGTCTCTGTGTGTATAGGAGCGGTCATGAGCATCAGGGGAACGCGGTGGATGAGCGGTTAGACTACTCGCCTCCCACCTCCGGGATTTTCGCATGTGGGAATCGTGTCCGACGATGCCGCTGGTCGACGGGTTTTCTCGGGTGTATCCCGTTTGCTCCGCCCTTTCATTCCGGCGCTGCTCCGTATATCGGCTCTCAAGAGCCGCCCTACTATATTTACTCACTCACGCAGATGTACGCAGTTGCTGCTAGCTGACCACGCTGTAGTGTCTACTATATGTCCCTCGCAGCTGTACTGCAGTCATTTTACTATAGGCTGTTCAAGGTAAAGTGAGCTCTTTTGAAAGCCCTAGTTACTTTTTACTTCCAGCGATTTTTCATCTTTTAACAACCTTTCATACATCAATATTGGTGTGAAAGTAATAAGCACAGTGTGTATATTCCATTGCACTCGGAAGTAAACGCTCAAGGCTACCATAAAGTGTATTGTAGGCTGTTCATGGTAAAATGAGCATTTTTGAAAGCCCTGCTTAAGATCTGCTTGTGTACACGTTATGTATTCCTCCGCCTTATGTAAAATTAACATTGTCACGGGCCTCATCACGTTATTCATGCGTCGGTCAAATGAAACGGTGAAATTATTGAGGAAGTAAAAACATTACAAATCTGTTCATTTTTACACTTCGATGAATTAAAAAAAACAGAAAGCCAAATAAATAATTTTAAGTTATCACAAGTGGTTAACTTAAATTTTTATTCGACGTTAAAATATGAAACTACTTTCCATCCATCGTTACCAACTTCACTGCACAAATGTCACTCAGTGTGCCCATTAAAATAAATGCATGCAGGGGCAGTGACTGATTTCTAAGGTTCATTTCAAAAGTGCTCACTTTACCTTGAATAGCCAATACGTATTGTAGAGCTGTGTGCTAAGAATTCTTCGCAAGGCAACACATGTGGTGGTACAGGCCAAGGTCATCTCCATATCCGCGAGTCAGGCCCCGGCCAGGCAACGAACGGCCTCCCTTCAATACGAAGCGAAGTGTGAAAGCTCTGTGACTATGAATGTGAGTGAATGTTTTAATGCGACACTTTTACTTCCTCTCCTCGTGGGCGACCCACACGATGGCGAATTCATCCACAACTCACCTACATACAGAAAACACAAGTGTAGCATGTGCATACGTGCAGTCGTTTACTATAGTCTATTCGCAGTTTATTCACCCTTTTTAATGAAACCTTTGAAAAATTAACCCATGCGTGACGTGGTTGATTCTTTCCTATATATGTCCCGTATATCTGACGTTTTATACTTGTGTTAACATAAAAATTACTTATTCTTCTATTAAATAGAACTTTTACTTTTATTTTATCTTCAAATTATATTATTTAGTTTATAGTTAGTATGAATAAATACAGGGATAAAATAGTCGTGTTTCTTATGCCTAGTAAAATATTGATCTTACGAAAAGTATTATTAACCTGAGAGTGCAAGAATGCGGTGCGCTGTCCCTTAGGTGTCATTTTTTAGACTCGGTTAATCTTTGTTTGCAAGAGGCGGAGGAATATGCTGGAAGTAGAACATTAGCAGGACTTAAGAGTGAATGGAGTATAACTGATAACATAAGAAATGCCGGGATTTTAATTGAAACCGATGAATAATATACTTAAAACTGTATCACGCTCACTGTAAAATTTAGTTGTATTTTTACAAACAATTATTTGGAAACTAATAGCCAAGAATATATTCTCAGTACTGTAAGCAAATAAGGGAAGTTTCAAAGCGCATTACAGCGGAATATGTAGAATGAATGTTTAACAAGCGTGTACAGTATCACTAGAAATATGTATGTAAAATTCACGTTATAATTCGCTATCAAGATAGTGTTCACAGCTGTACACACAGGATGATCCTGAACCATATGGTACAAACGTTTTGACATTGTTCGTTATGGAAAATGGGGTAGAAAACATACCACAATCTATGACTAGAGATGATGAAAAATCGCGAGAATTTTTTGAGTACCACATATCATCTATAACACTCTAACTAGTTTATTCTTTCATGATCCGATGAACGCCTAGAACAATATGGCTGAAAGCAACTGCTGTTACACTTACGCCTAGAACACTATGGCTGAGTGCAACTGCAGTTACACTTACGCCTAGAACAATATGGCTGAAAGCAACTGCAGTTACAGTTACGCCTAGAACGATATGGCTGAGTGCAACTGCAGTTACACTTACGCCTAGAACGATATGGCTGGAAGCAACTGCAGTTACACTTACCCCTAGAACAATATGGCTGAAAGCAACTGCAGTTACACTTACGCCTAGAACGATATGGCTGGGTGCAACTGCAGTTACACTTACGCCTAGAACAATATGGCTGAAAGCAACTGCAGTTACACTTACGCCTAGAACGATATGGCTGAGTGCAGCTGCAGTTACACAAATACGGAAATCCCTATGCCACCGAAAACAAAATTCGCATGAATGTGGTTTCTTTGCTTTCTTATTGTCTGTCTGTATCTTTAAACTATACAAAGTCTATCAACAATAAGTGAATATATAAATAATGTTTTATAACCACTAAAGTTAACAAGATTTGTTGTATCACTTTTTACGTGTGAAAGTATTCTTGAATGGCAGACAATCAACCTGGCACTCCATTTGCTAACAGTGAGTCAGTAAGTAATAAACTGTATTCAGCGCACTAAGTGTTTTAAGTGTGGTGTTAAGCAATATGACATTGGCGAGTGAGAGAGCAGAGACTAACAGAAATGTCGCACTTATAATGTGGATATAAGTGTCACAATTCCAGCTTGTCAATAATATAAGCACCCAACAGCAGTTTGTCTATTGCCATTGGATGTTGTCTGCTTGAGACTGTATTTCATATTTGCCCAGGCCACTCACTCAGAATTAGGCAACATCGGCACGGCTCCTACATGGTTCGTGTACAAACAGTTAACACGTGTCGGAAAGTAATTCAGCCAACCAAGATACGTAAATCTTCCTACAGTGTTTTGAAATATAACTTGTCTTGAAATCTTTTCGCGGAATTTCACCACTCGTAATTATTATCAAGTAATCTGTGCCAGAGACCCCGACGCAGCCACACCCAGAATTCTTCTTAGGGGAAAGTCACTTTTAGATTGTAATATTAAACTTTCATCTTCTTTATCCCCTTCTCTATGCGAGCTGACAAGCGTGTTAAGTGCCGGAGCACAATGGCTGTGATCAACAGCTCTCGTTACCAGTTACCACGCCCAGCGCAGCCTCACAAGCTCCGACAGAGAGGCTTCTTCCTCTCAACCCACAGCTATGAACGGTCTGTCATTGTGAGTCAGGTGAAAGGACCTGTAGTTCACGCAGAATTGCTTGGCGACCGTTAGCCCACTTTTACCGTCATCAACACACGACGAATCAATTCCTAGCCGCGGAGGGAAGAGACCCAATAGCGTCTCTTCCCTCACCAGAGAGGCGCCCAAACTCCTCTCTGATTAATGTCCGACATCATGTTACTGAATTAATAAAGACCCCGCCTCCTCTCTAGTAGTCTTACAACTCTGCTAACTAAGTGCGTGTTTCCAAACACTCTGTCTCCTGTAGCATTCCATTAAATTTAATTGCATTTAATGCATGCGACAATTTTGAATTTTCTTCTCTGTCGCAAAGGTCTCTTGGCAGTTTTTCCCTTGATCTTCTTAGTTAAGACTAGCTCTAAGTACACTTAGGGAGGTAGACATGCATGTCCCCAAAGTGCGGGCCAGGGCTGCCTAATCCCTCTTTGCAGCCATGCATGTCTCCTTGCATGATTTCCCTTCCTTGTAGGCGTCAGGGGATAGCCCCGAGGCGCAATATCATCCTGCCCTACCTTCGGCCCTTAACTTCACATAACACTTAGATTAAGGTAGAGTAGAAAAACAGCTGCACTCCTAGCCCGGCAACATGTTGAGGCCGTTGACTAAGCGCCATGAACGCTCATTCTACTTTCCACTGGGACGAACACTTCTGCTGTGTTTCTCAGGAGCAACTGGACCTCCCACTCCCCCTCATTTTGGTTGATGCAGCAGCTAAATTACTCGTCTCCCACCAAGGTGTATCGTGTTAGAGGCCGCAATATTTGTATCTCGCATCAATGCAACACGGCGGGTTTTCTCGGGGATCTCCGTTTCCCTGGTGCTACTCCATATCTATAAGCTGTTTACGGTAAAATGAGCACTTTTGAAAACTCTGTTTAAGATCTACTTGTATGCACTTTGTGTATTCTTCCGCCTTGTGGAAATTTAACATTGCCATGGGCCGCATCACTTTATTCATGCATCAGTCAGGTAAAAATGTGAAAATATTACAAAAGTAAGTATGTTACAAATCTGGTTAATTTTTAAAACTTCGATGCATAACGAAACAAAGCGAAAGGAATCATTAAAATTATTATAGCCTAAATGGTTACCTAGCACATTTTATTCGATGTCAAGATATGGAACTACTTTTCCTTCCGTCTTTGCCAACCTTACTGGGCGCATGCCACTCAGTGCGCCCGTTAAATCATATGCATGCAGGGGCAGTGACATTTTTTTCTAAGGTTGATTTCAAAAGTGCTCACTTAATCGTGAACAGCTTTTAGGTGCAGGTGAGGTGTGCATCTTCACTAGATGAGACTGTACCACAGCTTCAGTAGAGAAGGGCGTCAGAACCATTGAGCTATGTGGGGCGGAGAAGCGAAACTCTTGTAGCCTTGACTGTGGAACTCTTGACTTTCGAACAAGGAGGTACTTTTTGCTTCTTCTCTTTCGCCTTTTTATCCTTCTACTGGAGGTAAACAAGCCGAGCCAAGTTGTCTGACCTGCAATAACCTGGATTACAGCTTCTCAGCTAGACTCTTCAAGGTCTGGTAGCGATGGACTTTCTGCTCTCAGAGCACAGCTATTGAGAGAGAAGGAAGAGAGAGCAATAATGAGTAAGAGAGATTTAATCACTTCCTTTGGCGTTGTCCGTATTTGTCTATTAGTTATTTTCAACCTCTCAGTCAATCCAGTTGTGGCGGTCTATACAGGAGCTTGAGGTTATTCATGGTAAAGTGAGCACTTTTGAAAGCCCTCTCATTTGGAATAATAGTCAATAAATACATTTTATTTTAGCTTAGACCTTAACTTCCGAGTGTGGTAGAATATACACATTGTGTTTATTACTTTAATGGCAATATTTATTTTAAAAGGTGGCCGAAGGATAAAAAATGGCTGAAAATAAAATAACCAGGGCCTCAAAAGTGCTCACTTTACCGTGAATAGCCTATAAATAGAGACCTGAAAAATTCGCGGATTCATTTCGGGACAAGCTAGAATTCAAAACACGTGTGTTAATAACACTTTAGCCACTGGTCCACACAGTGTTTGACACCTCCTGGAGAAGCTGGCCCAATCGTCGCCTTCCACTGTGACAGCAGACAACCAATATGCAGCTGATATTGGCATATAAGACTGCAAAGTCTAGCCTGCAGGTCATTGAACTCGCGAATATCTCAGGTCACTACCCATAAATAACAATACACGCTAACGAAGAGCAGTGTGTGACACAGAGTAACGAACTGGACATTTTGAGAAATGTGATCACGTGATGTGTGGTTAGGTTGCTTTGCACTGGAAACATCAGCAGAGGAGCGAGAGCATAACAGTTCTATAAACGAGCTTCAGGTAAGGTGTATTCATCAACTCGTGATGGGAACTTCAATTTACCGCCGCCTGATAGCGCTGGTGTCGCATGTGTTGTACCGGGTTCTTACGTTTTGTTTGTGTCAGTAAATGGGATAATTGCAATTTTTTTTATCAAATAAATGTAGCTGTGTAAAATATTCCTAGTTGCATTGTGTTGGACCCTATGTAAATTATACATTTTGTTATTCCAAATAAAGTGGAAATATAACGAAATATATTCGCGTATTGTTAAATATTTTGTCGTAAATTGGATGCAGCAAACCGTTTGCTTAAGGCTCTTTCACACGATCAAATATTTGCCTTTCAATGAATTACATTCAATAAGCTTTCAAGTCTCCATGGGAAAATTTATCACAAACTTTTTAGAAGTATCTACTATTCATGCACTATACGAAAGTAATTTGTTAAACTCTATATTGTAAAAAACTTTAAATGTGTGCACACAACTCTGTTGTTATGAGATAATATCAGTTAATACTGTCAGAGAAGCTGTGATAAGAGATTGAAATGTTGGATTCAAGAAAATATAAAACAAGCTCGGAACGAAAATTGTGAAGGGAAACGAGACATTCAAGAGATTGGAAGTATACATGACCGCGATTATGACGTCTCTATGACGTCATATAGCATTCAATGAATTGAATTCAACAAAGTAAAAAGTAATTTGAGAAGGATTCACTCGCGTGAAAGGGCCTTAACACAATTAATTTTTGTAATATCTCAACTG
Organism: Dryococelus australis; assembly: GCA_029891345.1. Lineage (NCBI taxonomy): Eukaryota > Metazoa > Arthropoda > Insecta > Phasmatodea > Phasmatidae > Dryococelus > Dryococelus australis. The sequence continues at coordinate 120,222,165 of CM057004.1, read as the reverse complement.
AATCGAAGAACGCAATAGTAAAATTCTTAAAAATATCATTTCTGGGTCTTCCCTGGGCAACTGTGAAAGGAGAAAAGTAGAAAGTTAGTTTTTGAATGACGGGTACGTTTTTCTCCGCAATTGAATTGGTAACGTTTTCCCGTTGAATGAAGCTTGCTAATGAACTATCAGAACCAATAACAACTGTATTTCTACTCCTTGCTCTTTTAGACATCATTTAAGCGCGCGAATAATAGTCAAGGAATAAAGTTAACTGTTGATATGTTGGCTGGAGGAAACATATAAGTATCACAATTTGAGCCGAACACTGTATTTTACACGAGAATATATAGAATTGCTCCATTTACCGCAAACTTATAGGATACATTGTACAAGAGCAGCGTGCATGGTGACGGCGATGTCCGTTTTCTGAAGGTTCCGTCAGCCATCAGTGTACTATCTGCGTCGTATAGTGCTTCTGTGCATGCATGACAGCAAGTGTCGGCCCTCGGTCCATCCACAACCTACTGCGTAGTGATGGGGAATAACAGTTGTTTTAAATAGCAGTGATCCACTGTTACTGCTACTGCGTCGGTTACAGTTACATTACCTGCTATTTTCAATATTTGTATGTGATGCATGCCAGGCGGGAAATATCTGTGACAGTAGAGTTTCTGACTGTGATTTTGTACTGCTATTGGATCACCAATAGCAACGCAGTTCTTATACCTGTGATTCGACCTTGCCTGGTTGTGATGCAGATGCGCCGGCTAACAGTGGAACTAAACTGCGACCGTTCTTGTGTCACCGACAGAGAGCAGTAGCAGTTCGCTATCTAGTCACGTTTCTACATTCACGAATCATCACTCAAATAAATAGCTAGCTATAACGAAATGCCATCATTTAAAATATTTATTGCCTTTCATAATGTATTGGTACAACAACCTCAAATAAAAAGAAGGAAAACAAGTGACACATGCAAGTTTTTTAATATTATCAACTGTAATACTTGGTCACTTGTGCTACCATACACTATACAGCGTAGAATTATAGCTGCTTAAAATCCATTTAAATATTTAAGAATACGTTAAATGGTGATGCATCTTTACATATGAAAATAGAACAGGATTAAAAAAATAATTAATAACATAAGTTAAATATAAAGTCGTGGCAATATTATAAAAAACAACAACCAAACTGCTCTACTATCTGAATATTTTGCAAACACACACAAAAATTTTGAGTTTTTGATATTATCGAGAGAATGCACAACGTGGTTTTGGTTTACATAATAGTTTTATATTATACTTTGTACACAGAAACATCGCTAAATATGGTGATTATTCGTATTAATAAATAACAGTAGTTTAACTTTCTCAGCTGATAGCTAAGAACGTCTTTGACTCAAAATCTGTCCAGCCTTAGAAAAAATCCGCTCACATAGAACTGAAGTCGCAGTTACAGCATTATTTATTTGACAAGTTCACTTAGATGTGGATACATGAAACTACTTTCTTTCCACTATTGCATGGGAACTTCGTTTGTTGGCAATAAATTATCGTGCAAATATCGTGGCACTTCAATAATAGCTTTAGACTCACTTGTTCTACATGGTTTAAACTTGGATTCCTCTGCATAAAAATGATCACATGCAGTGAGCACATCTCCCAATGGCTTTTCCGCTGGTGAACTTGATGTGCCAACATTTCTTTCATTGGAATTGATTGCATCAGCAACCATATTAATTAACATACGATTAACACTTTGCTTTGCACTAGGATTGAATATGATATCCTTGAAACGTGGATCAAGAAAGGAGGCTATTGAAATTGTATTACTTTTATCTACATTACCAAGCCGTGCTGCAGTACCCTCGTTTATCTTAACTAACACAGATCTGGTTTGGACATGAAAATCTCTTTTCAATAGTTCCTTATAAACATTCTCCAACCCTTTTGCTACAATTATCACTGATGACGATGTCACATATTTCTCAGTACTCAAGGTTTTCTTTGCATTCTTCTGCAGTAAGAGGTGACGCATCAGTGTCAAGCAAGGCAAGGGAAGTTTTTACAACTTTTTCTAATGCAGTCAATTTCTCTAGCATATAAAAAGTTGAGTTCCATTGTGTAACGACATTCTGATTCATATTTTTTGGAGCACCACCACCAACAACATTTAATTGGCTTTATTTTAACTTTGTAATAGCTACTGTACTACGTTTGAAGAACGCCACAATTTTATTCACTTTTTTCTAACAGCCCATGAGTTTCTTTAAGACTGTCCTGAACAATTAGGTTGAATGTATGTACAAAACAACCTAGATGTTTTCATTTTAAATCGTTAGATATTGCACTTTCAATGTTCGCCCCATTGTCTGATATAATGTTTTGTTCAAAGCTCCAAATGCAAACAATACGTCATTGTGCCCTGGCAATGTTTTCACCTGTGTGGCGCGGAGCGATGGGGTCGCTCCTTCCTAACAACACTGATTTGATCTGAAAATTGCCATCAATAAAGTGCGCAGTTACACTTAAGAAACTTTCAACATTAACTGAAGTCAAGCAATATATGGTTACTGTGATAGATTGAACACTTTGTAACAAAACTTCTAAATTAGTTTTTAACTTCTCGTACAGAGCAGGCAACATCGAGTCTGTTATAGTTTTTCTGTCTGGAAGTGAGTACTGTGGATTTAAGGCGGCAACAAATGATCTGAAACCTGACTCCTCAACTACTGAAAACGGCTGGAAATCTTGTGTAAAAAGATTCATTAAAGAAGCATCAATATGTATTTTAGAATTTGAAGACAGCTTCTTTTGAAGAACAAATGAGTGCTATGTATCTTGGTCAACTTTTCTGCATGTCGATTGTACTTGTCCTCCAGATCCACTTCTACTAGTTTCTTCTTAGATGTGAAGAGCATCATGAGTTCTTGTTCCACTGGTATTAGCTCCGGCATGATCAATCTCAGCTGCAATACTCGTACTTTGTTTTTGAATGTTGAGATTGTGGTCAGTAATTTTCTCTTTCCTCGACTCAGACTCCAAATTCACTACCAGATGCTTGCTTTCAATGTGTTTTCTTAAGTTCGTAACTGACGATCTATTCGAAAAAGTTTTATTACAAATATCACATGTAGCTTTATACGTCTTTGCGTCACCTACTTTAAAATACGTCCACGTATTAGACTTTTTCTGTCCATTCTCAATGGATAGAAAACACTAAAAAACAATACCATGTATTTAGTTTACTGCGCTTCGTCTCATCTCCTCATCAATGTATGTACAAACACGAGGACTGCTATCTGACTGATAAAGAATCACTGTGTGTATGACTGCATGCGTGATGTAACAGAAACTTCCTATGAGGAACAGTGCTGCAGTAAACATTTCGTGCGTACCTGTTACCGAAGATAGCAGCTATTCTTCTACCCCAATAACAGTCTGTGATTGCTATTGACCAATAACAGTCACTCAGAAGGAAAAAGCGGATTACAATAGTACAGCCGCTTAGCGATTGTATACATAAATGTTTCCCCACACAAATAACTTCACGCCATTCTACATTCGTGGCCATCGTGAGGAGACTACGAGAATGTGGACGGTTGAAAGTAAGTACTTACGAGCTGACGGCATCTTACTGATTTAGAATTGTAGCTAACCGCACTTTCTATGTCTGAAGGTCTGGAACTCTTTGATGCCCCGACAGCGGACAAGCCACGCGTTTCCCGACGTAAGTCCCCTTTCGTACAATGTTCAGTTATTAGTCGTGTATCACAAGCGCAAGATTTTTCATTTGCCATTTGTCTCTTACCACAGTTCGACCCGCCATTTTGTGACGGAGATGTCAGTTTTTGGACGTAGTGGTAGTGACATTATGTGTAAACACAAACAACTTTAAAACACACAGTAAAGTTAGACCACTGGCAGAATCCTAGGGAAACCTAACTAAATACCATATATTTAAGAGTACTATACTCAGAAAGGAGAATATAATGTAACACTAAACAATGTAAAATGGTATGACTAATTAATTTTGACTGTCATATGAGAAACTGAAAGAAATAGAAAGCGGATAGTAAAACTGACCGAAAGTAATTGACAAATTGGATTTAAAACTAGTCTTCCATTCGCGACACTATTGGATTTAAAACTAGTCTTCCATTCGCGACACTATTGGATTTAAAACTAGTCTTCCATTAGCGACACTATTGGATTCAATTACGAAATTTTGTAAATCAAAAACTACGTTTGAATGCCTGAAACACCTCCCTAATATACGATCTTGAATGTGCTTCTAAAAGAGTTTAGTGGCTTTTCTCCCCGTATTGGCTGGCATGTATGTTTGAAGCCAATACCCCCATTTCACTGTGGGCCAATGAGGATTCTGATACTCTAAGGCAAAACGTTCGTGATTGGTTTGCGAACAACTTAGCTCAGCCAAAACCTTGTTCATCCAATCATGAATGAATAAACTAGTTAGCGTGTTATAGAAGATATGTTGGCTCAAAATTTTTTTTTCCATTTTCCACCGTCTCTAGTTATAGCATTTCTTTGGTGTTTGGTGGATCTAACCAATCAGAATCATGCGTAAGAAGATAGGTCGTTTCCAAAAAAATCGTCTCAATATGAGGTAGACTCAGTTCTGTCTACTTCGCATAGCTTTGACTAATGAATTGTCATAAGAGTTGTCAAAATTACATGTCTGTAGAATTACGCGGTGTCTTATTTAGTTTAGTTGTTTTACAACAAAATCATTCTTTAACGGAGGAAAATAAATATACGAAACGCTGTAACATTATCACCAAAATCGTATTATCCATCTATGGGAAAACCTCATTTCAGTGTCAATCACATTAGAATCATTGACAGTATGGCAGACATTCAAACTTATTCAGAATTCTTTGGCCAGCAATATTTAGTAGAACAATACGAAAATTAGGAAGTATGGCTATAGTTTTTTCACTTTTATTCATTGTTACATTTCAGCATACAAGAATGAATCGTGTTCTTTTTACGTCAGTGCGTGTACTTTTTGACCCCTAAAGCAGGACGCGCACTTGTTACGTTCGGATCGACTCGGAACGGACCTTTCGGTGTTTTATATGGCAGCCCGCGCACAACTGCTCAAGCCTATCCCAGTTAAACAAGTGGCGCTCTCTTGTCGTACCTCTATTACATTCATGCTCTCGTGATATACACAGTGTGTCAGGTGAAGCGGCCAAAGTGAAGCACGGGCGGGGATGGCTCGAGGTCCTCGCGGCGGCCCCGTACTGAGCACATACATGGCCCTGGAATGAGCGTAGAGGGTTTTACAGCGGCCATGCGCGTAAGAGGTCAGGCGAGGTAGCCCCGGAGCGAGCACAAGCGGCATCCGGCACAAGGCCCTGAATAGAGCGTAGCGTACAAGCTGCGGCCTCTACGCTTATAATCTCCTGATACTAATGTGCGGCCGCCGACCTGCGACGCACGTTGAGGTGGCGGCACTCGAGGCGGCCCCGGAGCGAGCACAAGGCCCTGAATTGAGCGTAGCGTGTCCTAGATGTAACCTCCTGTGTGGTTATGTCTCCCGGATACAAAACGAGCTAATAGGTGAGTCGCGTCGGATGGAGGAGGAAGGAAGAAGAAAGGAAGGAAGCTTGCTTGAATTCTGTTTGTTCAGCCAACAAGAAATCGCGAGAAAACAACCCCCCCCCCCCCTTTTTTTTGTCTTAATCTAGCGCTGTCTCCGATATATTGGAAATGCACTGGTTTATTTTAATTGCGTGCGAAAAACAGCAGTTACGATTCTCTGAAGTCGTGTGTGTATACATACAACTTCTACAAGTGAATATACGTACATCCGTAAAGTAGATTTGATTTTTTTTTTTTTTACATAATTAAAACCAGACAGCACACTAAATACAAAAGTTATTATAAAACCAATACAGTAATGATTAAAAAAAAAGTGTATGCAAATACGAGTTAAGTTGTATAATATAATGATGCATTCGTTTTGACACAAAATACCTTCATCAATAGCAACATCAGTATAATTATTTTGTTTCTGGGGCAGCAGTGGCGCAGTGGCTAGGGCGCTCGCCTCCCATCACGACGATCAGGACTCGATACCCGGCGGGTCCACTCCCGGATCTTATTTAGCATGTGGGAATCGTGCTGGACGATGCGGGTTTTCTCGGGTTGCTCCCGTTTCCCCCACCCTAGGGTGTCACGTCATGTCATGTCCGGGGATGACGGGCACCTACGGGTGCCTCGTCCTGGGCTCACTCCCCACTCGAGTTTTTGCAGAAAGATTCTTGTGATGACACGAAAATCCCTACTAATAAATAAACTGGATTTCAAAGTAAATAAATGCATTATGTTGGTATATTTGATATTGTAATGAAGATTATGTAGGGGAAAGGTGCCATCAGTGGACCTGATTATTGCGTAATGTAATGAAAAGTAGGTCGAGCAGGCGTCATTGGCGAGATGTATATGCAGATGAGAGGTTTGATTGGAAATTCACGTATATACTGTACGTACTATATGCTGGGAATTTGCCACCTAAATTAGGCACCAAAAGTCTGGATAATTTAACACGCTAACTCAGATGCAAGAATATGATTATTTATTTTCTGCTTGACGCATAAAATATTTGAACGTGTTTTACTAATTTGCATCTATTTCAGGATATTTGTGTAACTATTCATGTGTTAATTTGCATCTATTTCAGGATATTTGTGTAACTATTCATGTGTTAATTTGCATCTATTTCAGGATATTTGTGTAACTATTCATGTGTTAATTTGCGTTTATGATTATCACTGTTTCCGATACCATATATGTAGACTGATGTTTTGGATAGCCTTGTCAATGAAGACTACAGGCAGTTTGCCATTGGCAATGTAGGTTGTTGATTTAGAACGAAGTAGCCGTTCTGTGATTGGCCAAAGTTTTAGCGTCACCTTAAGCCTCAGGGAGCTTAGCGTGGCCATGTTGAGTCTGACCATACGTATAGGCAGGTCGTGACGTGTATAACGAACCCAGTAGGGTTTTTAAGTGCAGCTTTAGGAACTGTGACGCGAGTGCCGCAATCATATAACAGGCCACCAAGAAGCACACGTGGAAGGTTCGCGAAGCACCGAAGAGGGTCTGTTCGGGCAGCGAACTGGAGGAATATATTAAATTAGTTCGCCTACCGCGAACGACCGTATGGTACTTATGGAACTGTGTTACTCAGGATCATAAACCTAAAGCCAGGGTATGAGACGGCCTCGGGTTCACTATCTGCCTCCTTTCTACGTACTTCAGGATCGCAGATCAACGTGTGAGTTTGAAAGATTCCTACTGCAACAAATATTGTCATTTTTGAGATGGCCACCGATATTATTTATACTGCATACTGCTACATATGCCATGTCCTTGAACCGACGCCAAATTAACTTTGCTAACTGTACAACCTATAAACCCTGACTACAAAGAGCCCTGCTCCCAATCAGATTAGTGTGAAGTTTAATCGATTTGAGAAAGTAATTATTATTGTTTTTAAAAGGGCTATACATACATACACACACTCATATCATATTCTTACAAAGGCTATACATACATACACTCATATCATATTCTTACAAAGGCGTATATCACAGAGCGTTACTACTTCGATTACGGCCACTTCATAAATCTTAGGTTAAATAATTATTAACTATTTCTATTATTACCAACAATACTAATGTTAATATAACGTTTGGTAATCGTAATCACTTGCAGTATTATTATTTGCAATAAATACTTTCTATTTGAAAGTTACCTGGAGAGTGTCATTTCTAGTGTTAATCTCAGTTGTGTTAGACTTAGGAAGAGAGTATTTGGCTGTATTTCGTTTTAGATGTCTTCAGGCTGTTTTACTTTGTCCGTAGTAAGTGCAGTGTTCCGAGAGGACACAATTATTTACTCTCAGTTTGTGATAATTATTAGCTCTGGCAGTGGTCCAGTATTTAAGGGTTTCATGTCACACGTCTCCCTACTACTCAGTTCACTCAGAAACACATTCCGCTCACACCAATCGCGCCCTACACTCTATATTATACAGGCTGGTACCAAAAACGCCACATATAAATTATTTGACGCCCATACACACGGAGTCCCTACACTACTGGCAACCCTAGTAAACACTGGAAATGTATGGGTTAATCCGCAGATGACACTGTGTTAGGCCGGGGAACACTGCGAGTAATTTAAAAACCTAGAACGCCTTACCAGGCCGTTACGTAGAGTGTACATGCCTGCTGCGCAGTATACTTCTCATGTACGACTGCCATGTCTTGCCTCACTATGTTTACTAGGTTTGTTTGTGAGGTGATCTAGAACGTGTAGGTAAATATGAACATATGGACTCTTAATAACGATCTGGTTACAAACAACCTCTGTAACTGCAGTCCGGCGCTCGGCAGGCTGTAGGGCAGTAAACACTCTGGTTACATACAACCTCTGTAACTGCAGTCCGGCGCTCTGCAGGCTGTAGAGCAGTAAACACTCTGGTTACATACAACCTCTGTAACTGCAGTCCGGCGCTCGGCAGGCTTTAGGGCCGTAAACACTCTGGTTACATACAACCTCTGTAACTGCAGTCCGGCGCTCGGCAGGCTATAGGGCAGTAAACACTCTGGTTACATACAACCTCTGTAACTGCAGTCCGGCACTCGGCAGGCTGTAGGGCAGTAAACACTCTGGTTACATTCAACCTCTGTAACTGCAGTCCGGCGCTCGGCAGGCTGTAGGGCAGTAAACACTCTGGTTACATACAACCTCTCTAACTGCAGTCCGGCGCAAGGCAGGTTGTAGGACAGTAAACACTCTGGTTACATATAACCTCTGTAACTGCAGTCCGGCGCTCGGCAGGCTATAGGGCAGTAAACACTCTGGTTACATACAACCTCTGTAACTGCAGTCCGGCGCTCGGCAGGCTGTAGGACAGTAAACACTCTGGTTACATATAACCTCTGTAACTGCAGTCGGGCGCTCGGCAGGCTGTAGGGCAGTAAACACTCTGGTTACATATAACCTCTGTAACTGCAGTCCGGCGCTCGGCAGGCTGTAGGGCAGTAAACACTCTGGTTACATACAACCTCTGTAACTGCTGTCCGGCGCTCGGCAGGCTGTAGGGCAGTAAACACTCTGGTTACATACAACCTCTGTAACTGCAGTTCGGCGCTCGGCAGGCTGTATGGCAGTAAACACTCTGGTTACATACAACCTCTGTAACTGCAGTCCAGCGCTCGGCAGGCTGTAGGGCCGTAAACACTCTGGTTACATACAACCTCTGTAACTGCAGTCCGGCGCTCGGCTGGCTGTAGGGCAGTAAACACTCTGGTTACATACAACCTCTGTAACTGCAGTCGGGCGCTCGGCAGCCTGTAGGGCAGTAAACACTCTGGTTACATACAACCTCTGTAACTGCAGTCGGGCGCTCGGCAGGCTGTAGGACAGTAAACACTCTGGTTACATACAACCTCTGTAACTGCAGTCCGGCGCTCGGAAGGCTGTGTGGCAGTAAACACTCTGGTTACATACAACCTCTGTAACTGCAGTCCGGCGCTCGGCAGGCTGTAGGGCAGTAAACACTCTGGTTACATACAACCTCTGTAACTGCAGTCCGGCGCTCGGCAGGCTGTAGGGCAGTAAACACTCTGGTTACATACAACCTCTGTAACTGCTGTCCGGTGCTCGGCAGGCTGTAGGGCAGTAAACACTCTGGTTACATACAACCTCTGTAACTGCAGTTCGGCGCTCGGCAGGCTGTATGGCAGTAAACACTCTGGTTACATACAACCTCTGTAACTGCAGTCCAGCGCTCGGCAGGCTGTAGGGCCGTAAACACTCTGGTTACATACAACCTCTGTAACTGCAGTCCGGCGCTCGGCTGGCTGTAGGGCAGTAAACACTCTGGTTACATACAACCTCTGTAACTGCAGTCGGGCGCTCGGCAGCCTGTAGGGCAGTAAACACTCTGGTTACATACAACCTCTGTAACTGCAGTCCGGCGCTGCAGGCTATAGGGCAGTAAACACTCTGGTTACATACAACCTCTGTAACTGCAGTCCGGCGCTGCAGGCTATAGGGCAGTAAACACTCTGGTTACATATAACCTCTGTAACTGCAGTCGGGCGCTCGGCAGGCTGTAGGGCAGTAAACACTCTGGTTACATACAACCTCTGTAACTGCATTCGGCGCTCGGCAGGCTGTAGGGCCGTAAACACTCTGGTTACATACAACCTCTGTAACTGCAGTCCGGCGCTCGGCAGGCTGTATGGCAGTAAACACTCAGGTTACATACAACCTCTGTAACTGCAGTCCGGCGCTGCAGGCTATAGGGCAGTAAACACTCTGGTTACATACAACCTCTGTAACTGCAGTCCGGCGCTCGGCAGGCTGTAGGGCAGTAAACACTCTGGTTACATACAACCTCTGTAACTGCAGTCCGGCGCTCGGCAGGCTGTATGGCAGTAAACACTCTGGTTACATACAACCTCTGTAACTGCAGTCGGGCGCTCGGCAGGCTGTAGGGCAGTAAACACTCTGGTTACATACAACCTCTGTAACTGCAGTCCGGCGCTCGGCAGGCTGTAGGGCAGTAAATACTCTGGTTACATACAACCTCTGTAACTGCAGTCCGGCGCTGCAGGCTATAGGGCAGTAAACACTCTGGTTACATACAACCTCTGTAACTGCAGTCCGGCGCTCGGCAGGCTGTATGGCAGTAAACACTCAGGTTACATACAACCTCTGTAACTGCAGTCCGGCGCTGCAGGCTATAGGGCAGTAAACACTCTGGTTACATACAACCTCTGTAACTGCAGTCCGGCGCTCGGCAGGCTGTAGGGCAGTAAACACTCTGGTTACATACAACCTCTCTAACTTCAGTCCGGCGCTCGGCAGGCTGTATGGCAGTAAACACTCTGGTTACATACAACCTCTGTAACTGCAGTCCGGCGCTCGGCAGGCTGTAGGGCAGTAAATACTCTGGTTACATTCAACCCCTGTAGAAACTCGGCCGGTGCAAGTACACTTAGTATGCGAGCAGGAACACAACTTGAATATAGTCACTTTTAGGCAAGGGCAATTGCCATCGCGTTTGGTTTCACCATATAGGAATTTAATAAGGTATTTTATTTGCAGTGTTCATTTTAATAATGCTGAGAGAAAAACTGCAATAGCAACTGAGATTTAACAAATATATTCTACTGCTGTTGGATTGTGGCCGTTCAGATGTGTACCTATGCCAATTAACAAAGTGTGAGAAAAACCATGAAATGTCTTTAGTTCGTTCCTCAGAAGATTAAAATTACAAAAATTGTACTGTTTCTAAAAAATGCTTTAAAATCTTGCATAATATTTCTCGATTAAATTCAGGGAAAACACTATAATCAGTTCTAGGGTAATCGTGTTTAATGAATGCTGGGATACTTGTCCGTAAAGCATATAAAAATGGTTTCGTACTGGACCTTCCAGAACAAATAGAAATTACGTGTCTTGTATAAAACACAACTATGTTTTATCTGGAGTATACTGTAGCTCTCGTAGGACTCTCCTTTATGTAACAGGAAGTGGTAGGATTGCGGGCTGCAGGAACAAATCAGCATATATGGCGTCTTTAATACGTAAACATACCCTTCACTGACCAACCGTCGTTACAGATACTAGCTCCCTCCTGAAAATCTACCACGCGAAGGGGCTTAATAGCAGTCTCATCCTCATCGCTGGTTCCACTTAAACATAATGCTATCCAGGGGCGGCATCGAACTCCCTAACATCTAGTTTGAAACCTAGGTTAGACCCACATCGGGCGAGAGGCCTACAATAGTTTCGTCCTCCTAGGATGGTGATAGCGAATAGAGTGCTCCACTCAACTGACTGGCACTGACTCAAACGCTAGCCTACTATGCCAGCCAATCCTAAAGCAGGGTTTAAACCTGCCAGCCAATTGGAAGGCTGCCAACTGAAAATTGCGTCAACGAACCACTCCAATGGCCTAACGCCCTAAATTCCAAGGAATACGTGGTCTCGAGACGGCGATACAAATTTCAAAAATCCCTGAAAAAGTTACAATATAGAGACCGAAAAATAAAAATTAAAACAAATACATATATAAATAAAAAAATAAAAATCTAGCTGAACTAACTCATTTAAACGTTCTTTTTGCCATCCTAACATCTATTTTAAAAAATCCAGCTATTGAAATAATAATAATGAAATTATAGAATTTTAAATAAATATAAATATTACATGTGTGATAAATGTAAAACACATTAATTAATTAAACATTCAAAATAAAATGTTATTTTTGTGTGCTACAGTAATAAATTATGCACCATCATCATTGAAAAAGTGTGTATACATACATATCATATAATCCTACTCTTTAGCACCATTAATGGATTTACAACAACAAAGGCGACACAATATGATGACAAAATTCATCGTTCAGCAACTGGCAGAAAATATCAATAAAAATACAGAATACTGTATATCTACATATGAATAACCAAGTTGTCCTTTTCCTTTCAGATCACTGTGCGTGTAAGCCCGAAATGTGTCAACGTCAATATCATGTACACGTGATAGAACAGTAATTATTATATTTATTTTCTTAGTTACATTTATATATATATATATAGATGTGATTTCAGCAGAGATGTTTGGGTTTGGAAATAATCGTCTTAGAGTATTTCCGGTATTCGTATTGCCGAGGCCTGGTACAGGTTGGTCTACAATGAAACCACAGCATTCTCGAAATCCTCTCTGCATTTAACCTTTTATTTGCAGTTACGATGTATTTCTCACTTCCCCGAGCTTGCCACTTCTTGATCGGCAATGCATAAGCCAAATGCAAAAAGTCATTCGAACATGCGAATCCACTCATGTTAGGCAGAGATGTTAAATTGAAAATTTTCTGTATTTATTTCCCTCCGAATCATTTCCTGTGCGTTATTAATTTGCTTCGAAGCGGCACCATACAGATCAAATCTTTGTGTTGACGTAGTCTGCGTCAGAACATTACACACTTTGCCATCTGTCATGGCAAAGATTAAATTGTGGCTGACTTCCGCATGTCTGTGTTGGATCAGATCATTACTTGTCTCGATGTTTCGTATCTCGTCATCAACTATTTTATTCTCCGCGGTTGTTATTTCCGTTGTTTCATTAATAAATTCTATTTTCAGAGGTATACAGTACCGTGTGGATGCCGGTCGTGGGTTCTGCAGCGTGATTTTTTCACGACAATCTAGGCGAAGTGAATGGCATACAAGTACAGCACGTGTTAGTTTCCAGTGCGTGATTGGATCTCCACTCATACGACACGCCCTGCAGGACTTACAACTAGAGAGCCATAAATTTCGCGGATTCATCAGAGGACAAGCTAATCTGCATTCAGGTGTGCATACGTCCTTGTGCTTCCATTGTACCATAGTTTTTTTAGACACATCTAACGACTTTCGACCAATAACGAACCTGTAAAGGAAATGAGAACCGAGTCCCGTATTACCCGGCCTGGGGTGAAACTGGAGCAACAGCCAATGAATTACTAACTGATGCTGGAGTGAACAAAGGATTGTGGAGTCTAGCTTGGCGCCGATTGAATCAGAGAAAGTTCAGCGTCTCTACTTATAAACAAAAGTAAACATCTGTTTCTAGAGGAGATATTCGTCGACAATCTCTACACCAAACAATCTTCGTATCACATTTACTCTCGTGATGGTATGATTGTAATTGTTTCCCGTCTTAGCAGTCTGCCAGCGTATCATGGACGTACGTTCTAGTAAGTTAATTCTTATTGGCCCAGTCATGTCAGAGAATGCGTTCTCACAAAGAGAAGAGGCCAATCATTCAAGCTAAACTGCTGACAAGCGGTAGATTAAACCTTTTGGACACATTATTTTACTGTTCCAGGTGTTGGAAATCAGACATTTTTTACTTCACGTACTTGAGTCGACACAACTGTTGTCGAGCTATGGGATATGTGTTCGCTACGACAGTAGCACAGTTAATGAACCAGCTACCCACAGGGCAGACAACTGGGCATTGAACCTCGTAGGGTACAACACCAGGCAAAGTACAGTATCCTAAGCTTGTGTACACTATTGTGTGCACTGGGTGTAAATGGGATACTCAAGTATAGCTTGGGCGTGCAAAATTTTTGCGGAAAAACGGATGGCTTTAGTTATCCTCATTTCATTTGGCCAGAGTAACAGTGTCTGTGGTAGCAGAACAAATGACTTGTCCTCGATTATGTAGAGAACTGTGGAATCTAGCTTGGTGACGTCGTTCTGAAGTGCGGAGCGCGCTACCTTCCAAGATGGCCACATGAGCAGCAAGCTACAGGAAGCACGAGCCTAGACACTGACAAACTGATAGGAAATGTTGCAATTAGCCAACTCCACCAGCAACCCGGACCACGACAAAGTGGAAAGTTATAAATGTGTTTCCACTTTCTCGTCTCTTCCGAGACCACCTTATCAACTTATGAAAGGCGCTGTGTTTTCAGCCATCTCTATTAATAATGGGCAACTATTACGAGAAGTGCCTCAAAGTTTATAGTTCCAGCATCTGTTATTAAACTCCAACAAGTGACACTTGACCTTGGCAGCTAGGTAGAACTAACTCCACCTGTTAGTAGTTCTTATGTGGGCACTTTCTCTCTGTCCGTTTCCAACATCTTGTTTGTAACGAGAAGCTGCAACACGAAGTAGACAAGTGTCCAGTACGCGGTGTGAAGTGGTTCGGGCTGCTCTTAACAGCGAGCTCTTGAGAACCGATGAGGGTGATTGAGGTGAGTATAGAGCAGTGCCGGAATGAAGGGTTGGGGAAAACCCGAGAAAACTCGCCGGCCAGCGGCATTGTCAGTCACGATTCCCACTTGCGAAAATGTGGGAGTGACCCGGCCGGGGAGGCGAGAAGGCTAATCACTCAGCCACCACAGCCCCAACAGAAAGACATCCTATCAACGACACACATTGAGAACTGTCGGTTTTCTTGTACACCAAGATAAGGTTCCTATGTAGAGACCTGCAAAATTATCGTTATTATTTGGCATCAGTAGTGTATATAGTAGAGAGCCGGCGTCGTTCCTGCATAGATATGAAGCCACGCCCTTTCTGACTGAACTGCACGTGATTGGGGTACAGTTTGTTAAGTGTTGATTTATTGGCACAAAGTTATAGAGGCAGTGTAATATAGAGCATGATACAAAGAAGAACGTAATTAAAAGGTACACGTGTTTTAAGTTGAACATGTCCCCAAACAAAAACGCGAATTTTTGCAGGTCTATGCTTAGAAATTATATATAATCGCGAAAATTATTTGAGCCAACATAACACTGGCTTCTGTATGGTCCACGCTCTCTGTAGGCTTCTTCAGTACGCTAAGTTCACAGCTGTAGTTTGTCTCTGGTTATTCGCCTCGTATCTTCGTGAGCAGACAGTGTGGTGTTACGACATAGGACGAACACAATTACGTCACATATTAGCCAGGTGGAAACTATTCACTACACATTCATACAACTGGTAAATTCTGATAGGTGCAGACTGATAACATTTATAATTATTGTCGATGGAAATACCGAATAATGATTTGTTTGCACAGAGTAATGCGGTCAATTATAGTCCATTCAAGGCTACTTCAAACTTTTCTGAAGCACTTCTAAAGCTCTACATCCACGATATTCCTCCGCTTCGTGCAAAGCAAACCCAGCCGAGTCTAGAACATTACACCGAAGGGACAATACACCACTTTCGTGCTCAGTCGATGTAAAAAACATGTTTCATACTAGGCATTACAAACTCGCCTATTTTCTCTGCGTTTTATCCATATTAGGTAACAATAAATTCATATTATAATTTAGAACTACACTAGGTATCGCAGGAAAAAGGTAAATATTACAAAATTAAGGTATTTTTATGTTAACACATGTATTAAAAGCTTCGGATACGTTGCATATATATGACACAACGAAAAACGCATACATGGGGTGATTTTTCAAAGGTTTGACAGGCTGTCACTCACGGGCAGGCTCCTTTGATGCTTAAACAGTTTAAACCAGCCAATCGCAGAAGATGAGCTAAACAGTTTAAACCAGCCAATCGCAGATGATGACCTAAACAGTTTGAACCAGTCAATTGCAGAAGATTACCTAAAAAATTTAAACCAGCCAATCGCAGAAGATGTCCTAAACAGTTTAGCCCAGTCAATCGCAGGTGATGACCTAAACTAAACGCTTTTAGAATACACTAGGTAGTTACTCTCTTCGCGATTACCTTGAGTCCCTACGTATCTGTAAGAGGCTTCGGTGGTGCTGTGGTTAGCCTGCTCGCCTCCCTCCTTGGCAAACCGGGTTATATTCCCTGCTTGGTTGCTCTCGGATGTCCACACGTGGGAATCGTGCCGGACGACGCTGTTGGTCGGCGGGTTTGTCTCCCGTTTCCCCGCCCCTTCATTCCGGCGCCGCTCCATACTCACCTCAATCACCGTCATCGTCCTCTCAATACCTCTCTGTTAAGAGCAGCTGCACTCAACTGCTGCACATTAACGTGTACCGGGCTGTACTCTGGCATAATTTTCCTACACTGTCAAAAAATTGTAATTTTTCCTGAGAAATTCTTTGTAACTTTACAAACGCTTGTAAGAGTACAAAATTTGATCTTGCAAAACTACAACGGCCGTGTTTATAATACAACTGGAGAAATGTTTGTACTATACTGACCTCTATCCACGACTTTCATTCAAATGGCGGATACTCAACCACGTTAATCAGTATTTAGCTGTTTTTGCAAAAACTATGGGTGATGTAAAGTGGAACTGCATGCAAAAAGAAACGTATTGGATATTTTAATAACATAAAACATTTAAAACAGCTCTAATAATCATAATAAAACGACAATTTCAATTAAACGAGATCGTATTGTTCAATGACTTTAATTTTCCCTAGCTACACAGAACTGTTAAATCGGCTCTCAATACATCGGTGTTATAAGAGCAGTCCAAATCACATAACTTAAAAACAAAAATTTTCAAATTAAATAAATATACCTATTCTTTTAAACCAAATAACTTCATTAATATTTCGTAGGTAGTCCTACTTGCCGATTTATTTGCTATAAAAATGACTTAAATGTTCACAAGTTAAGTTGGTGTTGTAGTTAAGGGTGCCGGCTAATAATACAAGGGATGTGGATAATAGTCTCCATGCTGTCAAAGCGTACATTTTTCCCCCGTAAATTACATTTCGAAATTATTTTTCAGTTATTCTCTGTTATTAATTTATCATATTTGTTTTCTAAAAGAAAAAAAAAATATGTGCGCTTCTGAATAATTTTAGTTGTAATACAATAAGGCTATCATTCACAACATTACAGATAAATATTATGCAGATTTTACAAGAAAACTCTTTGTAGTTTTACTAAGGATTTACTTGGCAACTGGATTTTTCTTGTGAAAGTAGAAAACAATTTTGTAGAGTGTAGTGTTAAGTGTGAAAGACATGAAGGTGCCCAGTTGATGCATGCAGGAGTGTAGTTTGTAAGTAATGAGTTGTGTGAGAACGATGCTGGCAGAGAGAGCGAGTATTAAAGGCGAACAAGTGCCTGGCGACAGACAGTTACGTTAATTGGTCGCATGTGGTCAAGGTGGAACTCTCCCAGCCAACTGGCTGCAGTTACTCTTGGTATCCGAGTGCGCTGGTGCATCCAGCAGCTGACGCCACAAACCCTGCCGAGCACACATCACTCGCATATATGGGCTGTTCACGGTCAAACGAGCACTTTTCTAAAACCTGCTTAGAATCTACTTGTGTGCACAAGGTATATTATTACGTCATATGTACAATTAACATTGTCGTGAGGATCAGCACTTTATTCATGCGTCGGTCAAGTGAAACTGTGAAATTATCGGAAATGTAGATATTTAACTAATTTTATCATTTTCACACTTTAATGTATTAAAAAACAGAAAGCGAAAGAAATAATTTACGTTATCAGAAATGGTTATTTAACACTTTTTATTCGACTTTATGATACGGAGCCACTTCGCATCCATCGTTACCAACTTTACTGGGCGCATGTCACTTAGGATGTTTATTAAAATATATGCGAGCGGGATCAGTGACTTTTTCCTAAAATTGATATCAAAAGTGCTCACTTTATCGTGAACAGCCTTTACAATACCTGTCTACAACTTATTGTCATAATTAAATAACCAAAAATTTCGCAGATTCATTTGGCAACAAGTTAGATTGCACAATTCTCTGTTCGTTGTATATTGCCTGTCTGATGCTCCAGTTTAGTCGCAGACGAGGTAGCACGGGGTTCGGCCATTGTTTTCTTGCAAGAAAGTTATTGGTTGTAATTCGTCGAGGGCGTGTCTTACAAACTTCAATCCAATCGCAGAAGCAAGTTAATTGTATGTACTTGGATCGTCAAACGACTTGGGGGCATTTCCGTGTCTTCCTCCACAATGATTAGAGGTACTTGAAACAGCAGCCCCCAGGCTTCTCACACTGCAGCCATAGTTTTGTATACATTGGCTGTTGCCATGGAAACAGGCTTGTTACTCATTAAACTTGGTTGCACGCCGTACGGTCACATTACAAAGTATAGACAAGTACACAGGCATAGCCGTTCCCTTCACGTGGGCGTACCCACTCTCTGATTGGCTGCGAGAGGAGTCTGGTGTCTGATTGGCTACTGCGTACAGCGAAATATTCCCTATTGGCTAAGCTACCACTTGAGAAGTAGGTTACCAGGCGCTGATTGGCGAGCGATGACGTACCGCTGGCTAGTGACGTCATGTTGGTACGCGTGCATGTTTTGCAACTATCTGTTTACCTGGTTGTCGGGGCCCCCAGTGCCTAAACCTCTAAGGTATAACAGGGGGCTTAAACTCCCGGGCAGTAACAGGAAGGATGACTTGTCAGGTCACCCTATTCTATCACGCCACAAATTGGTTGCAGTTGAATGCAGCCAATAGAGGGAGATACGCTCCTTCCAATCGCAGTGGGTGGAAGTGCAACCATCTCACCTGTCAACAGTGCTTGCTGTGTTTGCCAACAAGAACCACCTTGATGGGGCCGAGGCCTATCCAACCTCTACTCACTCACTGAGTAAATGGGTCCTCTTCTTGGCGGACCAGACCTGCGCACCCTTCATAGGAAAGTATCCTTACAATTCAGTAAGGGCTGTTCCTCCAGGGACGTCTCCCCCAAGCTGGGGTATTCAACCACTGCCACCCAGAGTCCAACCCTTAATCAGCACGGCCAAGGCCGGGGCTAATACCGCTGATCCCCTGGGTACCCACGATTTATTCTGCACATTGCTGTGCGCTGCACACCGAGTTTTCACCCAAGAGAAGCCCAACACCTCCGGGACGCCAGACAATCCCTTCATTGATGCTCCGCCACCTCGAGATCCACTACAAGCCTCAGTTTTGGGACGTGCAGCCGGCTCGCGGGTCTTCACCGCTGACGAGAAATACAAATTGCCACTGGAAGCGACCCGTACTCTCGCCGTGACCGATCGCCCGTGCACGGGTGGGGCCGTCACTCGCCCAGCGCATCGTCCTCACTCCGTCAGCCACAGCGTTGTCCACTGTGTTTCCAGCCCTTACCATCCATCATGGAGGTGGAGATGGACTTGAGTAAGAGAGGCTATGTAATCGCATCTTACCCCATTTCAAGGGGATGGGGCTTGACCTGCTTCCAAGCTACACCCGCGGGCCAGGCGCATGCAACCCTTCCACAGGTCTCCACCGGAGGGATGAACGAGAAGGAACAGCCGCTTCCCGAGGGTCGCAGCTGCCCCACCAGGCAGAGCCTTACACCCATGACAGGCTGGTTACTCAATTCACCCGTCCTGATACACGTGCAGCTGGAATGAGTGTGAAGTGAGGTGAGTGCGCCGGAATGCAAGGGCGGGGGAAATGGCAGATCCCCGGGAAAACCCGCCAACCAGCGGCATCGCCCGGGACTGACCGGGGCAGGGGATTGAACCCGGTTCGCATTGGGGGGAGGCGAGCGTGCTAACCGCTCACACACGCTGCCCCGAGTGTACAGCTGGAGTTCACGGAACAAGTGGCAGATACACGTCTGTACTGTCAAGTATTATGTGCTCAGATTATTTCATCCTGTTTATTACTGGCTAAATAGTTGAATATGACGTCTCAGTGCCACTGTGATCTAATCATGGAAGTAACGCAAGTGCATACACGACTGGAATATAGCTTGCCGAGTAATTAATTCCATACATTAAGGTACATCTAGCAGTGACCATAACTAGCTTATCATTTTTCCTTACAAAATGGCACCATGAACGATTACTAGAGATCGGCAAAATTCGCGTTATTATTTGGCGACGCGTTAAAGTTTAAACACGTTTACGTTTGCTAACTCCTTGTCGTTGGACCATACGTTATTGGACACGCTCTGGGTAACTCTGCGCCAATAAATGAACTTTTCACAATTGTGTGCCCCAATCACGTGCAGTTCGATTAAAAAGGGAGTGACTTCACAACACTGCAGTAGCTAGTGGAGAAACGACGCCGGCTAAAGTATATACAGTACTGTCAAGTTTAGCCTGATGCCAAATAATAACGCGAATTTGGCAGGTCCCTAATGATTACACATGCAAGTAAACCTCACGTTCTCATTGGGCACTGTCACAATGAGTACTTAGTTCCCTGTTAGACTTGACCAAACTAAATTAAACAAGCAAGATAATATTTTTGATAATCCTTTATGGCGTGTCAGCTGAACGCAGGTTCAATAACACGCATCACCTAGCTAACATATACTTTCACAACACCCAGTCTGTCACAGAATTACAGAGGGGAATGATAAGGTCTGCAAGGGTGAGGGCAGTCTGCAACAGTCTCCAGCTGTGTCCTAGGACACCCTGATTTGTACACCTAACTCTCTCACGCTGTTCCACATCTAGCAGATCAAGTATTCATTTTTAATCTCTGGTGTTGCGAACAACAGGTTTTTCCGTGTGTGCTGTACTCAAACTAACACAGAACTTGTTTCGTTAGCTGAGCCAATTAGCTGTAGGCTTCGTGCTCGGCGATAGTGACACAGACCAATCATATCGGAGCAGTACGATGGTCTAGGATTCAGTTAACCTACAGGGAAGTTTTCTGGACACTGGCCGTCGCAGTTGGTAGTACTGGCTGAATATAACATTCCCTTGCAACAAGTAGTCTGCACAATTGTGTACATCCGGCCTCAGTAGATAAAGACAAGCGGTGTCCTCTAATAACATATTCAACAACTTGAAATTTTCGTCTCGAAATGTGTTTTCAAAACGTTATTAGTAGAGACCCGATTATTTCGGGGATTGGTGTGGCAGCATGTTAGACTTGAAAATCCTCTACACACTCGAGACACTATCGTTTGTTTATTGGTCGCTGCAATCAAGTGAGACCTCTGTACAGGGCTGCTCAACACTCACTCACACCACTGCTTCCTGCTTACTAATGGCTTTCAGTTAAACGGGGAGTGTCTAAAAAACTACAGTCCAATCACAGTAGTAGTAGAAAAGGACAAGTGTTTGAAGTCTACATCGGCACTGAATGAATTCGCCAAACACTCGGGGCTCTAGTTATTAGAACGTTACTGTTATATTTATATATGTGTGTGTATATATATATGTGTGTATATATATATGTTTTAATTCCTAGGCCAGTCAAAATCTCTTACGTAGTTAATTTACTAACCGAAAAGTAAATATAAGCTATCGATAAATACCCACATATTTAATTACATTGAAATCTCTGCGTATAAAATGTATAGTTAGAGACCTGGAAATGTCGCGTGTTCATTTGAGAAGTCGCCTCAACTCACCAGTTGTGTTTGCACTCCACACGCTGTCCCTGTTCGTTTACTTTCATGATGAGCGAGCACCTTATCCAGTGTGCTTACTAGGTCTTATGTGATTGGTTCTGAATGTGTATAACAGTGGTCCAGATCGTATCACAACCAAAATAGTAACAACGACGTACAAGTCTACTGTAGTACTTCTTGAACTCGCCAAAATTCCGTGTGTCTATAATCAATGAATTCACGCAAAATTATGATGTCCATCGCATGAAATTCGCTCAAGTATATGTTCTAAGTAGAGACCTGCAAAATTCGCGTTATTATTTGAGGACAGTTTAAACCTAAAACAATTTTACCTTTGCAATACGTTTGTCATTGGGTCATACTTTATTTGACACTCCCCGGGTAACTCGACGCCAATAAATGAACACTTCACAATCGTGTGCCCCGATCACAAACAGTTCACTCAGAAAGGGAGTGATTTCACAATTGGGTAGCAGCCAATGGGAAAACGACGCCGGATCGAGTATATACAGTACTGTGAATTTTAGCTTGATGGAAAAAATCATGCGATAATGCATTTCCCTAGTTATAAGGAAATAGCTGTAATATAATAATAACGGTCAGCTTGCAGTATTCACGGCACTCTGGTGGCAGTTAGTGAAAGATCTTCTTTGGGCATCGCACGTGATCCACGCGCCCCAACCACTTGAAACATTGGGGCCGCGGTGGCTGAGCTGTTAGACTGCTCGCCTCCCACCAAGTCGAACCAGGTTCTATCTCCGGCCGGGTCACTCCCGGATTGTCGCAAGTGGAAATTGTACCAGCGATGCCGCTGGTCTGCGGGTTTTCTCGGGGATCTCCCTTTACCTCCGTCCATGCATTCCGGCGCTGCTGCATATTCACCCCTGCAAAACGTCTGTGTTTCGCAGACACTTGTAAGACATGCAGTAGTGATGCAATCAAGAAAGTTGATCTGAACTACATCTCGGCACCCGTTGTATAGGCTGTTCACGGCAAAGTGAGCACTTTTGACACCCTAGCTCTTTCAGTCATTTTGTATCGTTTAACCATCTTTTTAAAATAAATATTGCCATGTAAGTAATAAAAACAGTGTGTGTGTTTTCCACTGCACTCAGATGTTAACGTCTAAGGCTAAAATAAAATTATCTATAGGATATTATTTCAAATGAGAGGGCTTTCAAAAGTGCTCGCTTTACCGTGAACGGCCTATAGTGTAGAGTTGAGTTGAGCTATTTGGGCGGCTGCTATCAAAGACGTCTTGGGAGCTAATGAGGGCGAAGCAAGGTGAGAAGAGCAGGGCGGGAGAAACGGGAGATCCCCGAGAAAACCCACCGACCAGCGGCGTCGTCCGGCACGATTCCCACTCGGCCTGGGGGTGACACCGACGGGACTCGAACCCGGCTCACCTTTGGCGGGAGGCGATAGCTCTAGCCACCGCGCTACCGCGCGCCTTTCAAATGTTTAGTTCAAAAAGTGGCCGTATCTCGCTAATATACTGTGCAGGTACGTCCCCACTAATACGAGCAAATAATCCATTCACGGTTTCTACAGCCTTTTCTGAAGCCCTGCTAATGTTCTACTTCCAGGATATTCCTCCGCCTCGTGCAAGCTAAGGTTAACTAACCCTGGAGAATTACACCAGAGGGACAACGCACCACATTCGTGCGCACTCAGTTGTAATTATATTTTGTGTAAGAACTGTTTCTCACTAGACGCTACCAATATACCTATTTCACCCTGTTTTTATTCAAATTATGTATAAATGAAAGCATTATAATTCATAGGTAAAATATGAATAACATATCAGTTTAACAGAAAATTTTTTTTTATACGAACGCAAGTATAAAACGCTAGTGATATGTGGCATATGTTGAAAATAACTAAAGACGTCATACACGGGGAAATTTTCCAAAGGTTTGATTCAAAAAGGATGAAGGAACCGTGAATGGACTATACTAGGCAATGTGGCAACACCGCGAGCACGACTCACGGACTCGTATGAGCGTAGGGAGGGAGGAGTGTGTGAGCTTGACCCCTGGCCAAGGAGAAAGTGCTATTGTCCTGCGGGAAGGTCTGGTGACGTAGCAAATACCTTCACATCCTGATCTGGTCCATTCTCCTGCCGTCGTCATCGAGACACTTTCTACCGACACTGCTCTCCTTATGACCTGCCGTCAGACCACGCCCTAGTTGCCGTCCTCACGTCTGACCTCTCACTGCCAACACGCACTATACTTAGCGCCGCCTGTTTTTCGCGAAGGTTAGACTGCGATGTCTTATGACGTACGTGCAGTTTTCCTTTGGGCATTGGCCTCGTGTCTATGCTCCTTACCTGACTGGGCCAATCAGAATTAGGGAACTCCGACACTGGGTGTTCGTGATTCGCGGACAGACCTGTAGTGCGCGACAGTTAAAATTACTCACTCACAAAAGTGGATCTGAACTCTAGTGTTTTGGAGTACAACTAGTACTGGAAATTTTTTGCGAAAAACTGGTGGCTCTAACTATACAAGTATAGGTTGAGACGTTCAAAATTCGCGTTATTATTATTTGAGGACAGCTTAAACTTAATACACTCTTACCTTAATAATACGTGTGTCAGTGGACCATACTTTATTTGACACACCCCCGATAGCTATGCGCCAATTAATGAAAAAGGGAATGTCTTCATATTTGGGCATCTGCCAATTGAGGAACGACGCCGACTCGAGTATAAACAGTGCTGTGAATTCTAGCTTGACGGCAACAAATAACGCGAATTTTGCAGGTCCTTAAGTAAAGGCAATTCGCTGTTTCTTGCAACTTATCTGACTCCCTGCTGAAGTTATACTTCTAGGATATTCCTCCACCTCACCCGGCTGGGTCACTCCCAGATTTTCGCACGTGCCAATCGTGCCGGGAGATGCCGCTGCTCGGCGGGTTTTCTCGGGGATCTCCCGTTTACACCGCCCTTGCATTCCGGCGCTGCTCTTTACTCGCCTCTCTTCATCCTCATTGGCTCTCAAGACCTCGCTGTTAATAGCTGCCCAAATCTCTTCTCCACTTACATCACTCACAACAAAGAATTACTAAGGAACCCGAATTTCGCGAAAAGATTTCCGTTCAAGATATATTTCAACAGTCAACAGTGTACTGACCCTGTAGTAGCATTCCTTTCCCTATTGGTCGAATGTCTTAGTGAGAAGACGTTTTATTGCTTGATCGGCCAATGAGAATGAAGTTACTCCCCATAATGCAAGCCTATGATTCGCGGGCAGGCCCCTAAGATGCGTAACAAGTAAATCATCTAATCACGAAAGTGAATCTCAGCAAAGTGTTTTGAAATACAACTGGTAGAGAAATCTTTTCGCGAAATTCAGGTGCGCCTACGAATTATACTTTCCACTCGCGGGGAAGCAACTTTATGTGTAACGTCCCGGATAGAGAACTGTATGACTAAAAAGGTTCAAATTCGCTGATTATGCTCATTAATTTTGCATCTTCGCCATCTTAACCATTTTCTTTCGCAAAATACACATAAAACCTTTGGAATAACCGACAATTGTTTTTAGAACATCTAATATACGTATATTTGCTGAACATGTTTCAAATTGTATGATCAAAGTCCTGTGTTATGGTTGGCAAGGCAGTCTTAATTATAAATCTTAACAAATACTTCACTTGTAATCTCTTTAAATTCCAAGGAATGTTCGTCTAACATTAGAAGTGTTGTATTAGTTTTTGAAAACCGCACTTATAAATGGTGAAATAGCCTAGTATTTGTACGTGCAACTCTACCACCAATGATATCCAAGGATTTAATATAGGTACATATGTGTTTACACATATGGCCGTTTTGAAACGACACAAATGAAGATGTTTAACTACACAGTGGCACAGAGTATTTACATAACCCCTACGCGTCTTTAAAACTACCCTAATTAGGAGTTTTGTACGAGAAGAGGATGTGATTCACACATTATTCCAGATTTGTAATTTAACATCAATATGGTGTTTACGAAACAATATAACAATGTGTTTTCATCAAATATTTGTAGTACACTTTGTATTCTTAATAAATCGCATGTATTGTAGTTATCGTTACACATATACATAAAAAGGTAGAATGTCATAAAATTTGATTGTAAGAATTTTCACTTTTTTTTTGTACAGCGTGGACTGGAAGAAGAGTCAATGCAGAACATCCAGAACAGCTGAGAAAATCTGAGAAGTGTTGCAGCTAGTGCTGTCAATAATAACAGACTTGATAATGTCGTGGATTCATTCGGTATCAGGCTAGACTGCATGAGCCTTTGTCTGCTGGAGCCTCAATTAGTTGTTCACTGACTGTTTAGCTTGACTTTGACAGTGTAGTGTGCTGGTTTATCAATATTGTCTGTACATGCGCATAGAAGTGGAGTTGAGAGATTTGAGTTGCTCTTAACATCGAGATCTTGAGAGCCGATGAGGGTGGAGCAATGTGAGTATGGAACATCTCTGGAGTAAAGCCGCCGGTGATCGAACACAGTTCATCTTGGTGGGAAGCGAGCATTCTAACCACTACACCACCACAGCCCCCTATCCCTTTGGAGTAATCGGATTAGTTGAAGTTATTGCATTTCGGATTAGTGAATGGTTATTGGTAACGTCAGCGAACATGCACTGCATTGTTCACAGGTTGCGAGAAGCAAGACTGACACAAGTATGTCAAAAAATTTAACTATTGCAACACTTGAGGTCTTAAAATAATTCGAGACACAATGGGTTAAGAAAATGTATTATCGTGTAGGTAGAGCCACCTGCTTTCTCGGAAAAATATACGTGATGGCTAGACACCTATGACCTATAATAAACGTACAATTCTCCTCTGGTTACTGGCCACGTGTCTGTCGGGAGACAGTTCCTTACCTGACTGGGCCAATCAGAGTTAGGTAACTCCGACACTGAGTGTCCGTGATTCGCAGCCAAACACATGTAATGCGTGGCAGTTGAAAACATCCAATCACGAGAATGGATCTGAGCTACAGTGTTTTACAGTACAAGATATCCTGAAATCGTTTGGCAAAGAACAGGTGGCGCTAAGTATAGGTAGCAACTGAAATGTACATGTGGTTGAAGTCCAAGTTGTCAAATGTCTTCGCGATAGTTTCGTGTCTCCAGCAATCAGCTGTGCGTTCAGCAGACACCTGGGCCACAGCTGGGTGGTCCACACACACAGCCAGAGGAAAGTTGTCCAGCATTTCTCCAGTGAACCGCAACTCCAGACACTCATATTCGCTGACATCACAACCCCCTCTACCCCCTCCCTGCCTGCGATGCGACCCAAGATCACGGTGGAGATACAGCTGGCAAGTTTACACACGAGAAGAGGTGTATCAGTTCACTGGCTGTCCGTCGTAAACAACACAGCATTTAACACTCTACATTCTCTACACATTCACTCGCAAACAAGACAAGTAACGATTGTATCGCATTACTAGAGAACTACAAAATTCGCATTATTATTTGAAGACAGTTTAAACCTAAAACAATTTTACCTTGGCAATATGTTAGTCATTGGGCCATACTTTATTTGACACGCCCTGGGTAACTCGGCGCCAATAAATGAACACTTAACAATCATGTGCCCCAATCACGTACAGTTCACTCAGAAAGGGGGTAACTTCACAAACTGGGAAGCAGCCAATGGAAAAACGACGCTGGCTCGAGTATATACAGTAGTGTGAATTTTAGCTTGATGGCAAAAAATGACATATCCTTACACATTACACGTGCGACATTTCGGCTTGTCTCTACTTTCCCACTTCATCCTTCCTTACCTTTTGGCACCTCACTTAAACTTACTGCACTGAATACAGTTTATTACTTGCTGACTTTCAGCCAATGAACTGACGAGTTGGTGGCCTTTCAATTAAATATTTTAAATATGTAACACATAATTAGAGATAATGAAAAATCGCGAATATATATTTAGCAAACATATTTTCTGTAACACACTCAACTTGTTTATTCTTTCATGATTGGGTGAACAAAGTTTTCACTCGGCTAAGTTGTTTGCAGACCAATCACGAACATTCTTCACAATACTATCAGAATCCTTACTTGCCCAGTGAAATGGGATAGTAGCTTCTTACATACATAGAGACCTGAAAAATTCGCGGATTCATTTCGGGACAAGTTTAAATTCACAAACTTGTAGGTTCATGTTACTTTTGCAATTAGTTGACACGTTGTTTGACACCTCCTGGAGATGAATAAGCCAATAACAAACATGCAATAAACTAGAGGCTCAACCACCGCCTTATAGTGCCACATAAAGCAACCAATGAACAGTTGATATCTGCATGAATTTATATAAGACTGTGAAGTATAGTCTACAGGTCACTGAACTCACGAATTTTTCAGGTCTTTATACATGCATGCCAGCCAATAAGGAAATGAAATTGTAGAATATGTGTAGAGCATGTTGGATCTTAGCAAACAGTTCACTTTTCCCGCGATGAACTATCATCATCTCTACCATTAAGGAACAGAAACTTGATTATCCATCATGGTGGTGAATTATAAGATGCACGGAAATGTTTTCGCGAAATTCAGTTGTCGCTACCAATGAGACACTTTCAGAGGCTATCGTATCCAATGAGAGACTACGTATGCCAACATTGAAGGGAACGGCACACCTTTTTTTTTGTACTTAAGTATCTTTCTCCGTGATGGCGACGGTGCTGCTGCAGTGTTGGTGTTGACAACTGGCGGTAGGGAACACTTAGCTCCACTGTCACATGTCCTCAGTCGAAGGAAAATCATCTTCGCTAACAAGTTCCGGGGTTTATCTCTCTCGGAATTAGTTTTCTTTATGGTCGGGGAGAGAGTGAAAGTGGCTCCAGCCTTCACACGCCGAATTATGAAAGCCACGCACAGATCCCGGCTTCGGCCCGCGCTGGGTATACTGCGAGCGAATATACAGCCCGTGTCACACGTTCACTGTCAAGTGATTGCCTTCACGTATTACTGCGAGTGCACTCGTTCACACCTCGCATCTTGCACAACGCCAAGTCCAGGAGCTAGTCTTCCTGTCCTCCCACCTAGGCGAACCGCTTTCAATCCTCGGTCGGGTCACTACCGGATTCTCACTGATGCCACAGGTCGGTGGGTTTTCTCGGTGATATTCCGACGCTGCTCCATTATCACCCTCATCTGCTTTTAAGAACTCCTTGTTAAGGGGCGCCCAAATCTCTCAACTCAACTCACTCAACTCCAGAAGCTAGAAACAATAATAGGGAATGCATTTATTTCTGCAAAGCTGTTGGTTGCTTCTGACACACAAAAAATTTCATAATTGGTAGGGATAGGAAAAATTCGCGAATTCATTTCGAGACAAGATATACGTCAAACATATAAATTGCAATTGGATCACAGTTCATTATAAACGCCCTGCACGCCTCTGAGCCAATAGCAGACTTGCAAGGAAACACCTTGCGAATCCCATAACAGCCAGGTGCAGGACAACAGCCGATGAATACACAGCTGAGGCTCCAGCATGCAGAGAACTGAGGAGTCCAGCCTACAGGTCATTGAACTCGCGAAATTTTCCTATCCCTAATAATTGGTTACTTCTTGTGCTGTACGTCTACTGAAACACTTTCGATACGTCCCAAAGTGTCCGCTGGTATGAGAAATTCGTAATTACTATTCACACCATAATTTTTGGTAGTATTATAAATAAATATTAA
The DNA here is from genome assembly GCA_029891345.1 of Dryococelus australis. Lineage (NCBI taxonomy): Eukaryota > Metazoa > Arthropoda > Insecta > Phasmatodea > Phasmatidae > Dryococelus > Dryococelus australis. The sequence continues at coordinate 120,192,607 of CM057004.1, read as the reverse complement.
TGTGTATGTTTGTTAACCCTTCAAGAACTGCATAAATTTGCTGGTACTGAAGACAAGATTGAAGTGAGCTGCCTATAATTTCCACTTCAGCAACATCAATTGTGTTGGCCAGTGTATTTCCAAATACAATCGTCCTATTGGTCCTGGCCTCACCGGGCATGCTACTGTGCCCTGCAACGTTTATTATTGGCTGGCCGTCGGCCAATGAAGTCGTGCGTTTATATGTATATATACGTTCATAATCCGCAAAGGGTTAAGGGGTTATAAACTGTTTAAGGTAAACTAAGGACTTTTGATAGTCCTGCTTAGGATACGCTTGTATGCACATTGTGTATTATTTCACCACAATTAACATTGGCATTGCCACGGGCATAATTACTGTATTAATGTCAGTCAAGTGAAACTGTGGCATTATTAGAAAGGTAAATATATTATACTTTTAATAGAATAATTACACTTACAAGTATTGAAAAAGAAACAGGTTGCAAAATAAACAATTTGCAGTAATCACAAATGTAAACATTACAATTTAAATTCAACTTCAAGACATGGAAATACTTTCCCTGTGGCGTCACTAACTTTGCTGAGCGCTCAGTCAGCGAGTCCACGATCCAGGACGTGTTGCAGGTGAAGGGGATTTATGTTTAGCTCTGTACATGAGAAGGAATAAGTGCTAGGGGTTTTGCTTGTGAGTGACCGGATTTGTCAAAGTTCCTGCAGCTCTCATGTGTGGATGGCTAATGTCGGCAACACCTAGCACTCACTCAGCGCCTTGTTCACTGCCTGAGAGAAGCTCGCAAGTACAGCACTCACCAAAATATGCCACTACTGCAACACTTGATTTTGTAAATTAATGCGGGTTTGGACGGATCGAAATACATGCAGGCAGGGGAAGTGGGATATTTCTAGTCAGTACACAAATATTAAATCACACGTGGGTTTACCCATTATTAGGGACATGCCAAATTCGCCTTATTTTTTTTTTACCATCAAACTAAAATTCACAGAACTGCATATAATCGAGCCGGCGTAGTAACTCCATTGGTCGCTGCCCAGATGTGAAATCACTCCCTCTCTGAGTGAACTGTACGTGATTGGGGCACACGATTGTGAAACGTTCATTTATTGGCGCAAAGTTACCAGGGGCGTGTCAAATAAAGAATGGTCCAATGACAAACGTATTGCAAAGGTAGAAATATTTTCAGTTTGAACTGTCCTCAAATATTACCGCGAATTTTCCAGGTCACTGCCCATTATGTTGTAAAGATATGAAGTGTTACATATGTTTGCTGATATTCAAAGCTATGATTTTATGCTACCATTTTATGCACTTGTAATCATAAATTTGCGTAAGATACAGATTCCTATATGCACTTCAAGTAGTAACGATAATTCTTAATAAGTTTGTCATTTCAAAACCGTTTCCATAGTAAACTGAATAGCTATCTTTTAGGAAGGAAACTTAACAGTTTTATTACAACCTCCTCCGTGTGTCAAACCTCGGTAAAAGAAATAATGCTGGAAAAACTAACTTTTGAATGCGAGGGCTGTCAAAAAAAGTTAGTGAAAGGAAGGTTCGATAGAACGGTTTTGGTAAAGGACTGTTGAACAAACACTCCACGATGACGGCTAAATGAGTTTTGGAGCTACAGGAAATGATTTTCGTTGAACACCGAGGAGATGGAGATGTACGGGGAACCGAGAGCTGCCAATGGGGATGTGCGACGGCGGAGTGCTTGATCTGGTGACCCGAGGACGGCTGAAACAGCTCGAGGTACTCTGAATACGAGGTGCCAAAAAAACTGGGATTCCTGCATCGCCTCCAAGATGAATGAAGTAAGCCAATGTCAGAGTAAATTTGCTTCTACAGTATAATTCGTTTCTAAAAGTTTAATTTTATTTTAGTTTATGAAGAGACCTTGAATTTTTATTTAAGAAGTATACGGATACAGTACTCGAGAACTTTAAAATATCAAAGTTTTTATTTTTTTGTTGAAACTCGCTTTTGAACAAGACCAGAAGTTACCGATGCTTTAAAAAAAAATTATAAGTAGTGCTTACGACGTGCAGCTACCAGGACTCATTTAAATAATAATTTATATTATGAAATTTATTCAACCAGATGAACACTTAACGAAATCAGTTCTCAAGTTTAAGATGTTGTATCTGGTGTTGTCAGGGTCAATATTATTTAAGTTAAAATTTGACTGAACTGTTAGAGTAGCATGAATTATCTGACAGTAGGGTTTCGTGTTTTTCTTTCACTTCAAGTAAAGTGATGGTGTGTTTGTTAAGGTTTTTCTATTCTTCATTAATATAATTTAGGTGTATCAGTCGTTCGTTAAGAGAACCATGTGTGATGATTGATTTATTTAAGATGTCTTCATTAAAATTGCATTGTCTATGCTTATTCATGTCGATTTTTCTGTGTAGTGTAGATGCTTGTTTAGTGAATAATTTAATCGTAGTGATATATAGTTGTAATTGCAGTGTCCAGTGTATGTCTGGTTAGTTCCTGAAGTTTATGATTCCTCTGACACACTTATTTAAAATGGTTAACAATTCTCTCATTGTACTCATCACACACATATCTCATATATTTAATTTCGAAAATATTTATACCCCAATAATAAGTACAATGTGATTGTCTGCATGAGGATCTGTAATGGACCTTGTGACTGATCGGCTGCTTGAGGGAGATATGTAAAGTAGCTTTGTTCAATTGAAATCCAAAGGAGTTCTATAGCATAATTTTGTAATTATCTCATTTAAGGTGTTTTGTTAAAGGAAACATTAAAAATATTTCCAGGTTCCTTGTAATCAAATATGACCATGTGGGTCGGAGCATTTTATAGTAACTTTTTTATTTGTTTGGAAAGTTTTGTACAAAGAAGAAAAAGGTTTGAAATGTGTGTATTTTATTTACAAAGCACACTAATTGTTCAACTTGTTTTTGCATTTGTGCCGCTTCCTGACGGTATTGGGTGATTTTCTTCTGCTATGAACGATAAAAAGGCGTTAGTTTTAGGGAACTGCACTGAATGGACTTGAGGACAGAGATCTCGCCACATTTCTCTAAACGAAGGGGCGTGGTGTTTCGTTTGTAGGCGTAGCCAGTCTCTGATAGGCTGCGCGTAGCTCTGGCCTCGTGTCTGACTGGCTACTGCGAGCTGCGACACACGCCTTATTGGCCGGGCTGCTGGGTGATGGGTAAGATACCAGAAGCTGATTGGCGAACATGTTGCTGCCAATTGACGACATCTCTCTGTCTCACTCTAATCTAAGCTACCGAGTACTTGAGAATATAGAGGTAGGTCGTGGTGGCGTGTACAAAACTTGATCCACGCTCGTATACTAGGAAATATTGCTACCCCGACACGTCCTCCTCGTGTGCTGGACATATTCCTCCAGTCTGTATGTACCCCTCTACCCTGCGCATTGACACGAGATATGAGGTACATCCATCTCGCTTTGCTCCGTGCCCCAACATGAAACTGCTTTTCTGCCGATACAACTAGCAAAGCGGCGAGGGGTGCATATGAGGTTGGAACACTGATTAGTAAACAAGTGATATGATATCATTGTATGCTTCCTACAACCAGTTAGTAATGCAGTTTGATCAAGTTAAAATTATGGCGATTAAAACTAATATATAAACAAACACGTTCATCAGTGATGACCATGTGACTTTGAGTGTTGTGTTCCTCTGGGGTAGATCAATGTGCAGAATACCAATATTTAGTCTATGATCCTACCTTGCTTGTGACTGCAGTAGTTCTGAGTCGCCTCTACTTCTTCACCGACACACATATTTACAAACTGTTCACGGTAAAATGAGCACTTTTGAAAACCCTGCTTAAGATCTACTTGTATGCACGTTGTGTCTTCCTCCGCCTTATGTAAATTAACGTTACCACTTCAATACACTAAAATAAAATAAACTGAAAGCAATAATTTCATAAATTGTCACGTGGCACTATTTACTCGACGTTAATATAGGGAAGTACTTTCCCCTCCATCGCTACCAACTTTACTGGACGCATGTCACTCAGTTCTCCCGTTGATATACATGCAGGTAGGGATATGATATGGAAGTACTTACTTTCCATTCATCGTTACCAACTTTACTGGACGCATGCCACTCAGTTCGCCCGTTGATATACATGCAGGTAGGGATATGATATGGAAGTACTTACTTTCCATTCATCGTTACCAACTTTACTGGACGCATGTCACTCAGTTCGCCCGTTAAAATATATGAAGGTAGGAGCAGTAACATTTTTCTTAGGTTGATTCTAAAAGTGCTCACTGTATCGTGAACAGCCTTTACCTAAGCATACACAACGTGGACATTGAGTATACTTCCGTTCACACGCTCTCTCAAAAACTGGCATGCGAAAATTAGGGAAAAAATATTATTTTACGTATGGTGTTTAAAATTTCTTACAGGAATTTTAAGTTACCGCTTGTCACTCATCGGTTTGTTTGTTTGTTCTACATGGGTTTGTTTGTTTGTTCTACATGGGACGTATTCCGATGTTTCACCATTCGGACTGTAGATAGGGCCACCAGAATTTCGCTAGAATATTTACGCGGAGGCTAGACTTCGATATCATATGTGCTCACTTGCCTCCTTCCTTTGGCTATTGGCCGCTTATCCTTGTGTGAAGTTATAGTCTGTTACGATAGTGAGTCAATCAAAATTTAGTTTCTCAGTCAGTGAGCCGCGGGCAGACAGATAATACGCGTAACAATTCAACAGATCCAATCACGAGAGTGTGTTGGACATAACTTGTCTTCTCTAAAAACAGCTTCCTCTGACGATTATAGATTCGTTTCGTTATCTATCCCCGTTCGTCACCCCACGCCATACCGAGAAACTCTTTCCCGAGGCCTCAATACTGCTTCCACTTATACCAAACTTTCCTACACAGTTTTTGCGTGAATATAAAGACACTGTTTATTTTAACTAATACGCATTGTACATTTCATAATTATTGATAGCATGGAGATATGTAATTAATTCGGTACGTTTCATACAACTCTGTATTCTACAGATATCATATTTTCCGTGCAACCCCACTAAAAGTACAAACATTAGTTTCCAAATAAACAATCTGTAAAACGTACAATTATTTTTTCTGTGTAGGAAGCTCTAGTGCAGTGTAGTCAGAGTGCAGTTAGTAATACAGAGGAGAAATGGTCGGTTACTTCGCTGACTGCAGCCGCAGATACTGGCCAGCAAAATGTGCTGAGAGAAAAGCTAACAAAATATATGTTTGTGTAGGGCCAAATATATATTAAGTTGCCCTAACAAAATATGTTGTTGAGTAAACAAAATTTGAAAAGCAAAAAAATTACTTTTATTCGTCTAACAAACTAAATGCTTGAATAAACAAAATCTGTGTTAGGCCAAAAAAATATTAGACTAAATTTTTGTTGAACAACTGTATATATTTGTTTGGGTACTCATTTGATTGCCTTCGTTCGAAAATACCGCTCGAGAGTTTGTTTGTATTTTTTGTGAAAATTTGGATAGTAACCGTGTTTGTTAGTGCATCTATTCATGCTTAACAATCGTATAAGCACATTAACAAAACAATGCAACAAGAAACTAGCAAGTAAAGTTGTAAAACATGAAATATTTGCTTGCACAATATGCCTAATATTTGCAGCATAGCTATTTAATTGCTTTCCACATTAGCTGAGATTACTAAGGCGTAGCGCTCGGACGCAGGCGATCCACGTTCAAAACTCGGTCTAGCTAGTAATTTTATTTATATCGGCCCAAGCCGTTTGATGTACGCGTAGCCAAGCAAATCTTCATGCACCAACCAAGTTTGGGGCAACCAAATGAGAACAACAAAAAAATTTGGTTTCGGCAACAAATTATTTCATTGCCCCTTTACAAACAAATACTTTGGTTGCACCAAATAAATCTTGTTTGATTCAACAAAACCATTTTCTCAGTTTGACGTCATTGGCCAGCAACATGTGGGAATGCCATTCGCCAATCAGCGGCCGGAAACTTGCTCGCGAGCCCAGCCAATAAGAGCAGCACGCAGTCAGTCAGACAGAGCCACGGGTAGCCAATCAGAACGGGCGGACTCACATGGAAGTAACCGCCACGTGATGTGTTTCGTAACGTCGGAGGCGAGCTGAGGGCCACGGGCAGGCAAGAGTGCTCTCTCGCCACACTCGAGTGCGCACACTTGACCAGGAGAAAGTGATGTGAGGTCAGCTACTGGAGTCCACTACACCGGCACGCCCTGAGGCCTGTTGTCTGGACAACCTCCAACCTGCGCCTACCCTTCATACATCACCCCGTACATCCTCCATACACTGAGGCCTTCAGGGATGATGGCTCACTTACAAGTCGTCATGTCATGTCCATATGAAGCAGTGGCACATATTTACCTTCTGTTATAGCCCGGTCGTGAATAACTTACAACTTTCCCAAAGTCAGTCCTGCTAAAGTCCGAGCTATACCTCCACCTAATGCAAACACAATTGTTGAAGATTACACCAGAGGGATTACAAACAACATGCATACGCACTCAGTTTGTCAATATTTTACACGGGAACTATTTGTTACTAAGTATTACCAAAACACTTATTTTCTCTCCGCTTTAATCATATTAACTAATATTAACTATAAACGAGATATAATTAGTGGCACCTGTTTTTCGCGAAAAAATTTCGGGACAAGTTGTGTTCCAACGCGCTTTAGTTCAGAACCACTTTCGTGATTGGATCATTTGAATTGTTACGTGTTTTATCTGCCTGCCCATGAATCACGGATTGTAAGTATCGGAGAAATTTAATTCTGATTGGCTCACTCATGTAGCAGACTGTCTTCACACTAAGGCAAGCGGCCAGTAGTCAAATGAAAACTGCAAGTGTGCTCATGAAGTATTGAAGTCTAGCCTCCGCGTAAATCTCGTCGGGAAAAACAGGCGGCAATAGATATAACTTACATGTGAAATATAAGTTTAAATTCAATTAAACCAAATATAACATACATACCTTTATTTTTACGGAAGTATAAAACACTTGTGATATTTGGCACGTCTAGGAGACAACTAGACACCTCATACATGGGGTGACTTTTCAAAGGTTTGAATTAAAACATGCGGAGATGCCGTGAACAGACTAAATTACAGTTCATGACATCCCGAGCTATCAAATGGCACCAAGCTAGATTCCACAGTCCTCTACACACTCGAGCAGAAGTTACTTCTTCATTGGCTGCCTCTACAGACAGAACTCGTTCTCCTATTTAACGCGTCGGATGAGCGAATGAAACACGAGAAACTAACAAATACTTGTTTGCCATCTACCTTACTACTGAATTATGATGTGAATTTGCAGCGCCTTAGCTATTAGTAATAACACGTTCTTACTATTTAGAAATTTTTCTGGTAGTACACATTTCGTATAACAAACTCAGTCACAAAATGTAACGTTTTGTTACGTAGAAAAAAACCTTAAGAATTGTGGAAGCTTGATTGGAAGCTGTACCTAAAGGAAACAAGATTTCCCTAACCAAAACATATTGTATTTATACGTTTTCTTGTTCTTGGAAATATTTATTTATATATTTGTCCGTGTGAACAGTCTCGTCAAACTACAATGCTGCTGTGAGTTATGCAGACGTCAACCCAATACGTTTTAACTTTGCTGGACAGAAAACCCAATACGTTGCAACATTGCTGGACAGAAAACCCAATACGTTGCAACTTTGCTGGACAGAAAGCCCAATACGTTGCAACATTTCTGGACAGAAAACCCAATACGTTGCAACTTTGCTGGACAGAAAGCTCAATACGTTGCAACTTTGCTGGACAGAAAGCCCAATACATTGCAACATTGCTGGACAGAAAGCCCAATACGTAGCAACTTTGCTGGACAGAAAGCCCAATACGTTGCAACTTTGCTGGACAGAAAACCCAATACGTTGCAACTTTGCTGGACAGAAAGCCCAATACGTTGCAACTTTGCTGGACAGAAAGCCCAATACGTAGCAACTTTGCTGGACAGAAAGCCCAATACGTTGCAACTTTGCTGGACAGAAAACCCAATACGTAGCAACTTTGCTGGACAGAAAGCCCAATACGTTGCAACTTTGCTGGACAGAAAACCCAATACGTTGCAACTTTGCTGGACAGAAAGCCCAATACGTAGCAACTTTGCTGGACAGAAAGCCCAATACGTTGCAACTTTGCTGGACAGAAAACCCAATACGTAGCAACTTTGCTGGACAGAAAGCCCAATACATTGCAACATTGCTGGACAGAAAACCCAAAAGTGGTAAACAAATTGATCCCTCGATCTGCCATGCATCACAAGCGTTATATATTTCTTTTAACATTAAAGAATTTTACATTCGGTTAAATTGAACTTTTACTTGTTTATTATCAATAAACAATATTTAGACACCCGGAAATTTAATGGATTCATTAGGCAACAATCTTAACTCCACAATCATTCGTGGATTCGAGCATTACTTAGTTGTTCGTTGGCTATTCCTCCGGTTTAATGGGATCACGGTGGCTGAGCGGTTAGCCTGCTCGCCTTCCACCAAGGCGAACCGGGTTCAATCTCCCGCTGGTTCACTCCTGGTTTTAGCAAGTTTGGACCGTGCCGGACGATGCCGCTGGTCGGCGGGTTTTCTCAGGGATCTCCCGCTCCGCCTGCCTCCTTCATTCCGGCGCTGCTCCATACTCACCTCACTTCACCTCCATCGACTATCAAGACCTCGCTGTTAAGAGTCGCCCAAATTTCTACACTTCTGTCAAGTGTAACTCCAGACCAGATAGCACGGCATTCGGGTCTGTTTCATTGCAGGTTCGTTATTAGTTGAAACTTGTTCGGGGTGTGTCTAACAAACTATGGACCAATATGTGCACAAGCACTTATACACGTGAATGCAGGTTAACTTGTCTTTAGAGTGAAACCCTAGCTACGCGTAGAGAAACCAGATCTTCGCGAAAATAATTCCTGCCTAGTTGGATTTCAAAACACTTCAGCGCAAATGCACATTCATTATTTGGTACCTGCCAGCGAACTACAGGCATTCAATACCCGAGTTACTTACTTCTCACTGGTCCGGTAAAATACAGCACTTTCTTCCTAAGAAAGCTCGCGGAAAATAGCGGAAGGAGAACTGCAGGATATTGAAATCTAGACTCCGTGGAATTTTTTTTAGCAAAAGTCAGATGGCCCTAGCTATGGATAGTAACGTTTTCCAAATGTTGATGTCAAAACTACTCGCTTTGCTTCTAACAGCCTTTATATACAGTTCACTGAGGCTCAAGGTTTCCCGTTGACAAAGTTTCTGATCACTAAATAGGAGAAACACAGTTATCAAACATCGCAATTACTTTGTTTACATGTTGTCACTTTCATTAACGTCGACTTCCCTAAACTCTTGGATTTCAAGTAACGTCCTTGGCGTTGTGTATAGAGCATATTATGTTTTTCTTTAGAATTAATTAGTTTTAGTTTAGTTTATCATGTCCAGAAGATCCAAGAGAACATGTCTCTACAAAGATAAAGGACAAATCAAGTTAAACGTGCTTTTTTTTTTTTTAATAACCATCAAGTTGCTTCAAACTTGTTTAAAAGAATTTTTTCTCCGTTTCAAAATTGAGAACAGATTTTATAAATCAATTCAACGTAGAAATTAATTGATCGAGTTTTTGACTCCTTGGATTTGATGCACAAATTTATAGGGAACCGATTAAGATAGGAAAATCTTCTATAAAAATTCGCTATGGCTTTAGAAACTCTTTAAGGAGTCATTCGCTGTTTTACTATACGTAGACAGGACTACGTGTTTTACTATACTTAGACAGGACTACGTGTTTTACTATACGTAGACAGGACTATGTGTTTTACTATACGTAGACAGGACTACGAGTTTTACTATACGTAGAAAGGACTACGTGTTTTACTATACTTAGACAGGACTATGTGTTTTACTATACGTAGACAGGACTATGTGTTTTACTATACGTAGAAAGGACTACGTGTTTTACTATACTTAGACATGACTACGTGTTTTACTATACGTAGAAAGGACTATGTGTTTTACTATACGTAGAAAGGACTACGTGTTTTACTATACTTAGACAGGACTACGTGTTTTACTATACTTAGACAGGACTACGTGTTTTACTATACTTAGACAGGACTACATGTTTTACTATACTTAGACAGGACTACGTGTTTTACTATACTTAGACAGGACTACGTGTTTTACTATATGTAGACAGGACTACGTGTTTTACTTTACTTAGACAGGACTACGTGTTTTACTATACTTAGACAAGACTACGTGTTTTACTATACTTAGACAGGACTACGTGTTTTACTATACGTAGACAGGACTATGTGTTTTACTATACGTAGAAAGGACTACGTGTTTTACTATACTTAGACAGGACTACGTGTTTTACTATACGTAGAAAGGACTATGTGTTTTACTATACGTGGAAAGGACTACGTGTTTTACTATACTTAGACAGGACTACGTGTTTTACTATACTTAGACAGGACTACGTGTTTTACTATACTTAGACAGGACTACGTGTTTTACTATACTTAGACAGGACTACGTGTTTTACTATACTTAGACAGGACTACGTGTTTTACTATACTTAGACAGGACTACGTGTTTTACTATACGTAGACAGGACTATGTGTTTTACTATACGTAGAAAGGACTACGTGTTTTACTATACTTAGACATGACTACGTGTTTTACTATACGTAGAAAGGACTACGTGTTTTTACTATACGTAGAAAGGACTATGTGTTTTACTATACTAGACAGGACTACGTGTTTTACTATACTTAGACAGGACTACGTGTTTTACTATACTTAGACAGGACTACGTGTTTTACTATACTTAGACAGGACTACGTGTTTTACTATACGTAGAAAGGACTAGTGTTTTACTATACTGAAAGGACTACGTGTTTTACTATACTTAGACAGGACTACGTGTTTTACTATACTTAGACAGGACTACGTGTTTTACTATACTTAGACAGGACTACGTGTTTTACTATAGTTAGACAGGACTACGTGTTTTACTATACTTAGACAGGACTACGTGTTTTACTATACGTAGAAGGACTACGTGTTTTACTATACTTAGACAGGACTACGTGTTTTACTATACTTAGACAGGACTACGTGTTTTACTATACTTAGACAGGACTACGTGTTTTACTATACTTAGACAGGACTACGTGTTTTACTATACTTAGACAGGACTACGTGTTTTACTATACTTAGACAGGACTACGTGTTTTACTATACGTTAGACAGGACTACGTGTTTTACTATACTTAGACAGGACTACGTGTTTTACTATACGTTGACAGGACTATGTGTTTTACTATACGTGACAGGACTACGTGTTTTACTATACTTAGACAGGATACGTGTTTTACTATACGTAGACAGGACTATGTGTTTTACTATACGTTAGAAGGACTACGTGTTTTACTATAGTTAGACAAAAAAAAAAAAAAAAAAAAAAAAAAAAAAAAAAAAAAAAAAAAAAAAAAAAAAAAAAAAAAAAAAAACTAGACAGGACTACGTGTTTTACTATACTTAGACATGGACTACGTGTTTTACTTATACTTAGACAGGACTACGTGTTTTACTATACGTAGAAAAGGACTATGTGTTTTACTATACGTGAAAGGACTACGTGTTTTACTATACTTAGACAGGACTACGTGTTTTACTCATACTACTTAGGACAGGACTACGTGTTTTACTATACTTAGACAGGACTACGTGTTTTACTATATTAGACAGGACTACGTGTTTTACTTTACTTAGACAGGACTACGTGTTTTACTATATTAGACAGGACTACGTGTTTTACTTTACTTAGACAGGACTACGTGTTTTACTATACTTAGGACAGGACTACGTGTTTTACTATACTTAGACAGGACTACGTGTTTTACTATACTTAGACAGGACTACGTGTTTTACTATACGTAGACAGGACTAGTGTTTTACTATACTGTAGACAGGACTACGTGTTTTACTATACGTAGACAGGACTATGTGTTTTACTATACGTAGAAAGGACTAGTGTTTTACTATACTTAGACAGGACTACGTGTTTTACTATACTTAGACAGGACTACGTGTTTTACTATACTTAGACAGGACTACGTGTTTTACTATACTGTAGACAGGACTATGTGTTTTACTATACGTAGTAAAAGGACTACGTGTTTTACTATACTTAGACAGGACTACGTGTTTTACTACTAATACGTTTATAAGGACAAGTCGTTTTTACTATACTTAGACAGGACTACGTGTTTTACTATACTTAGACAGGACTACGTGTTTTACTATACTTAGACAGGACTACGTGTTTTACTATACTTAGACATGGACTACGTGTTTTATTATACTTAGACAGGACTACGTGTTTTACTATACGTAGAAAGGACTATGTGTTTTACTATACGTAGAAAGGACTACGTGTTTTACTATACTTAGACAGGACTACGTGTTTTACTATACTTAGACAGGACTACTTGTTTTACTATACTTAGACAGGACTACGTGTTTTACTATATTAGACAGGACTACGTGTTTTACTTTACTTAGAAGGACTACGTGTTTTACTATATGTAGACAGGACTACGTGTTTTACTTTACTTAGACAGGACTACGTGTTTTACTATACTTAGACAGGACTACGTGTTTTACTATACTTAGACAGGACTACGTGTTTTACTATACGTAGACAGGACTATGTGTTTTACTATACGTAGAAAGGACTACGTGTTTTACTATACTTAGACAGGACTACGTGTTTTACTATACGTAGACAGGACTATGTGTTTTACTATACGTAGAAAGGACTACGTGTTTTACTATACTTAGACAGGACTACGTGTTTTACTATACTTAGACAGGACTACGTGTTTTACTATACTTAGACAGGACTACGTGTTTTACTATAGTTAGACAGGACTACGTGTTTTACTTTACTTAGACAGGACTACGTGTTTTACTATACGTAGAAAGGACTATGTGTTTTACTATACGTGGAAAGGACTACGTGTTTTACTATACTTAGACAGGACTACGTGTTTTACTATACTTAGACAGGACTACGTGTTTTACTATACTTAGACAGGACTACGTGTTTTACTATAGTTAGACAGGACTACGTGTTTTACTTTACTTAGACAGGACTACGTGTTTTACTATAGTTAGACAGGACTACATGTTTTACTATACTTAGACAGGACTACGTGTTTGTAGCGAAATAGTTAACACGCGGCAGGCTATACTTTAACTTCGTATGTGTACACTTGCAAACTTACTCAATTGTCTGTGTGAGAAGACAGTTTATACTCGACTGTCAGTCAATCACACTTCAGTTTCCTCGACACTGAACGTTCACGATTGGCTGGCAAACAAGTAGGACGTGTAAAAGTTGACTTCCTCAGAATAATAAATTGTTTTTGAACTTACGTGTTTCGCAGTACAACTAGACGAAGGATATTTCCGCGAAGGACATACGGCTCTAGCAATAAATGAGCAGATTTGTTAAGGAGCTAGCGATCGTTGGCTTGTCAAAGTGTTTTTAACACGTGTGTGTTATTTCTGCATTAATGCCCTCAATTCGGCACATGAAGTACGTCGTCATGGGTAAAATCATACTCAGTAACTAAAGCTAGGAATGTTCATCACAACCTTGCAAACATTTTAATTATCCGAGAAATGATCTGTTAAATGGATTTGTCAGGATTCTCTCTTAAGCTGCCTATAGGGCTGGTATGATTTTTTTTATTCAGGCCTGCCTTTCACTTATACCGTGTTTTTTCTCTCGCAGAAATACCAACCACTTTCTACAGAGAAGAAACAATGATTAAGCGGAAAAACGAGACTCTGTAGCTAAATGTTAAAGAGTCAGGCAGTTTGAAGTGCACCAGCTCATCTCGGAGCAAGGAAACTAAGTAAGTAGGTAACTGGCGGAGAGATGTTATAAAAACTGCCAGCGATCCAAGTTCAAGGTTAGCTCGTCGTGTAAAAAACTAAATGAATTGCCATCTGGAAGGGAAACGGAGAGAAAGTTATTTCGAAGACAGGAAAAACGTAGCTACTAATTTGTGCGTTCTGGAAATAAAACTACAATTTGCCAGCGTGTTTTAAATGTAAGTGAAATGATTACTTCAAGTTTATTTTTATTTAGATAAATATTTAATAACTCGCTATTTGATTTTGGAGATTTGTATTAGATGATATTGGAACATAGAAACATCTTTTTATCCTTGGACTCACCGAAAACCATCACTAATGCCGAAAGGATTCCAAGTTTGAGAATTAACCAAAATATATTAAGGATTTTAAATCTGAAGTAAATGGACTGACAAATAAATGCACTTAAACGGTTTCATAAATCATATATTAAAAAATAATTTTTAGAATATTCTTTTTATAAACACGTTACTTCAATAAAATAAAGACTTCCGGATGCATATATCGCTTAATGGATATTTATATTAATAACTTAAAATGTCTTAAATTAAAAATACTTTCTCGTGATTGGTTCCTGGTACCGTTATCAGACTATATGCAAAGTTTTACGACAGATTTCATGGACTTTTAAAGTTTTGTCTATAACAATAATACAATATTTCGTTATAAAATTGTTTGTCATCAGACAGCTGTAACAATTGGTTTCAATTAAAAATTCATAACACGAGAATCTATAATACATTAGCATAACTTCCAAGCTAACTGGCATATCATTACAATGCTAAAACAGATAAACATAGGGGAAAGTAGCCGAATGTGTACCGCCTCCTAAATCGTACCACCTCCGTATTTCAGGAAATGTGAATACCACAACGCTCTTGTGGCTACAAGATGAACCTGTTGTAGTTTCCAGCCAGTCCAAAGAATAACGTAAGTGTGGAACCACGTTTAGCGATGTTATTGGAGTTTATGATTATTTGCACTTCTGGATGTAGATTCTGAACCTCAGTTGTAAGCCTGTACGACATCGAAAAGTAAGTAATTATTGTTTAAATATATTTATTATTGTAAAGACAACTCTTCTTCACATTTTGAACTAATTTAAATCTGACGACAAACAATTTGATGTTATGTTTCATATGTTTGTTTTGTTTGATGACGAGTTGCCTAAGTCGTACCACGTCGTAGTTTCGCAAATCGTACCAGTACGATTTAGGATACTACTACAAGGCAAGTTACAATGAACCGTTTATTGCTGACTGTATGTGTAAACACTTTGAACAATCTAAATAACCTTTTGCATAGTTTTATACAGTGATCTCATTTTATTACAAACTTCAGTATAGGTTCCGCATTAAATTTGTGCATTGGTTACTGAACAGTTTTCTAATGGTCGTACATCAACATCCGAGGACAATGGGTTCCAGTTGAACACGCCTTACATTTGCCAAATTCCATATTTACCATGTGCAAAAGTATTTAATAGTTACCGTAAATGAAAGATAACTAAAACACATGTCCGTTGTGTGCAACAGAATAACGAAAAGGAAATACGGAGTTTGGACTGAAATTGAGATGGCAATGGCTCTTGTGTCATATAGGAACGAGGACATGGGTTTTAATGGATGTTGTCGACAATACAACATTCCAAAGTCAACATTTAAAAGGCACTTATACGGGAAGAATGTTGTAATTGACGAATCGTAAAAGCCATAGGCCGTACCACCACCCTCCACCCGAAGTAGAGCAACAACTCGTTGATCATATTTGAAGATTAGAAGAGCTTCTGTTTGTGGTAAGAGTCGCTGATGCCAGTAAGTTAGAAATACAAATTACAGAGCGCAATGAAATACCACACAGCTTCAACAGATTGACAGAAATGGCAGGGAAGAAATGGTTTTATGTCTTTAAAGCCCCTCGTAAGGAATTAGCGCTACATGAGCCCGAGTCCACTTCCATGACAGGTGCAAAGGCGTTCAACAAGAAGAACGTGTTAGGATTTTTTGATATCCTGGAAAGAGTTATAGATGAAAACAAATTTGATTGTACTCGTGTGTTCAATGTGGATGAGACGGGTTTCAGCACTGTACAAAAAAGATGCCAGAAAGTGTTGGCTATGAAAGGAAAGCGTCATGTGGGAGCTATTGCAAGTGGGGAAAGAAGTGTCAATATAACAATAGTGTGTTGTACTAGTGCGTCGGGGAAGTATGTTCCACCTATGATAATCTTTAAACGCATGAGAATGGTGCATGAGCTGCAGGTTGGTGCTCCTCCTGGAGGTATTGTTGACATATCGGAAACAGGGTACATCAACCGTGATTTTATGTAAAATGGTTACAACATTTTATTGCTGCCGTCAAACCAAACATCGAAAACAGGGTTTTCTTAATTTTAGATGTTCATTCGACACATTCGAAGAATGTAGAATCTTTGGAACTTGCAAGAGCCAATGGCGTCCTAATGTTGCAGTTACCTGCCCACACAACTAATCGGCTACAACCTCTGGACAGGTGCTTCTTCAAGCTATTAGAAACTTATTACACCCAGGCAGTTGAAAAATGGCTTCGAACAAATCCCGGTTTGTGTGTTACCCAGTATCAGGTTACCCAACTTGTAGCAGAGGCCAATCAATGCAAGGGCAGCAACTATTCAGAACGCCATTAACGGATTTCGTGGTTGTGGAATCTGACCGGTAGATCGTAATATTTTTAACGATTCCGACTTCTTAGTAGCTGCAAATCTGGAAGAAAATGAATGCCACTCCGATGAAAATGAGACGGATATGCCTTCTTGTAAGCCTACAGAAAACATCAGCGATCCAACAGGTAGTGAAATAATTAGCCTACTCAGCAGCAGATGATCTCGAAGTTGAATGTTTCTATTGAAGCTATTTGTCCGATTCCAACATGCCCCAAACACGTGTCCAGGCCATCAAGGCGGGGAGCTCAACGTGCTGTTGTACTGACAGACAGTCCGTACAAACGTGATTTGATGGCTGCAAAAGATATACGGAAGACGACCAGGAAAATAGATAATAAATCTACAAAATGGAAGGGACATTCTGCATGTGCAAACAAGCCTTTGAGAACAACTCCAGACAACAATGAACCTTCTACTTCGTTTGTATCCACTGTAACCATAGAACTTGTGCAAGACGATTGGTTTTGTTCAATATGTGAGGAAAATGTAGTTTAAAATATGGTGCAATGTTTACAGTGTCACGTCTGGGTACATGAAACCTACGCATGGGTTAAATCAGGCCTGAAAAGTTTTGTGTTGCATGTAAATTATTAGTTTGTTTGTTTTATTTAGTGTGAAATATGCACTTGTATACACTTAAAACATCATTATATCTGTTTCTATGGACAACATTTAGTATTTCACTATTTCTGTTTGTAGCGGTACAATTTACGATACTGGCGGTATTATTTTGGACACAGGTTTCCTATATCGTACCGACTGCAGTCTTACACTAAGAAATGTTTCCTTGGTCGCTATTTCAGCTAACTAGACATGTTAATGTAGATATGTATGGATACATGTAAGCTGCTTCATACTAAATCAATATTGGAGCGGTACATTGAAGATTATCCCAAATTAATGCAATAATGTAAAAAATGATACGCCTTAGGCAACCTTCCTCTATTTCCCGAGAGAAACAAATTTCTGAAATTTCATGAGGATATTATTCCGTAGTTTATGTTAACGTAAACTCGCCAGAAAATGCGACAAACGACTTAGTCATTTAAGTTTCACATGTGTGCGTCCCCGGACGGGTCACTGGATTTTCGCAAGTGAGAACCGTACAGGACGATGCCGTTGGGCGCGGTTCCGTTCCATACTCACCTCAATCACCCTCATCGGCTCTCAAGACCTCGCTGTTAAGAGCCCCACAAATCTCTCCACTCGCCCTTCAATGCGCGATAGTTTTATGCGTTAATTGTTCGTAAATTGTTTATAATAACGTACAAACATCGAGTTGTGGAAAGCCTTGAAAAACCATCTTTCACGTATAATAAATTTCGGACAGTATTGAAACCACTGCTTTGCACTTAATTATTTTTAGTTCTCTAAATACATCCTTCTGCTAAGGAATTATTTTAAGTTCTCTAAATACATCCTTCTGCTAAGGAATTATTTTTAGTTCTCTAAATACATCCTTCTGCTAAGGAATTATTTTTAGTTCTCTAAATACATCCTTCTGCTAAGGAATTACATGGGTGTACTGTATTATGGTAAATTTTTCTTTCTTTTCTTTACATGGATATTTATCACTTAAAAGTTAATATTAAATAGTGTGAAGTTATCGTGAAGTTTACTGGGACATAATACATATTACGTCGGAAGAATGAAATTGTAAATTACTTAAACGATCAGGATAGATTGTATAGCATGTGACACAAGAAATAAGAGGTGACTGCGCCATTGACAACTCGGCATTACATTATCTGGCAGTACTGGACGATGTGCGTTACAGTGTATTGGCCAGTCACATAATATCTATGAATACAGAGGTGGAACGTGGGAACGCAGAGCGAAATAACCAGCAACACAGCGCATACAAGTACACAGCCATTCTCTGATTGGCTGCCCGAGGCTCTTGTGTCTAATTGGCTACTGCGTCATGCGACCGGCTGACGGACGGCACACCGCCATGTTGTTGGATAATGGCTCCAATTTTTTGGCTAGTGTGTGTGGCTGTATTTGTATTATTAACTACTATTTGTGGGTAACGTCGTTTGCCAATCAGCGCCTGGTGTCTGATGGCCTTCAGACAGACGACTTGCGTGTTTCCTCTTCTCTTACGAAATCGCTGACACACAGCACAAACGCAATGTTAAACTTCAGACAATTCAAAATCGGCTTTGCAATCTCCGTTAAATTGAACATCTTGTAATGTTACTCATTATACCAGGTATATTCGAATAAATGTTAAGTAGATGAGTACAAATGGAGCATATGTCATCCAGTAACAAAATGTTTAATGTCTATGGCTGACCCGCTTATGGCAGTGAAATGTTGTCAGGAGGGGGGGGGGTGTAATACAAGCACAACAATTAGGCAACAGGCTGCAGTGCATTGAAATTGCAATTTATTGATATATTTGGTGAGAAGGCAAGGAGCTGACAGTGTCGACCACCATTGCAGCAGTGAAGTCAGTTGAGACGCACGCGCTCTAAGGTTTCTGGCGTCACATTGATGATGTCAATATTGGTCTCCGTTAGCGCTTAATGAGCTCATACAAGTGATATGGCCCCACAGCCATAAGTGAGGTCAGGTCAGTGAGGTGGGGTTTGAGGAGGAGCCCCGCCCTGCTGAGAGCACATTGTCTGACAGCCTACAAGTATCCCGGCAGCAAGTCCTCCAGGAACTGGAGATACACAGCAGTGAGGCTGTGTGACACTGAGCTGTGTTATCAGGTGGCAAGGGTGGATACTACGCCGTGAACACAGGGTTGCCTATCAGCCCCTGTACATTGCCACTGCAATGTTAAAGGCTGTGAGCACTTTTCAAATCAACCTTAGAAAAATTTCACTGTCCATACCTGCATATATTTTAATGGGCGCCCTGAGTAACTTGCGCCCAGTAAAGTTGGTAACGATGGATGGGAAGTAGTTCCTTATCTTAACGTTGTATAAAAAGTGTTAGGTAACAATTTCTGATCATTTTAATTATTTATTTCGCTTTCTGTTATTTTTTAAATGCATCTAAGTGTAAAAATTTACTTTTCTAATAATTTCACAGTTGCACTTGACCAACGCATAAATAAAGTGATGAGACCCATGACAATGTTGATCTTTCATAAGGCGGAAGAATACACAACGTGCATACAAGTATATTTTAAGCATGGCTTTCAAAAGTACTCATTTTAACGTGTACAGCTTATAGACAATTTGTTCCTTCATGAAATGTGCTCCATTTGTGCTCATCTACCCCACTCTGGTGTTTGTGTGAGAGAATGAGATTTGGGTGGCTCTTAACATCGAGAGCCGATGAGGGTGTAGCAAGGTAAGTATGAAGCAGCGCCGGAACACAGGAGTGGGGGAAACGGGAGATCCCCGAGAAAACCCGCCGACCAGTGGGCATCTTCCAGTATGACCCCCAACTTACGAAAATGCGGGAGTGGCCACCGTATTGAAAGAGTCTCAATTGAGGCAGTATTAAGAAACGATAGTCGGCGTGGTACCCGGCCATCACTGCTGGACAATATGAGTTCCTTACATCCATGTGTGCATGCGCTAGTATGAACACATGTCTGTAGGAGAGATCACCCTCCCTCCTAAGTAGCTACTCTCGTACTGGCGTCACAGCACTTCTAGGCTCAGCACGTTACTTCGCTAAGTATCATCCGTAAAGGCTGTTCACGATCAAATGAGCACTTTTGAAATCAACCATTGAAAAAAGTCACCGCTCCTACCTGCATATATTTCATCGGGTGCACTGAATGACATGCGCCCAGTAAAGTTGGTAACGATTGAGGGAAAGTAGTTCTATATCATAACGTCGAATGAAAAGTTTTCGATAACCATTTGTGATAACTTAAATTATTTCCTTCGCTTTCTACGTGTTTTTATTGATTTTTTTTAAGGGATCGAAGAGTAAAAATGAGCAGATTGGTATAATATTTATTTTTTTAATAGTTTTAATAGGCCGACGCATGAATAAAGTGATGGGGCCTATGGCAATGTCAATTTCGCATAAGGCGGAAGAATACACGACGTGCATACAAGTAGATCTAAAGCATGTTTTTTTTTTTCGAAAGTGCTCATTTTACTGTGAACAGCCTATATCAGCACTACGTCTGTAGGCTGTTCACAGTTACTTCAATATTTTGTGAAGCCTGACCTGCTAGAAGTTCTATTTCCAGTGTATTCTTCCGCCTAGTGCAAACAAAGCTCAACCACGTTAAGGTTTATTCCACTCAAGTTGGGAAGCTCAGCGCTTTTAGTTCTGGCAACAAAAAATTGTTTGCCACTAAGTAAGCGCTAGTGTCGCATGTGTGCCGGATTTTTTATATTTTCTTAAAAAAAAAAAAAAAAAGAAATAATTGCAACAATAAATAAAATATAAAATAATTACGTAAGTATGTAAAATCTTTCTCTTTTGTAATTCACAAGAAGTGACATCTTCCGAACACTGGGCACCTAGTGGCGAAAATATTCCCTATTCCACTCTCTATCATAAGAAAACTACTGTAGTGTTTTTCACAAACTGAGTAGAATTAGTGTTGACCCCGTGTAGAAAATTACATCAAAGGGACAACGCACCGCATTCGTGCACAATCAATTTAACAATTATTATACATGAGAACTACTTATAATTAGGCATTACCAACGTGCATTATTTTATTCATATGAATTAAAAGTGAAATATTATAAATTATATATAAAATATAAGTTCAATTTAATCGAACGTCGTATTATTTTATGTTAACAGAAGTATAAAACGCTTGTGATAATTATATGATATATTTAGGAAACCAGAAAACACATACTTAACCCTTTGCGGAGTATACACACACATATATATATATATATACACAGGTCTATGTATACGTGAAAATGTCTTTGCTCTTGGAGACAAAACTCATACTTTATTGTGTTATCGATTCACTGGACTACACTGGAATCAAATTGAAAAATTACAATTAGTTGACATTTAATTTCGTAAGACTAAAACTGTTATTTTCAATAATTTGTCAAATGAACACGGTGAATTGTAAAACATGCTAACTCCGTCGCGACACATTAATTGGCACACAGTCAACGCGCGACTTCATTGGCCGACGGCCAGCCAATAATAAACTTTGCAGGGCACAGTAGCATGCCCGGTGAGGCCAGGACCAATAGGACGATTGTATTTGGAAATACACTGACCAACACAATTGATGTTGCTGAAGTGGAAATTATAGGCAGCTCACTTCAATCTTGTCTTCAGTACCAGCAAATTAATGCAGTCCTTAAAGGTTTAATAGGTAGAGACCTGCAAAATTCGCGTTATTATTTGAAGACATTTTGAACCTAAAACAATTTTACCTTTGCAATACGTTTGTCATTGGGTCATACTTTATTTGACACGCCCCAGGTAACTCGACGCCAATAAATGAACAATTCACAATCGTGTGCCCCAATCACGTACAGTTCACTCAGGAAGGGAGTGACTTCACAATTGGGTAGCAGCCAATGGAAAAACGACGCCGGCTCGAGTATATACAGCACTGTGAATTTTAGTTTCATGGCAAAAAATAACGCGAATTTCGCATGTCATTAATAGGGTGATTTTTCACAGTAGTAGTTCCAAAGTGTGAGGAAACCGCGTGAATATACTATGGTGGTAAGGCAATCTGCTTGTAGCGGCGAAGAAAAGGTGCGGGGCAGTGTAACAGTATACTCGGCTCTCTCCGGAAGAAGTAGCTGGAGTTACATGGAGGCTGCCGGGGTGTAGGCAGACTGGAGGCTCCAGCAGTGCAGCGGGCGGGGGAGAGTCCAGTTTGAGGTCCGGGCCGTGGAAAGTGAGAGGACCACAGCCGATCACAGTTCAGAGAGAGCGTGAGTCGCCCGGTATAAAGCCGGCACATTTCTCCAACACCACATTCATTCACAGTCGTCCACTGCAGCCAGGAGGTCGCCCGCTGCACATCGCTGACAAACCACCCACCACACACGACATGAGGATCCTGGTGAGTTCTACCGCCACTCATACACTGTAACTCGCGCTTACGCCCATACGAGTTTCGTGAAAATATTCCCGCGCATGTTACACGTCAATATTCCATCACTAGGGCAACCTGTTTTTCGCGAAAAGATTTATACACGGACTAGAATTTAACTTCCAACGTGCAAGCTTGCAAATTCCCTTTGGTTATTAGCCCAGTGTCTGCGTGGGAAGACACTTTTTAAACTCGAATGGGCCAATCAGTATAAAGAAACCCTGACACCAAACGCGCTTGATTGGCTGGCAGACATGTAAGACGTGAGCGAGTTAAAATCATCCAAACGCGATATTGGTTCTGAACTAAAGTGTTTTGGAAGTAATTTAGTGGCCGAATATTTTCGCGGAAAACAGGTGGTCCTACCCATGAATGAATCACAATTTCCCTTTTACTTATTGGTCGCGAGTATATGTGAGTAAACATTTTACTGGGCTGGCCAATCCGAAACAGGTTACTCATGCAGTGTGCGCCTGTGATTCGCCAGCAGACATCTAAGAAGCGTAACACGTATATCATACATTCATGAAAGCATATTTGAACTAAAGTGTTAGGAAATAAAACTGGCCATGATATATTTTCGCGAAATTCGTGTATCCCTATTGGTAATTATGGACCACCTGTTGCCCGCGAAAATATGCAGCGATTATAGTCTGTTAACGGTTAACAGAGCTCTTCTGAAATCACACTTAGAAAAATTCACACATTGTAATGGGCCCACTGACTTGGAATTTGGTGACGACTATGTGGAAGTAGTCAAATTTATTAAATTATGGTATGTGAATACTTAAACGACTTATTTTGCTTTCCGTTTTTAAAGGCATATATGTGTAGGAAATAGCAAATGCGATAATATTTATTTTTATAATAATTCCACAGTATCAGTAGATCGACAAATGAATAAATAGACGAAGTCTGTGGCGATGCTGGTTGTACGTCTTGCAGTAGACTACACAATGTGCATGTCAGTATATCTTAAGCAGGACGTTCAGAAGAGCTCAGCTTACCGTGAACAGCCTAGTTGAACTGCAAAACACTTATTTTAGATCCACCTTCGTGATTAGTAAATTTTAAATGTCACATGTCTAATGTGCAAGCCCACGAATCAGAGACCACGGACCACGGACCAGTGTCAGACTTCCTTGCGCTTTGTAAGCTCGCTCAGGTAAAAAATAACTTCTCACGTAGCCAACAACCAAAGTAAGTTGCAAATGTGCACGTAGGATGCTAAAATCTAGCCTGTGCATGAATATTTACGAGAAAATCAGGAGGTCATATTGATAAGTATGGCGATAAGTAGGACAGGAGAACTTCCTGGGCCCAGTGGCCTGTGGGATAGACTTCAAAGCAGTTTCTACAAGCGAGCAAATGTCAATGACTTATTGCTAGGGACACCCGAATTTCGCGAAAAGACTTCTCGACCAGTTATATTTCATAACACTTAGGCTCAGATTCACTTTTGTGATTGGATGGTTTCCGTGTTACGCATCTTAGTTGTCTGCCCGCGAATCAAAGACGCACAGTATTGAAGTTACCTAATCCTGATTGGCCAGTTATGTAGAAGGAGATGATCTCACAAAAACACGCAGCCAATATGCAAATGAAGACAGCTGGTACGCCGGTAGGGTATTGGAATCTAGCGCGTGCGGAAATCTTTTCACGAAATTCTTGTGTCCCTAGTTTCATGCCTCGTTGCTGCCACAGTAGTATTTCACAGCTACGTCTGCATTTCGGTACTTATTTATTACTGTCCCGGATTGTTTGAGGACGTGTCATATAAGCTGTGGGTAAGTTGCCAAAACTACAAAGACGTACAAGATCGTCCTCACAATGATCCGTACATTTTCAAGGTTTCTAGGGATAAGTGATTAATAGAGATAATAGAAAAACGGGGCCACGGTGGCTGAGCGGTTAGCCTGCTCACCTCCCACCAAGGCGAAGTGGGTTCAATTTCCGGCCGGGTCACTCCCGGATTTTCGCAAGTGGGAATCGTGTCGGATGATGCCGCTGGTCGGCAGGTTTCCCCCCACCCTTTCATTCCGGCGCTGCTCCTTTCTCACCTCAATCACCCTCATCGGCTCTCAAGACCTCGCTATTAAGAGCCGCCCAAATCTCTTCACTCGCTCTTCACTCACTTCATAATGGAAACCCGAGAAAATTTTTTGAGCCAGCGAATCATCTACAACAATAACCAATGTATTCTTTCATGATTTTATGAACAATGTTTGTACTCGGCTAAGTAGTTTGCAGACCAATCGCTAACGTTCTATACTCATAGTATCAGAATTATCATTGGCTCAGTGAAATAGAGCAGTAACTTCATACATGAATACATGTATGACTCTGCAATGGCATATGTCGGAATTAATTTTTCGTTCAGTAACCCAGCAATTAGAACAGGGCACGTGGTCGCACACGTGTATGTTATTAACGTCATCCTCTGTTCGTACATTTACAATACCGTCGTATAAGCGTGTAGACAAAGCACGACTAAAACATGTTCACGATAAAGCGGGCAGTTTTGAAACCAATCTTTGAAAAAAATTACTGACCATAAGTACTGTACTTACACGCTACACTACACAATGGCCAAAAAGCTCTCAGCTCTGTTAGCAGGGAATATAATAAAAAATAGTTCCCAGATTTGACGTTTTATTTTGATTGGAATGTTTAAATGTACGGTCAGAGACGTTAGTTTCTTGTATCATACATATTGAAGTATTAATTTTTTTACTAGCAACACTTTTACACGCCCAAACGATTTCACCGTTTTAATGTTTTTCCTGAACACACAATTTTCTTATACTGATCAATAAACTGTTTCATAGTGATAAAAAATATAGGAAATTTGTTTTGTTTAATCATTAGAGACCAGAGAAATTCACGAGTTCAATGACCTGTAGGCTAGACTTCACAGTCTTATATATTCTCGCATAGATATCAATTGTTTATTGGTTGATTGTTGAGGTAGTAAAATGCGGTGGTTGGGCGCACAATTTATTACATGTTTGTTTTTGACTCATTTACCTCCAGGAGGTGTCAAACAACACGTTGACCAATTACAAACGTTACAAGAACGTATATGTGTGTGAATTCCAACTTGTCTATAGAAATGAACCTGCGAAATTATCGGGATCTCTAGTAATCACTAATAATATTTTAATGATAACTACAGAATTATTGTGTGCTCGCCACAAAACCCGTTTCCTAAGGTAAATAAAAAAAAATTCCTACGTAGGTGCCAATTTTTTTTTCTCTGTGTAACCGTGCTACGAAACGAACATACGTAAACCTTTTATTTTGTACGGTTTTTTTACGTAAGTGAGAGAGAAGAGAGATATGTCCAATTGTAACGCAACGTGTTAACTTCATTGTGGCAGCTGATCCACAAGCGGATCGTGGAATTCTGTGTTTTAGTCTGGGGTAACGAACGATGCTTGTTTTTTTATTCATTATTAGATGTAAATTTAGGTTACACAACTAGTAGTTATGCAATATTAGCTGTACATATCGTAAAACAGCGTGTATTAACTAAAGTCCATCATAAACAGGAGATGCAATTGGTTTTTGAGAATGTTCCTTAAGCACGCCATCTACTTTCAATAACATCAAATATATAACATATTGTTTATAGTCCCAGAACTCGGTAACAATGTAAATACAGATACGGACAGAAACTGTAACTATAGAGTCGACAATTATGTATTAATAAATGAATGAAGAGACTATTGCGCCTCCCCAGTTGTGTTGTGGGGTAGAGACCTGGAAATTTAGCTAGTTCATGTAAGGACAAGCTAAACTTAATTCGCATATTCCCTGGAGTTTAGCTTTAATTGGACCACAGATTGTTAGACACGTTCCAGACGACTTTCGACCAATAACTAACCCGCGGGGAAAGCAAGGAGCGAATCCCGTGCTACATTTTCAGTGATTAAACTAGAACATCAACCAATAAACAGCTAACTGAGGCTCAAACGCACAAAGGATTGTGGAGTAGAGTTTGTTGCCGAATGAAAGCGCGAAATTTCCGGGTCTACTTATGCCTCTCACAGTTGCCACTATTCGAATTTTTTTAAAACTATGGAATATTCAAATGAAAATAATGCTATAGGGCAGAAATGAAAGTTCAAAATTCCGTTGGCCATACATGAATTTGGTTTCATTGAGACATCAATGTAGTGGTTGAGAAGTGTGAAAATCAGCCAAACTCGCTGTAAGCAGGCATCCTCAGTTTATGATATTTATCCTTCTGCAAAACATCATTTAAAATATAATGATAATGCCGTATTATTTAGAATACATTGGTGTATAGCCACAGCCTACAATCCCGAGGAAACAGAACATACGCGCGGTCGGTATACTTCCTCACAGCCAAGCTGACATTGAAGCCTTTAATATTGTCTAATTAGTAGGTATTTCCCTTGGTACACGCCATGAGTAAAACCCTGGAAAATTTACGAGAAAAATATTTAAGTGACAATATAATGGAAACACTGTAGCATTTTACTCCTCTTATGATTTTATGACGTATTTTTAACGCAGCTTAAATGTCCGAAGGCATATAGCAAATTCTCAACATAATGGATGAGAAATGTTGTCTTCTCAATAAAATTAAAAAAATTGGCTAGCTCATAGATGACAGCCGAAGATAAAAGAACATTTTCTGCCTATAGCACCTGCGATAATACCTAAAAACGTTGCAACTTTTCCTCGAAAAAAATTATTACCTCGAGACATAACTACTAGTTAGCATGAATTTTCCCCAGAGCAACACGATTTTCAATTACCTCGAGACATAACTACTAGTTAGCATGAATTTTCCCCAGAGCAATCACGATTTTCAATTACCTCGAGACATAACTACTAGTTAGCATGAATTTTCCCCAGAGCAATCACGATTTTCAATTACCTCGAGACATAACTACTAGTTAGCATGAATTTTCCCCAGAGCAAACACGATTTTCAATTACCTCGAGACATAACTACTAGTTAGCATGAATTTTCCCCAGAGCAAACACGATTTTCAATTACCTCGAGACATAACTACTAGTTAGCATGAATTTTCCCCAGAGCAATCACGATTTTCAATTACCTCGAGACATAACTACTAGTTAGCATGAATTTTCCCCAGAGCAAACACGATTTTCAATTACCTCGAGACATAACTACTAGTTAGCATGAATTTTCCCCAGAGCAATCACGATTTTCAATTACCTCGAGACATAACTACTAGTTAGCATGAATTTTCCCCAGAGCAACACGATTTTCAATTACCTCGAGACATAACTACTAGTTAGCATGAATTTTCCCCAGAGCAATCACGATTTTCAATTACCTCGAGACATAACTACTAGTTAGCATGAATTTTCCCCAGAGCAAACACGATTTTCAATTACCTCGAGACATAACTACTAGTTAGCATGAATTTTCCCCAGAGCAATCACGATTTTCAATTACCTCGAGACATAACTACTAGTTAGCATGAATTTTCCCCAGAGCAATCACGATTTTCAATTACCTCGAGACATAACTACTAGTTAGCATGAATTTTCCCCAGAGCAAACACGATTTTCAATTACCTCGAGACATAACTACTAGTTAGCATGATTTTCCCCAAGCAAACCGATTTTCAATTACCTCGAGACATAACTACTAGTAGCATGAATTTTCCCCAGAGCAAACACGATTTTCAATTACCTCGAGACATAACTACTAGTTAGCATGAATTTTCCCCAGAGCAAACACGATTTTCAATTACCTCGAGACATAACTACTAGTTAGCATGAATTTTCCCCAGAGCAAACACGATTTTCAATTACCAGATTAAATAGCTCATGAGTTCAATTACTCGCCATAATTTTTATTTGCGAATAGCCGATGTTATATCCCGTCCGCTATGGGGATGCCCGAGGTTAGGGGCAGCTGACTTACACGTTAATATTCTAGATGTCACTATGCTACATGTACACGTGCGGCTATTGGCCACGTGTCCTTGTGAACAGATATGCTGACTTGGACAATCAGAATTAGGTCACTGGAAGTGTGTATTTGCCGGGTAAACACGAGAGATGCTTTACAGTTGAAACCATCCAACCAGGAAGTGCTCCTAGACTAAAGTAAGTTTTTGAGATATAGCTACTTAGGATTTGTTTTCCACAAAAATCGCACATTCTAGCTAGCTACAATGCATTTCTAGATACTGAGAGCATCTGAGACTGCAGTCTACCTCGCAATATACCAACACAGAGTAAATAAGAATACAGAGGCGGAGTAGTCGTTACAGACGCACACGCCACTAGACTGGAGTTACTGGCCTACAAAATTGCGTAGCAACTTGTTAGTCAGCCGGCAACCCAGCAGCACACGAACAAGAGGCCTGCTCCCGGAGCTTAGCGCAGCCAATCAGAGAATAGGTTCGCCCACAACGAAGGAGAGGCCGCGGTGGCTGAGCGGTTAGACTGATCGCCACCCAGCGCGGCAGGCCGGGTTCAACACCCTGGCCGGGGCACTCCCGGATTTTCGCAAAATGGTATCATGCCTTACGATGCCGCTGGTCGGCGGGTTTTCTCGGGGATCTCCCGTTTCCCCCGCCCTTACATTCTGGCACTGCTCCATTCTCACCTCGTTTCACCCACGTTGGCTCTCAAGACATCGATGTTAAGAGCCACACAAATCTCTCAACTCAGCTCATCAAAGAAACCGCCACGACGTTTGGCTTCTACAGTGTCCTCTATTCGGTGGCAGAGCCATCGCTGTTACCAGTTCCTTTTTAAGTAAACTTATAATTACATCGAAATAAACATAATCATCCGGGGCTATTGGTGTGTGTGTGAACGTAGAACGTTGGATCTGAAAGAGCCCTATGGAACTCAGATAGGAGGTTACAAAGGTGAACAAATATGTAGACTGCCCAGCCACCAATGATATCATGCGTAGAGTCTAGGGAATTTCGCGGATTCAATCGGCGCCAAGCTAGACTCCACAATTCTTTGTTCACTCGAGAATCAGTTCATTGGCTGTTGCTCCAGTTTCACCCCAGACCAGGTAGTACGGGGTTCGGTTCTCATTTCCCTTACAGGTTCGTTATTGGTCGAAAGTCGTTAGACGTGTCTAAAAAACTATGGTACAATGGAAACACAAGGACGCCCATAGCTATGTTAATACTACATATGGTGGAAGAATTCACACTGTGCACACAAGTAGGTCTTAAGCAAACAGACTATAGCTACCTAAGAGGCAAGTACCGTTATTTGGAGTAAATTTTTACTTTTAAGGGTAACTTTGAATCACACATTTTCGTTTAAAATGAAAGCTTTAGAACACCCAAGTGAATGTATACTTCATGGTTACAATTTCTAATATATAAAGAACGATGTAATATGAGTGAAGCTTCGACCTTTTATTTGGAATTTAGTAAAGCCGCTTTTACACGACGCAAAACCCGTTGGCGCTCTCATAGTAAATGTCATGCGAGGACACGTCGTATAAGGTGGATCTCGTACGAAATCCGGATATAGAGCATGCCCTATATTCAGGAGAGTTTTGCACGAAGCAGGTCTTTCTGTTAGTTGTTCCCTGTTAGTCTTGTTACCACCTAGATATCAACCAGATAAGTAGGAGAAGAGCATAGAATATGCCCGTGCAAACAAAAATAAGGCGATAAATATTCAGCGTGAAGAACTCTTGAAAATTTGTTTTGGAGATGTAGTGGAGTTATTTAATTGCCCCCATTTTTTAACATCGTATGTTCATGAGATTTACTATTAAAAATATGGTTATTGAGATTTTCTGAGGACATCAACTGTTCTAATGCAAGGAGATATTTTACTGCAAGTTTGTTCAGTAGACTCGTTTCTCATGGCATTTGCCTGCTATTCTGGCATGAGAATTCTCATGCGGGGCCTCGTACTAAATACATTTGGCGTCGTGTGAAAACAGCTGAAGGCAGGTTATACAAAGTTACCCTGCATAGTAGTACAGTATCTCCCCAGAAGACCGTAGCCCTGGTGCTAAGGCTGAGCTCAGTCGTCAGTTGGAACACGTGGCGGATGTTGCCAGATCCGGAAAGGCGGGAGAACAGTGGTTCAGCTTCCTTCAGCACACTCTCTTTTCTCCGGACTGGACTTGGCCTAATAGAAGGTTGACACACCCTAGTGGGCGTCGCCACTGAATACCTGAATAGAGAAAACAGTTCCACGCAGGATGGACATCAATATGCTACGTGCACACGGGTCAGGAAAATTCTTTCTGCGGCAGGCTAGATTTCACGCACTTATTCTCTAGTGTTCATTTTACGATTGTATCACAGTCCTCTTCAACTCTCTAGCCAGTAATAAACAGGAAGAAATAATGTGACTGTGTCACGCGCAATCAAGTTGAATAATGATTGCCTCCCACCCTGGCAGCAGAAGCCAATGAATATACAAATACGGTGAAAGCCTTGGCTGATGACAAACTAATTCGTCAAGTGCACGTACTTCTAGTTATTGTCCGAATACTCCGGTACTGAACGCCTGTAGCAGGCACATAAGAGGTTTAACAGTTAAAATCATCCAGTAGTGGAAGAATATTTAAGGTATAGTGTTTCGAAATACATCCTTGGAGGAAATTTCCCCCCGAAAACCGGGTGTTCCAATAGACGACTATAGACAAGTGGATGTGGAGATGGGGTTCCTGCTACATAGGAGTACACATGCGCTGTGCGAGGATCTGAGAAAGACTGCGAACATTTGCGGGCCCAGTGTTCTGCATGTCAAGACTCCAGAGCGGTTCGTATGTCCAGATAACTATTGTTTGTTTAATGGCTGCTGCTACAGTAAGGCGACAGTTGTAGACATAGCTTTGTTGCCACGTGACTGATCATTACGTTTGTAAAATTTGTTATTATTATTAGGTAGATATCTTCCATGGCATGTCAACATGCCGTGCACCAACTTGCTAGGAGTGCCAGTTTCTCGCGAGAAGATTACGCTGCAAATCTCGCTATAAAACTTCTTCAGCCACGTGGGAGACACGCGGCCAAGCAAAGCTGCTGATATTCAAGTAGCATACTCAAGTATACTTTGCGAGTTAGTCTTCGCAGAAAACAGCTGGTCCTAGAAAATGGTCAGTCAATCTCGGGGACGTGCCCAGAAGATAAAGATCGATCTACCTAATCTCAAGTCTATGGTGTTAATACTTTGGTGTCTCCCATTATTATTCAACTCTGGTCCAAACTGATCTACAAAGTAAACAATACATATAGTTTTCACATTCTCACCTCACGTCCTGCGGGGCCGCGGTGTCTGAGCGGCTAGACTGTTCGTCTCCCTCTAAGGCGAACAGGGTTCAATCACAGGCCGCCCAAATTTCTCAACTCAACTTACCTCAACTGCACGTTCTCTGCTTCTGTACTGCAATAAGTTTCTATAAACACGGCTTGTCAGAATTATTGGCAAAACTCCAGAAAAACCACACGAATGGAGTGCACTTTGTTCGCTTTATCAACAGGGGATCCCAATACAAGAATGTACACTTGAATCATGGATATAAATTAAGATGGGCATATTAGTGACAAAATCATTTCCTACGCCATTTTGCTTGCACCCTCCGGCTGTACTGTATACTGGTTGGAATATCTGGCAATCTTTCAGTACTCTTATGCACAATCTATCGTCCCATAGTGGTCCAGAATGTTGACGTGTTGCTTTGATATATGAACATTCCGGGTCCAGATGATATTTGACTAAGTTGGTGTTTGTAACTTATGTTGGGTGTTTAGATATTCACTGTGCCAATGTTAAAATAATATACGTCTATTCTACCAGTCTGAGCTGTAGTAGTTGTCAGATAGCAAGTGCAAGATGCGATCAGATTTACCATGTTGTAGGAGAGACATGTGTCATGAAGATCGTGACCAGCATTTTTGTCTGGTGTTGATGTAGTGTAGACTGTAGGTATGAGTTTGGGGACATTCTGGTATGTATAGAAAGATGAGTGAAGATGTAACGACAGGTGTACTTGTGTCTGCAGGTAGTGTTAAGTGCGGCAGCGGCCTGCGCCCTGGCCGACACTGCAGCATCATCGACCACAGAGAAGAGCCAGGAGACGACGACCAAGGCCAACATCGGCAAGCGGACTGTCAGCTACGGCAACTACGGCGGCTACGGCTTTGGTACGGGCCTGGGCGGCTACGGCGGTGGACTGGGCGGCTACAGTAGCGGCGGACTGGGCGGCTACAGTAGCGGCGGACTGGGCGGCTACAGTAGCGGCGGACTGGGCGGCTACAGTAGCGGCGGACTGGGCGGCTACAGTAGCGGCGGACTGGGCGGCTACGGCGGCGGACTGGGCGGCGGACTGGGCGGCTACGGTGGCGGACTGGGCGGCTACGGCGGCGGACTGGGCGGCTACAGTAGCGGCCTGGGGCTCAGCTATGCGCCCACATTCGGCGCCAGCCTGGGCGGCCTGGGCTCCGCCAGCAGCCTGCAGCCTCTGGTGCTGAGCGCCGCTGGTGGCCTAGGACACGGCCTGGGTGGTAGTCTAGGTCAGGGCCTGGGTCAAGGTCTGCTCCTCCAGGGCCAGGCCTTCTCCCAGCCGCTCGTGCTGCAGGCAGGACACGGCCTGGGCGCCTACACCGCCCCCTTGACACTTGCCCCCACCACCAGCTCCAAGCTGGGCCCCGTCACCTTCGGCATCCACGGCGGCGGCTCGGCGGCAGCAGCCTCCCTCCAGGCCTACTCCGCCCCCGGCATCTCCTCCGCCTCC
The DNA here is from genome assembly GCA_029891345.1 of Dryococelus australis. Taxonomy (NCBI): domain Eukaryota; kingdom Metazoa; phylum Arthropoda; class Insecta; order Phasmatodea; family Phasmatidae; genus Dryococelus; species Dryococelus australis. The sequence goes on along the minus strand of CM057004.1, from coordinate 120,159,119 downwards.
TCTTCCTCCTTCACACCCAGCCTGGGCAGCTACCCCTCCTCCTCTGGCCTCGCCAGCTACTCCAGCTCCCCCAGCTACTCCTCGTCCTCAGGCTACAGCAGCGGTGGCTACTCGTCTCCTAGCATCAGCTCTGCCAGCTACTCATCCCCCAGCATATCCTCCTCCAGCCTGGGCAGCTACTCATCCCCTAGCATCAGCTCTGCCAGCTACTCATCTCCCAGCATATCCTCCTCCAGCCTGGGCAGCTACTCATCCCCTAGCATCAGCTCTGCCAGCTACTCATCTCCCAGCATCAGCTCCTCAAGCCTGGGCAGCTACTCCTCGCCGAGTATCAGCTCCACCAGCTACTCCTCCCCCAGCATATCCTCCTCCAGCCTGGGCAGCTACTTATCCCCTAGCAGAAGCTACTCAGGCAGCTACTCGTCTCCTGCGAGTAGTTACAGCAGCTACAGCACCGCCGACAGCAGCTACAGCAGCAGCAACAACAAGGCCTACTCACGATAACAACACCTCCCTTACACCTCGAGTCCATCCATCACACAACCACAGCACACATCGAGCTCACCATCTCATCTCTAACTTCGCCGTCTTCACTCGTTCATTCCATCTACTTCGAACTGATCCACCAACAACTGAACACTGGTACCTAGTTGTAGTGCTTTTCTATTTGTGATCAAATACTTTGTTGTTTTTTAAAATAAACTTTTTTATAAGAAAGCTAGAGTATCAGTGTTTTATTTAATTCCTTACTTTTGTAACCCCAGACACTTTTATTGAAAACATTTAAAGAGTTCATATTTATAGAAATGTTAATTGTGTGTTCTCTCATTATAAGTTTGGTGTCGTTACTATGTAGACGATACATATTAAATATGTGACTAATTCTAAAGAACACCTTTCAACTAAATTAAAAGTGAAGTAATATGATGTCATAAAATTAATATTATTATTGTTAAAGGATACTAAAAAATTTAGTACTATTTTCACACTCGTTGGCAAATACACAGTGATAGTTGCAACATGCTCCTAACTTTTCAAAACAAACATTTCCGTTTACGTCACCCAACCACCTGCCAATTAGGCCATTATTTATAGGCGCGGCCTCCCAAAGGATGGAGGTTCGGCATACTACCAATCGCCGTGGGTAGTTTCAGACTAACATGACAGTTGGCCACTCTCGAACCCCTTAGTTTGGCACTACTGTGTGCCTTCGTCCAGCCTTGTAACACTCTGAGACCCTCGCATATGTCTGTCAAACTGCTTCCAATAAGTTTGGTCATAATGTTAGACAGGTATGACGTCATCGGAACCTCATAAACGCCACCATATTTGTCTGAGAAAGTTGGATGGCTTTTGTTTCCATCAAACATTTGAAGATTGGGCCGGTTCTAAAATTAAATTTCATGTTTGACGGTCTCGGCCAATCAGAATCGTGCAGAACAAAAATGGACGTCAATAAACTTTAAAATAATCAACACTTGCTGGAAATGAAGTCGGTTATCAAGAAAATCATTTATGTAGAAGCTGTCTGGGCATGAATGCTGTTATAACTGAATATTGCTCACAGTTAGGAGTAGGAAGATTTCGTGAAAATATTTCTAAGACGAGTAATATTTGAAAACGCTGTAGGATCGTTTACCTTACTTGATTGGCTGAATTACTTCTTGTGACATGTTAACTGTCTGCACACGAACAACATAGTAGCCGGCCTAATGTTGCCGAGTTCTGAGTGAGTGGCCCGGTCACATATGAAAACGCCCTCTCAAGGAGACAGTAACCAAAGAAAATAGATAAACTGCTGTTGGGTGCATATAGTATTGAAGTCTACCCTGTACTCATATCTATTCGCGAAAAATCCTTAGCTCTACTAGTAATATACAAACTGCTGTTGGGTGCATATAGTATTGAAGTCTACCCTGTACTCATATCTATTCGCGAAAAATCCTTAGCTCTACTAGTAATATACAAACTGCTGTTGGGTGCATATAGTATTGAAGTCTACCCTGTACTCATATCTATTCGCGAAAAATCCTTAGCTCTACTAGTAATATACAAACTGATGTTGGGTGCATATAGTATTGAAGTCTACCCTGTACTCATATCTATTCGCCAAAAATCATTAGCTCTACTAGTAATATTACGAGCTCAGGGGCATTAAATTTAACTGGGCAGGAAACATATCTCAGTTAAATAAAATTGGAATTTATTAAAGAAGCGAAAATAAATTACAACATTCTTTACATTTCTCCCTGTAATGGGCTGCATTCAAAAGCAAAAGCAATATATAAGTATGAAAATAATTTTTAAATAATAATTGAAACGAAATTCTACCAGTAAAAAAATTTGACAGAGTTACACATTTTAAAACACATTCACGTTATTTGATAACATTTGTTGGAACGAAAAATTTAATGGCCGTATTTTGTGTCCAAATTTTGTTGTTGAATTTAATTGAAGGCGAAAGTTTGACAGTCAGCAGGGACTTCGGCACTTCCCCCCTGCTGACTGCTTAAGTTGGAGCACATGTGACGTATAGGAAGGATATTCAGTTGACATGAGCTGAACCTGGCCTGCCATGGGCACATGTGACGTATAGGAAGGATATTCAGTTGACATGAGCTGAACCTGGCCTGCCATGGGCACATGTGACGTATAGGAAGGATATTCAGTTGACATGAGCTGAACCAGGCCTGCCATGGGCACATGTGACGTATAGGAAGGATATTCAGTTGACATGAGGTGAACCTGGCCTGCCATGGGCACATGTGACGTATAGGAAGGATATTCAGTTGACATGAGCTGAACCTGGCCTGCCATGGGCACATGTGACGTACAGGAAGGATATTCAGTTGACATGAGCTGAACCTGGCCTGCCATGGGCACATGTGACGTATAGGAAGGATATTCAGTTGACATGAGCTGAACCTGGCCTGCCATGGGCACATGTGACGTATAGGAAGGATATTCAGTTGACATGAGCTGAACCTGGACTGCCATGGGCACGTGGTAGCTGGGCGAGCAGTGCTTTGTGGGTGTTATGCTACGTCTCAAAACGCTTATGCCCGGTTGCACCAACGAGGTTCGAAATTCGATCCGAGATCGGGTCGAAGATCAACCCAGAAAACTGCTGAACCATTCGAGATCAGAGCTGGACTGGAGATCGAGATGAAGTTAATTTCGGACCGCCGAAATTGGCGGTTAGAAATCTCAATCCCAGATCAGCAGCCATCGTCGACAAATGTAGTTTGAAAATACGCCAACAGATATAACTACGGTCGACTGCTTTCTTGGGTAATTAAAACAACATTATACGCATATGACTATTATTATTCTGTACAATTCGTACAACAATAATTCACTTAAAATAGATAAAACATAGCACATATAGTTCTATCTACAGTGAAAAAAACACAAGTTCCATCACAACATATATTACAAACCAACAGCGAAATTTGTCTCATACTTAATCTCGATTTCTCATTGTAGAACCAAGATACATGAATCGGAGATCCAGAATCATGAAATTACGTTGGTGCAACACTTTCACATTGGAACCAAAATCAAACTGGATCCTGGTTCGGAACTAGGATCATTCGATCTCGGATCGGGGACAGTGTTGGTGCAACCGGGTATAAGGGAATGTATTTATATTAGAGCATCCAACATACCTGTCAGAGGGAGAATTTTTGTTTGTACTCGTTCGATTAATTCAAAAAGACATTTTTACGGCAGTCGATATTTGTTGTCCACGAAGGAAGGAGGTTTCTCCAAAGACGTTATTTTGACTAATTCATTTTCCATCAGTGCTTAAGACATGACTTTTCAGACTATAGAAAATGTGAAACTTACCATATACAAGAAAATTAGAAAATATTACTCTATAGAACTTTATCAAACACACCCAGCATATTATTTTCATATTTCCACTTACTGAAACATATAAAACTCTGTTTAGATGGTTCTCATGTTGATATTATCTTTCATACATATTACGTCGAATGAAATACGAGCCTGTGATTGATGACAGTTGCAGAAACCAATCAGAATAAAGAATTACTCCGCTACCGAAATAAAATAATTCCCAGTGAGTCTTCGTTTAAAATTTAAAATCTCGCTATTAAAATAATGTTTCCGCAATTTTAAAGATAGCTCGTTGCATTATATGTATGAATTTTATATATATATAATTATATATATATAAGAAATTTTGGTATGCGTAACATAAAATAAACTAAGGAAATACCTTTCAGTAAACTATGATTTTTAAATTATTTTTTTTACGTCCCAAACACATTAAAGTGATTTTGACATGTCACAATGCTAAATGCTGTATATGCGTTAGGTATGTATGTTTTGTGGGAGGAAATACAACTTGTTAATAAAGTGTACAAGATGAACAGCATCTCGTAGAGATACAAACTATGGAATATTTGTGCGTCCAGCCAGAGAGAGAGAGAGAGAGAGAGAGAGAGAGAGATAGAGTGACACAGGGTCGAGGTCACTTTCACCGGCTAGGTGCGTGTCCTAGGAGGTTAACTCTTTCGCTCTGGCCGCTAGCCACAGCCTCTACCAACACACTCCTATCTCCACGGTCTCTTACTCTTACAGCCACCAGTGTCGAAGGCACTTTTACCGGCTAGGTGGGTGTCCTAGGAGGTTAACTTTCTCGCCCTGGCCGCTAGCGACAGCTTCTACCAACACACTCCTATCTCCACGGTCTCTTACTCTTACAGCCACCAGTGTCGAGGGCACATTCACCGGCTAGGTGGGTGTCCTAGGATGTTAACTCTCTCGCCCTGGCCGCTAGCCACAGCTTCTACCAACACACTCCTATCTCCACGGTCTTTTACTCTTACAGCCACCAGTGCCGAGGGCACTATCACCGGCTAGGTGGGTGTCCTAGGAGGTTAACCCTCTCGCCCTGGCCGCTAGCAACAGCCTCTACCAACACACCCCTATCTCCACGGTCTCTTACACTTACAGCCACCAGTGTCGAGGGCACATTCACCGGCTAGGTGGGTGTCCTAGGAGGTTAACTCTCTCACCCTGACCGCTAGCCACAGCCTCTACCAACACACTCCTATCTCCACGGTCTCTTACTCATACAGCCACCAGTGTCGAGGGCACTTTCACCGGACAAGTGGGTGTCCTAGGAGGTTAACCCTCTCGCCCTTGCCGCTAGCCACAGCCTCTACCAACACACTCCTAACTCCACGGTCTCTTACTCTTACAGCCACCAGTGTCGAGGGCACATTCACCGGCTAGGTGGGTGTCCTAGGAGGTTAACACTCTCGCCCTGGCCGCTAGCCTCAGTCTCTACCAGTACACTCCTATCTCCACGGTCTCTTAATCTTACAGCCACCAGTGTCGAGGGCACTTTCACCGGCTAGGTGGGAGTCCTAGGAGGTTAACCCTCTCGCCCTGGCCGCTAGCCACAGCCTCTACCAGTACACTCCTAACACAAGGTCTCTTACTCTTACAGCCACCAGTGTCGAGGGAACATTCACCGGCTAGGTGGGTGTCCTAGGAGGTTAACTCTCTCGCCCTGGCCGCCGGCCACAGCATCTAACAACACACTCCTATCTCCACGGTCTCTTACTCATACAGCCACCAGTGTCGAGGGCACATTCACCGGCTAGGTGGGTGTCCTAGGATGTTAACTCTCTCGCCCTGGCCGCTAGCCACCGCCTCTACCAACACACTCCTAACTCAAGGTCTCTTACACTTACAGCCACCAGTGTCGAGGGCACATTCACCGGCTAGGTGGGTGTCCTAGGAGGTTAACCCTCTCGCCCTGGCCGCTAGCCACCGCCTCTACCAACACACTCCTAACTCAAGGTCTCTTACTCTTTCATGCCACCAGTGTCGAGGGCACATTCACCGGCTAGGTGGAAGTCCTAGGAGGTTAACTCTCTCACCCTGACCGCTATCCACAGCCTCTACCAACACACTCCTATCTCCACGGTCTCTTACTCATACAGCCACCAGTGTCGAGGGCACATTCACCGGCTAGGTGGGTGTCCTAGGATGTTAACTCTCTCGCCCTGGCCGCTATCCACCGCCTCTACCAACACACTCCTAACTCAAGGTCTCTTACACTTACAGCCACCAGTGTCGAGGGCACATTCACCGGCTAGGTGGGTGTCCTAGGAGGTTAACCCTCTCGCCCTGGCCGCTAGCCACCGCCTCTACCAACACACTCCTATCTCCACGGTGTCTTACTCATACAGCCACCAGTGTCGAGGGCACTTTCACCGGCTAGGTGGGTGTCCTAGGAGGTTAACTCTTTCGCTCTGGCCGATAGCCACACCCTCTACCAACACACTCCTATCTCCACGGTCTCTTACTCTTACAGCCACCAGTGTCGAGGGCACATTCACCGGCTAGGTGGGTGTCCTAGGATGTTAACTCTCTCGCATTGGCCGCTAGCCACAGCTTCTACCAACACACTCCTATCTCCACGGTCTTTTACTCTTACAGCCACCAGTGCCAAGGGCACTATCACCGGCTAGGTGGGTGTCCTAGGATGATAACTCTCTCGCCCTGGCCGCTAGCCACAGCCTCTACCAACACACTCCTATCTCCATGGTATCTTCCTCTCACAGCCACCAGTGTCGAAGGCACTTTTACCGTCTAGGTGGGTGTCCTAGGAGGTTAACTCTCTCGCCCTGGCCGCTAGACACAGCCTCTACCAGCACACTCCTATCTAAGCGGTCTCTTACTCTCACAGCCACCAGTGTCGAGGGCACTTTCACCGGCTAGGAGGGCGTACTAGGAGGTTAACTCTCTCGCCCTGGCCGCTAGCCACAGCCTCTACCAACACACTCCTAACTCCACGGTCTCTTACTCTTACAGCCACCAGTGTCGAGGGCACATTCACCGGCTAGGTGGGTGTCCTAGGAGGTTAACTCTCTCGCCCTGGCCGCTAGCCACAGCCTCTACCAACACACTCCTATCTCCACGGTCTCTTACTCTTACAGCCACCAGTGTCGAAGGCACTTTTACCGGCTAGGTGGGTGTCCTAGGAGGTTAACTCTCTCGCCCTGGCCGCTAGCCACAGCCCTAATAGCACACTCCTATCTAAGCGGTCTCTTATTCTCACAGCCACCAGTGCCGACGGCACTTTCACGGCTACGTGGTGTCCTAGGAGGTTAACTCTCTCACCCTGACCGCTAGCCACAACTTCTACCAACACACTCCTATCTCCACGGTCTCATACTCTTACAGCCACCAGTGTCGAGGGCACATTCACCGGCTAGGTGGGTGTCCTAGCAGGTTAACTCTCTCGCCCTGGCCGCTAGCTACAGCCTCTACCAACACACTTATAAATCCACGGTCTCTTACTCTTACACCCACCAGTGTCAAGGGCACTTTCACCGGCTAGGTGTGTGTCCTAGGAGGTTAACTATCTCGCCCTGGCCGCGAGCAACAGCCTCTACCAACACACTCCTATCTCCACAGTCTGTTACTCTTAAACCCACCAGTGTCGACGGCACTTACACCGGCTAGGTGGGTGTCCTAGGAGGTTAACTATCTCGCCCTGGCCGCTAGCCACAGCCTCTACCAACACACTCCTATATCCACGGTCTCTTACTCTCACAGCCAATAGTGTCGAGGGAACTTTCACCTGCTAGGTGGGTGTCCTAGGAGGTAAATTATCTCGCCCTGGCCGCTAGCCCAAGCCTCTACCAACACACTCCTATCTCCACGGTCTCTTACTCTTACAGCCTCCATTTTCGAGGGCACTTTCACCGGCTAGGTGGGTGTCCTAGCAGGTTTACTCTCTCGCCCTGGCCCCCGGCCACAGCATCTACCAACACACTCCTAACTCCACGGTCTCTTACTCTTACAGCCACCAGTGTCGAGGGCACATTCACCGGCTAGGTGGGTGTCCTAGGAGGTTAACTCTCTCGCCCTGGCAGCTAGCCACAGCCTCTACCAACACACTCCTAACTCAAGGTCTCTTACTCTTTCATGCCACCAGTGTCGAGGGCACATTCACCGGCTAGGTGGAAGTCCTAGGAGGTTAACTCTCTCACCCTGACCGCTATCCACAGCCTCTACCAACACACTCCTATCTCCACGGTCTCTTACTCATACAGCCAAAAGTGTCGAGGGCACATTCACCGGCTAGGTGGGTGTCCTAGGATGTTAACTCTCTCGCCCTGGCCGCTAGCCACCGCCTCTACCAACACACTCCTAACTCAAGGTCTCTTACACTTACAGCCACCAGTGTCGAGGGCACATTCACCGGCTAGGTGGGTGTCCTAGGAGGTTAACCCTCTCGCCCTGGCCGCTAGCCACCGCCTCTACCAACACACTCCTATCTCTTCGGTGTCTTACTCATACAGCCACCAGTGTCGAGGGCACTTTCACCGGCTAGGTGGGTGTCCTAGGAGGTTAACTCTTTCGCTCTGGCCGATAGCCACACCCTCTACCAACACACTCCTATCTCCACGGTCTCTTACTCTTACAGCCACCAGTGTCGAGGGCACATTCACCGGCTAGGTGGGTGTCCTAGGATGTTAACTCTCTCGCCCTGGCCGCTAGCCACAGCTTCTACCAACACACTCCTATCTCCACGGTCTTTTACTCTTACAGCCACCAGTGCCAAGGGCACTATCACCGGCTAGGTGGGTGTCCTAGGATGATAACTCTCTCGCCCTGGCCGCTAGCCACAGCCTCTAACAACACACTCCTATCTCCACGGTCTCTTACTCTCACAGCCACCAGTGTCGAAGGCACTTTTACCGTCTAGGTGGGTGTCCTAGGAGGTTAACTCTCTCGCCCTGGCCGCTAGCCACAGCCTCTACCAGCACACTCCTATCTAAGCGGTCTCTTACTCTCACAGCCACCAGTGTCGAGGGCACTTTCACCGGCTAGGTGGGCGTCCTAGGAGGTTAACTCTCTCGCCCTGGCCGCTAGCCACAGCCTCTACCAACAAACTCCTAACTCCACGGTCTCTTACTCTTACAGCCACCAGTGTCGAGGACACATTCACCGGCTAGGTGGGTGTCCTAGGAGGTTAACTCTCTCGCCCTGGCCGCTAGCCAAAGCCTCTACCAACACACTCCTATCTCCACGGTCTCTTACTCTTACAGCCCCCAGTGTCGATGGCACTTTTACCGGCTAGGTGGGTGTCCTAGGAGGTTAACTCTCTCGCCCTGGCCGCTAGCCACAGCCTCTAATAGCACACTCCTATCTAAGCGGTCTCTTACTCTCACAGCCAACAGTGCCGACGGCACTTTCACCGGCTACGTGGGTGTCCTAGGAGGTTAACTCTCTCACCCTGACCGCTAGCCACAACTTCTACCAACACACTCCTATCTCCACGGTCTCATACTCTTACAGATACCAGTGTCGAGGGCACATTCACCGGCTAGGTGGGTGTCCTAGCAGGTTAACTCTCTCGCCCTGGCCGCTAGCTACAGCCTCTACCAACACACTTATAAATCCACGGTCTCTTACTCTTACAAACCCACCAGTGTCAAGGGCACTTTCACCGGCTAGGTGTGTGTCCTAGGAGGTTAACTATCTCGCCCTGGCCGCGAGCAACAGCCTCTACCAACACACTCCTATCTCCACAGTCTGTTACTCTTACACCCACCAGTGTCGACGGCACTTTCACCGGCTAGGTGGGTGTCCTAGGAGGTTAACTATCTCGCCCTGGCCGCTAGCCACAGCCTCTACCAACACACTCCTATCTCAACGGTCTCTTACTCTTACAGCCACCAGTGTCGAGGGCACTTTCACCGGCTAGGTGGGTGTCCTAGGATGATAACTCTCTCGCCCTTGCCGCTACCCACAGCCTCTACCAACACACTCCTATCTCCACGGTCTCTTACTCTTACAGCCACCAATGTCGAGGTCACTTTCACCGGATAGGTGGGTGTCCTAGGAGGTTAACTCTCTCGCCCTGGCCGCTAGCCACAGCCTCTACCAACACACTCCTATCTCACGGTCTCTTACTCTTACAGCCACCAATGTCGAGGGCACTTTCACCGGCTAGGTGGGTGTCCTAGGAGGTTAACTCTCTCGCCCTGGCCGCTACCCACAGCCTCTACCAACACACTCCTATCTCCACGGTCTCTTACTCTTACAGCCACCAATGTCGAGGGCACTTTCACCGGATAGGTGGGTGTCCTAGGAGGTTTACTCTCTCGCCATGGCCGCTAGCCACAGCCTCTACCAACACACTCCTATCTCCACGGTCTCTTACTCTTACAGCCACCAGTGTCGAGGGCACTTTCACCGGCTATGTGGGTGTCCTAGGATGTTAACTCTCTCGCCCTGGCGCTACCCACAGCCTCTACCAACACACTCCTTTCTCCACGGTCTCTTACTCTTACAGCCACCAATGTCGAGGGAACTTTCACCGGCTAGGTGGGTGTCCTAGGAGGTTAAATCTCTCGCCCTGGCCGCTAGAAACAGCCTCTATCAACACACTCCTATCTCCACGGTCTCTTACTCTCACAGCCACCGTGTCGAGGGCACTTTCACCCGCTAGGTGGGTGTCCTAGGAGGTTAACTCTCTCGCCCTTGCCGCTACCCACAGCCTCTACCAACACACTCCTATCTCACGGTCTCTTACTCTTACAGCCACCAGTGTCGAGGGCACTTTCACCGGCTAGGTGGGGTGTCCTAGGATGAGTAACTCTCTCACCCTTGCCGCTACCCACAGCCTCTACCAACACACTCCTATCTCCACGGTCTCTTACTCATACAGCCACCAGGTCGAGGGCACTTTCACCGGCCAAGTGGGTGTCCTAGGAGGTTAACCTCTCCCCTGCCGCTAGCCACAGCCTCTACCAACACACTCCTAATCTCCACGGTCTCTTACTCTACAGCCACCAGTGTCGAGGGCACTTCACCGGCCAAGTGGGTGTCCTAGGAGGTTAACCTCTCGACCCTGACCGCTAGCCACAGCCTCTACCAACACACTCCTAACTCACGGTCTCTTACTCATTACAGCCACCAGTGTCGAGGGCACATTCACACCGGCTAGGTGGGTGTCCTAGGAGGTTAACTCTCTCACCCTGGACCGCTAGCCACAGCCTCTACCAACACACTCCTATCTCCACGGTCTCTTACTCATTACAGCCACCAGTGTCGAGGGCACTTTCACCGGCAGTGGGTGTCCTAGGAGTGTAACCCTCTCGCCCTGGCCGCTAGCCACAGCCTCTACCAACACACTCCTACTCCACTGTCTCTTACTCTTACAGCCACCAGTGTCGAGGGCACTTTCACTGGCTAGGTGGGTGTCCTAGGATGTTAACCTCTCGCCCTGGCCGCTACCACAGCCTCTACCAACACACTCTACCTATCCTCAGATCTCTTACTCTCACAGCCACCAGTGTCGAGGGCACTTCACCGGCTAGGTGGGTGTCCTAGGAGGTTAACACTCTCCCCTGCCGCTATCCACAGCCTCTACCAACACACTCTACCAAGTCTCGGTCTACTTCTTCACAGCCACCAGTGTCGAGGGCACATTCACCGCTAGGTGGGTGTCCTAGGATGGTTAACTCTCTCACCCTGCCGCTAGCCACGCCTCTACCAACACACCCCTATCTCCACGTGTCCTTACTCTACAGCCACCGTGTCGAGGGCACATTCACCGCTAGGTGGGTGTCCTAGGCATGTTAACTCTCTCGCCCTGGCCGCTAGTCACACGCCTCTACCAACACACTCCTATCTCCCGGTTCTTACTCTCACAGCCACCAGATGTCGAGGGCACTTTCACCGGCATGGTGGGTGTTCCTGCAGGTTAACCCTCTCCGGGCCTTGCCCTAGCACACCTCTACCAACACACTCCTATCTCCCGGTCTCTTACTCTTACAGCCACCAGAGTCGAGTGCACTTTCTCCGGCATGTTGGGTGTTTCCAGGTTAACCCTCTCCGCCTTTCCCTAGCCACAGCCTCTACCAACACATTCCTATCTCACGGTCTCTTACTCTCTACAGCCACCAGTGTCGAGGCACTTTCTCCGGCTAGTGGGTGTCCTAGGAGGTTAACTCTCTCGCCCTGGCCGCAAGCCACAGCCTCTACCAACACACTCCTATCTAAGCGGTCTCTTACTCTTACATCCACCAGTGTCGAAGGCACTTTCACCGGCTAGGTGGGTGTCCTAGGAGGTTAACTCTCTCGCCCTGGCCGCTAGCCACAGCCTCTACCAACACACACTCCTATCTCCACGGTCTCTACACTTACATCCACCAGGTCGAGGGCACTTCACCGGCTAGGTGGGTGTCCTAGGAGGTTAACTCTCTCGCCCTGGCCGCTAGCCACAGCCTCTACCAACACACCCTATCTCCACGGTGTCTTACTCTTACGCACCAGTGCGACGGCACTTCACCGGCTACGTGGGTGTCCTAGGAGGTTAACTCTCTCCCCTGCCGCTAGCCACAGCCTCTACCAACACACTCCTATCTCCACGTCTCTACTCTACGCCATTGTCGACGGCACTTTCACCGGCTAGTGGGTGTCCTAGGAGGTTAACTCTCCCCTGCCCTAGCCACAGCCTCTACCAACACACCCTATCTCCACGTCTCTTACCTTACAGCCACCAGTGTCGAGGGCACATTCACCGGCTAGGTGGGTGTCCTAGGAGGTTAATCTCTCCCCTGCCCTAGCCACAGCCTCTACCAACACACCCTATCTCCACGGTCTCTTACCTTACAGCCACCAGTGTCGAGGGCACTTACCGCAGGGGTGTCCTAGGAGGTTAACTCTCTCACCCTGACCGCTAGCCACAGCCTCTACCAACACACTCCTATCTCCACGGTCTCTTACTCATACAGCCACCAGTGTCGAGGGCACTTTACCGGCCAAGTGGGTGTCCTAGGAGGTTAACTCTCTCACCCTGACCGCTAGCCACAGCCTTACCAACACACTCCTATCTCCACGGTCTCTTACTCATACAGCCACCAGTGTCGAGGGCACTTTCACCGGCCAAGTGGGTGTCCTAGGAGGTTAACCTCTCCCCTGCCGCTAGCCACAGCCTTACCAACACACTCCTATCTCAGGTCTCTTACTCTACAGCCACCAGTGTCGAGGGCACTTTCACCGGCAGGTGGGTGTCCTAGGAGGTTAACCTCTCGCCCTGGCCGCTAGCCACAGCCTCTACCAACACACTCCTAACTCCCAGGTCTCTTACTCTTACAGCCACCATGTCGAGGGCACTTCACGGCTAGGTGGGTGTCCTAGGATGTTAACTCTCTCGCCCTGGCCGCTAGCCACGCCTCTACCAACACACCCTATCTCCTCGGTCTCTTACTCTTACAGCCACCAGATGTCGAGTGCACTTTCTCCGGCATGTTGGGTGTCCTAGCAGGTTAACTCTCTCGCCCTGGCCGCTAGCCACAGCCTCTACCAACACACTCCTATCTCCACGGTATCTTACTCTTACAGCCACCAGTGTCGAGGCACTTTCTCCGGCTATGTGGGTGTCCTAGCAGGTTAACTCTCTCGCCCTGGCCGCTAGCCACAGCCTCTACCAACACACTCCTATCTCCACGGTCTCTTACTCTTACAGCCACCTGTGTCGAGGGCACTTTCACCGGCTAGGTGGTTCCTAGGAGGTTAACTCTCTCGCCCTGGCCGCTAGCCACAGCCTCTACCAACAACTCCTATCTCCACGGTCTCTTACTTTACAGCCACCAGTGTCTTATAACTAACTAATCTCCACTATACGCTATTCACGTAAAGTGGCACTTTTCAAAGCCCTCTCATTGAATAATAGCTTATAAATAAATTTTATTTTACCGTTCGACGTTAACTTCCGAGGCGGCTTATACACACTGTGTGTTCATTACTTACATGGCAATATTTACTTAATAGGGTGGTTAAATAATATTAATGGCCGAAAGGATTATGTAACTAGGTCCTCAGAAGTGTCTCACTTACTGTGAACATCATATATTGGCGTTGACACACCTTAGGCCTGGGATTTCGCATGTGGTATAGTGCCGGACGATGACCTGGTAGCGGGTTTTCCTCGGGACTCCTGTTTCTCCCGTCCTTACTTTCTGGCGTTGCTCCATACTCATAGGTTCTCAATACCTCGATGTTAGGGTCGCCCAGTTCTCTTTTTCCCTCCCTCCCTCATGATTTACAGTCGCGTTCTTGAAACCTCTCTCCTACTTGAACACTGCACCCATTTGCTGGCATAGAAAGAGGACTATCATTGTCTCTCATATACAAAGATATTTCTGATGTTCTCTACATCCCGTCTCACTTCGTGATATTGGACGCCACCATATTTGGTACGCTTATTGCACTTAATACAGATTATTACTAGCTGACTGTTGGAAAGCGGAGTACCAAGTTTATTGTCTCCCACACAAATAAATATTCATGTGTCAGGTAATACAATCTACATTGTTCATTTGAGTATTTATAAAAAATATTTTCTGTAATTTTGCGTTGATGAGAGTTGATGTTATGTAAATGTATGTTTAGGCCCTGAGAAGCATTAACGGAACAATGAGACTGAGCCTGTGCGAGATTTATTTCAGTGTAAGGAAACGTTTCTCCTCAGTATAACCTGGGCCTGTGTGTTTGTTCCTCACTTACTATTCAACGGCCAGTTTTCTTTATAGATATTCAGAATAGTAATTCATTTCGTGAAACGATATCAATTATATCTTGATAAAACTGCTAAACTATCTGAAAAAAGACATATTCTTCAGAATAACTATAAGAATTTTATCTCAGAATATTGATTCATACACATTAAAAAATTATCTTAACTCAAAGATTGTTTTCAGCTTAGTGTTTAACGACGCCAAAATAGTGACTTTTTGCAGTTCATTTGAAATGAGGCTCCTGAATCACCTGCGGTACGAGTTTAGCATGTAGATACTTTGACTTTACATTTTATCTCGAAAGTTGCAACTATAATACAGACTGGCTGGCGGGGAGATACATGTCCAAAACATATTATTAGTGGCATTCTAATAATATGAACATTGAATTTGAACTCTATACCGAATTATTAATTTTGTAAAATTTTGAGATGCATACGTGTATGTGTGTGTATATATATATATAATATATATATATATATATATATATATATATATATATATATTAGAAATTTGTATATGTTGTTTTATTTCTTTTAAAAGAAATTTTGCTAAATGATATTTTTTGACAGACTTTTATTTTACACCATAACAAGAATGTATTATGTTAAAAATAAAGGAAATAATTTTTGGACACTTCAAAGCATTTAAGCTATTACTGGAGATAATGGAAAATCGCAAACATTTCTTGAGTCAACGTATATTCTATAACACTCTAACTAGTTTATTCTTTCATGATTGGATGGACAAGGTTTTAGTTCGGCTAAGTTGTTTGCAGACCAATCATGAACGTTCTGCCTTATAGTATCAGAATACTCATTGGTCCTGTGTAATGGGCTAGTACCTTCATGCGTGCATAACAGCCAATAAGGAAAGAAAACTGTCGGATATGTGTACAGTACGTTGAATCCTAGTAAACAGTCAACTTTTCGCGCGATAAACCATCACCTACAGCTAGAGACCGGAAAAATTCGTGAGTTCAATGACCTGCAGGTTAGAGTCTTAGAGTATTATGTACAAATATGCCGATAATAACTGCACATTTGGACTCTTAGAGTATTATGTACAAATATGCCGATAATAACTGCACATTGGACTCTTAGAGTATTATGTACAAATATGCCGATAATAACTGCACATTGGTTGTCTGCTGTCACAGCAGAAGGTAACAATTGGGCCAGCGTTCTCCAGGAAGTGTCAAACAGCCTGTCGACCAATGACTAAAGTTATATAAACATACGTGTTTTGGATTCTACCTGTCTTAAAATGAATCCGTTAATTCTTCAGGTCTCTATAGATAGCTATTACACAATCATTTCCATGATTATTATCCACTTTGCAACTGCCAAGGAGATATAGGTGAAAAATACATATTTTGTGCCGCTAACTACATAGGGAACGACATAAACAGCAATCAAAATGTGCCAACTTCGAACATATATCAAGCGAATACTGTGCGCGCACTCGGCCAGTGTGATTGAATACCGAATCCACAGTTTCACGTGGTATAAAAATTCACAATACTTACATGGCAGAAATGCCAACAGCCCACTATGTGGCCGTCTAACATTTAGCGTGTCCGAGGGCGAAATAAACACGCGTTATATGACTCAAGCCACTATGTGCAATACTATACTGGCCTGCAGTCTGGCCTCTGTGAGTCTTGACTAAGGTATGTTGTGAGGTGATGATAAAACTTAAGCCGTACTGCATTCCTAGAGGTGACAACTTCCCAGATTCTCTCGGTTGCTGTACCAGCATGTGCACTTCACAATTGTCAAGTGTACATTTACTGGCGCAGAGTTACACATGACGTGTCCCCACATTAATTCTATAACAACACTGGTCTGAGTATATAAATAAATTGGGAAGTCCTTTGAAGAATTCATTAGTCAGTAACTCAGCATTTGGTAAGGGTTGTTACTTAAAACTAAAATATATGAACAAATCTTTAAATATCAGTATAGATGTTGGTTTATCGCGGGAAAAGTTGACTGTTTGCTTGGATTAAACGTACTCTACATATGTCTGACTGTTTTCTTTCCTTATTGGCTGTCATGGATGTATGAGGCTACTACCCCAAGTCACTGGGCCAATGAGGATTCTGATACTATAAACAGAACGTTTGTAATTTGTATGCAAACAACTTAGCCGAATCAAAACCATGTTTATCCAATCATGAATGAATAAACTAGTTAGAGTGTTATTCATCATCTCTAAATATCAACTAACCCTTTCCTTTCGTATAAATGAAGCTTTATTTTTTGTGAAAGACTGTTCTTACAGTGCGATTAGTAGAGACCTGGACACTTTGTGGATTCATTTTGGGACAAGCTAGACTGCAAAACACGTGCGTTCATATAACTTCACTCATTGGTCCACACAGTGTTTGACACCTCCTGGAAAGCGGTGTCCAATTGTCGCCTTCCACTGTGACAGCAGACAACCAATATGCAGTTTATATAGGCATATTTGTGCATAAGACTGTAGAGTCTAACATGCAGGTCATTGAACTCACGAATTAGTCAAGTCTCTAGTGATTAGATTTTCCCATGGATTCTCTGAGATCGATTCAAAATTGTTTCTCAACTACGCGACGTTCAAGAAACCAGTGAATAACGTATTGCGTGGGACCTGCAAAATTTGCGGTGTTTTTTGGTTTCAAGCTAGAATTCACAGTATTGTATATGCTGAAGCAGGTGTCGTGCCTTGATTGGCTGCTGCCCAGATGTTAAGCCACTCACATTCTGAGCGAATTGTACGTGATTGGGGCACGGATTGTGAAGTGATTATTTAACGGCGCAGAGTTCACCGGGGCGTGTCGAATAAAACATGGTCCAATGACAAGCGTATTGCAATGGTAAAAGTGATTTCAGTTTAAACTGTCCTCAAATAATAACGTGCATTTTACAGGTCTCTACGTATTGCGTGTTGATTCACTTAAGCGTTAACCATTCACAACGAGTGATGCGATAACTTTAACAAATCAGATTACTCGAAAGGAATGCTCTTAACACACTGACTACTGATTCGTTGTTGTGTACAGTGCCAACCATATCACATGCAACATATCCTCGATTACTGACACGAACACTGAACTCGGGATTGAAAGGGGTAACACAAGCTGGTCCTTGCCCACTCCTTACTGCATGTGTCAAGTACTTGCTCCGTGTGTTCAAGTTTCATCTGTCGACCAGGCGTAAGGGGCCGCGGTGGCGCAGTGGTTAGACTACTCGCCTCCCATCCAGGCGAACCGGGTTCGCTCCCGTATTTCCAAATGTGGGAATCGTGGCGGACGATGCCCCTGGTCGGCAGGTTTTCTCGGATATCCCGTTTCATCCGCCCTTTCCTTCAGGCGCTGCTCCATACTCACCTCACCTCAGTCACCCTCTTCAGCTCTCGAGACCCTGATGCTAACCCTTCAAGGACTGCATAAATTTAATGGTACTGAAGACAAGATTGAAGTGAGCTGCCTATAATTTCCACTTCAGCAACATCAATTGTGTTGGTCAGTGTATTTCCAAATACAATCGTCCTATTGGTCCTGGCCTCACCGGGCATGCTACTGTGCCCTGCAACGTTTATTATTGGCTGGCCGTCGGCCAATGAAGTCGCACGTTGACTGTGTGCCAATTGCTGTGTCACGACGGAGTTAGCATGTTTTACAATCCATCGTGTTCGTTTGACAAATTATTGAAAATAACAGTTTTATCCTTATGTAATGAAACGTTGACTAATTGTACTTTTTCTTTAACTTTGATTCCAGTATTGTCCAGTAAATCGAAAAAAAAAAAACAATAAAAGTGTGAGTTTTGTCTCCAAGGGCAAAGAAATTTTCACATGAACATAGCCCCGCATATATACGTGCATACTCTTCAAAGGGTTATTGGCCGTCCAAATTTCTCAACTGATTTCACCAGAGCAGATGTGAAGCCACGAGCTGGGGCGGCTGTGCGGTGTGAGAGGCAGCATCCACGCACGCACGAACACACACACACACACTGGACACTGTCACTGGCAGTGTGTGGTGGTGCTGGTGCTTGGGTGCGTGCGTGGATGCTGCCAATAGAAAGTACATACATCCGTGGCTCGGCACTGCCGCCTACGTTCACGCACTCCTATAAATTATTTACAATCCTCACTCGTGAAAACACTCCCTCACCTTGCCACAGAATACTTGGCAATACAGAGGTGAAACAGTCGCTTGGACGGCGGACTCGAGTCGCAGACACTGGCCAGCAAGATGGCATCAGTATCCAGCAGCAATGTCGGAACACCATCCACCAATCAACACCTCATATGGTCTATTCGCGTTCTCTTCACACTTTTTGAATGAAACATTTGAAAGAAAAAAAAAACCATGTATGACGTAGTTGGTTCTTTCTTAACCCTTTGAGGAGTATGCACGTATATATTCGGGGCTACGTTTATATGGAAATGTCTTTATTGTTGAAGACTAGTCCCACAATTTTATAGCTGTAATGTTTCACAGGAATTTTTCGGAAATAAGTAAAAAAAAAATACAATTAATCAACAAGTTAGCTCCTTAGAATAAATCTGGTATTGTTAATAATTTCTCAAATGAACACGACGGATTGTAAAACCTGTTACACATGTCGCGACACTTTAACTGGTGCAGAGCCGAGACGTGACTTCATTGGCCGACGGCCAGCCAATAATAAACGTCGTAGTGTACAGGACCAATAGGACAGAGGCAAGGGGAAATACATATACCAACAAAACTGTCATTACTGTGGTGGAGAATATAGGCAACTCACTTCAACCTTGTCTTCAATAACAAGAAATTTGTACCATCCTCAAATGGTTGATTATATCATGCATCATAATCGTTTTATAATTATCTGAACATAAAAGTACCTTTTTTTTTGGTTAAGTTGAACATTTACTTATATATTACCAATAAATTGTAATGTTTAATTTATATTAGTTATTAATAAAAACAGCGATAAAACAGGTGTGTGGGTAATGCCTGGTAAGAAATAATTCTTATGTTAAATATTATCAAAGTGAGTGTCCACGAATGCCCTTGGATGTAACCTTCTAGACTTAACTAAGCATTGTTTGCATGAGGGGGAAGGAATTCCTGAAAGTAGAACTTGAGCAGGGCTTCAGAAAAGTTGGAAGTAATCGTGACTTGACTATAAATCAAAAGCCATCTGGCAGTCCAGGTAATAGGGAACGTTTGCACAGCTCACAGTACTGGCCAATCAGACACAAGGCCAACTGGCCAATGGTACATGCCCACATTAAAGGAACCGCCAGTCATTTTTTACTTCCATGTAGGCATATATTCCGTATCATTGCCGTGTATGAGGAAACTGTTAAGGAAGTTCTCAACTAAATGCAGATCCTATTCAGCAAAGCGTGTTCACCGTAAACGGAGTATTTCTGAAAGCCCTGCTTAAGATCCACTTGTATGTAAATTATGTAATCTGCCACCATATTTGCCGTTATCATTTCCATGGGCCTCATCGCATCATTGATGCATCAGTCAAGTGAAAATTAAATTGTTATGAAGAATAATTATTTTACAACTTCAATAACTCTTTCTTTTGCGTGAACTTAGGTAACGCGCAAAGCAAATAAATCATTTCAATGTTCACTAATGTTTAACCTAAACTTTTAATTAAACGCTAGGACGTGGAATTATTTTATTTCAGTTGTTTCTAGCTTCAGTTTCAAACTGCCAGTAAGTGTGCCTGTGAATGTTTACGCAAGTCAAGAAGTATTCTTCAAAGACTTGTTTCATTAACTACGACCCGAACGCCATACGGATGTGAGCAACTGTTTCAATCAAAAATAATTCACGACAAGTTGTGTTCCAAAGCAGTTCATTTCAGAACAAATCTTGTGATTGGATCATTCGAATTGTTACGCATCTTATCCGTCTGCCTGCGAATCACGAACGATCAGTATCGGAGAAACTTAATTCTTATTGGCTCACTCATGTAACAGGGATTCCTTACACAAAGACAAGCAGCCAATAGCCAAAGGAGGACTGAGAGCGTGTACATAGGATGTATAAGTCCCACTTGCTTTCACACTGTGCCAGTTATTATTGAAGAGAGCGAGGTCTTGAGAGCCGATGAGGGTGAAGTGAGTTGAGTGTGGAGTAGCACCGGAATGAAAGGACGGGGGATATCTCTGAGAAAACCTTACCGACAAGAGGCATCGTCCGGTAATATTACCACGTGAAAAAATCCGGAAGCGACCCCGCCGGGAATAGAACCCGATTGCCTTGGTGGTAGGCCAGCATACTAGCCACTACAGCACCGCGGCCCCATGCCAGTTATTAGGAGATTGCAATATTAGTGTGTTTTTTCCGTATTTAAAGGTAGATTTCACAGTACTATAGACATTGAAATTGGAGCTATCTGTGGATTGGTATTTCGCCACACGGAGGACATATCTGACTGTTGTTGCGAGTGATTGTTCAAACTCTGAGATTGTTGTTGATTGTTAGCTCTGACTCAAATGAAAGCAATATGATACCGTAAGTAATTATCCTGACCTTCTCATATTATAGTTTTACAAAGAATTTGAGCCTTTATTTCCGATGTCCATAGACACACATGCAGTGTAAATTCTGTCTGGCTGAAAAGTGCTAAGGCACATCGCCCGTTTACTGAAGCTGTCTTTATATTATGTTGGAGCGCTGCCAAGTGAGCCTCAAAACTAACTTGGTAAAGGTTTGTTGTGAAAATTTGCCTTGAAATATGACTTGACAAGACCTCCATCCCTCGCCAACTTGGATATGTCCTAGGTATCTCGCAACAGTTTCACAAGTTGTGTTTACGTGTGGAGTTGGAGAAGGCCAAGTTTCATCCAAACAATCTGGAGAATAAAAGGGAAACGGTTAGTGTTGCAGGAGGATGTTTCTTGGAGTTAGTATTGCAGGAGGGCGTTTCTTGAAGTTAGTGTTGCAGGAGGATGTTTCTCGGAGTTAGTGTTGCAGGAGGGTGTTTGTTGGAGTTAGTGTTGCAGGAGGATCTTTCTTGGAGTTAGTGTTTCAGAAGGGCATTTCTTGGAGTTAGTGTTGCAGGAGGCTGTTTCTTGGAGTTAGTATTGCAGGAGGGCGTTTCTTGGAGTTAGTGTTGCAGGAGGATGTTTCTTGGAGTTAGTGTTGCAGGAGAGCGTTTCTTGGAGTTAGTGTTGCAGGAGGGTGTTTCTTGGAGTTAGTGTTGAATGAGGGTGTTTCTTGGAATTAGTGTTGCAGGAGAATGTTTCTTGGAGTTAGTGTTGCAGAAGGGCATTTCTTAGAGTTAGTGTTGCAGGGGGGTGTTTATTGGAGTTAGTGTTGCAGGAGGATGTTTCTTGGAGTTAGTGTTTCAGAAGGGCATTTCTTGGAGTTAGTGTTGCAGAAGGGCATTTCTTGGAGTTAGTGTTGCAGGAGGATGTTTATTGGAGTTAGTGTTGCAGGAGGAAGTTTCTTGGAGTTAGTGTTGCAGAAGGGCATTTCTTGGAGTTAGTGTTGAAAGAGGATGTTTCTTGGAATTTCTTGTGTTTCGACTGAAGTGGCCAGAATTACATGAATAATCTCAAACTTCCTTTTCGCATTAGAATCACATGGGTATATCTCGCCTTTCCTAAATTCTTCATTAAAATATAATCTACAGTCACAAAGAACTGCTACATTAATATCCTCCAAATGGTCTTCATTTATATAATGGTTTATATGACTGGCGATGAACAATCTTGTGCCTTTTATCGCTTGGTGGTTCGGGTGAAATTTAACTAAGTTTTTTATAGATCATTGTTGGCGAAAAAAAATATTTCGAGTTTGAAAAGACATGAACAGAGCATAAAACCATTAAGCAAACGGCTGATTCATTTCCTTAAATAGTTACAAACATTATATTACGATCGTGCGAAATCCTTCAGTAATAAGTATAAAATACAAAGAAAGCTGTGAGTAGCTTGAAAACCGCGTGTTTAATATGACGTTTCGCTAAGGCGTCACTCTCCCAATTAGTTGCCAACCTTATTACAGATATGTTACGTATTGTCAGGGAATGCAATTACAGATATGTTACGTATTGTCAGGGTATGCAATTACAGATATGTTACGTATTGTCAGGGGTATGCAATTACAGATATGTTACGTATTGTCAGGGTATGCAATTACAGATATGTTACGTATTGTCAGGGGTATGCAATTACATATATGTTACGTATTGTCAGGGGTATGCAATTACAGATATGTTACGTATTGTCAGGGTTATGCAATTACCGATATGTTACGTATTGACAGGGGTATGCAATTACAGATATGTTACGTATTGTCAGGGGTATGCAATTACAGATATGTTACGTATTGTCAGGGGTATGCAATTACAGATATGTTACGTATTGTCAGGGGTATGCAATTTTGTGAAGGTAATGTTCCCCTCAAAAGTTGTTTTCAAAAGATTTTGATATAATACATTTTAAAAATAAATTTTCTGCTTAGTTGCACACATAATAAATCTTCGATTGACCAAGTCCTGTGTTTTTCATTAACGCTGATAATATGGACTGGACACAACAAGGAAGTGCTTCTGAATAGTACTTTAATAACAAAGTGATAATATTATATTGTATTACGGTCTTTCTGGAAACGTCTTAAAATGACCTCGAAGTGTCTAATCTTCTCTAATAATAGTTATAAAAGTTTTCCTGTACATAAATGCACGCCTCGGAATTACGTGTGGAAGAACAATTCAGGTTATTGAATACATTGATTTTTTCGATATATATATATATATATATATATATATATATTTCCATTATTAGACGACATCTGCCACGATCAATGACAAACATACTGCAGTAAAATCTTGAAAAGTAATTTATGTGACATCGTTTCGGAAAATTTTACCTACTGTAAATATATAAAGACGATATTTATTTTATGAATTTTAAGTTTCGTAGACAAAACCATCTGTAAAAAAATACGTCCTCTTCTGAAGTATGTAATAGTATAATGACATTCTTGGGTAGTTTAATCGTTTAGCAATTAGAAGAGGTTTGACGCTATAGGCCTACAGATGATATGGCTTTAGGAAAGTATACATGCACACTAATTTACTAATATAGCCTAAATAAAATAGCTATCAAGTAGAAAATGTGAAACACAAGAACCATTCTAGTCAGTTATTGTGTTTTTAAAAGTAGTGCATCATAATATCTTGAACCTAGAACTAATAATATATTAACTATAACATAAACTTTTCAACGATTGAAAACTGAATCAGCGAGAATTGAAAAATGATCGAAATCGTCTTAATCCACAACATTTCGAAAGTTCACTGATCATCTCAGGTGAGTAAGTGAGCGAAGAGACATGGGCGACTGTTAACAACGAGTTCTTGAGAGCCGAAGAGGATGAAGCGAGGTGAGTATGGAGCAGAGCCAGAATGCAAGGGCGGGGGAAACGTGATATCCCCGAGAAAACCCGCCGACCAGTGGCATCGTCCGAAATGATTCCCACGTGCGAAAATCCGGGAGTTGCCTTCCTTGGTGAGAGGAAATCGCTCTAGCCACTGCTTCACCACGGCCCCGAGACTAAGCCGTGATCACTGATCAGGCATTTAGTGAAGGGAAGGGTCTGTGGGTAGGCTGGTGTCCTCAACTTCAGTAAGGAGCTACTTACATACTTCATAGTATCCACCGGGACTCGAACCCGGCTTGCTGTGTCCGATCTCTTCTTGTCCCTTGTAGATTATCCTCCACTGCTCCAGTAGCGATGTGGTTCCCATCATCTACTTCCCTCTCTCTCTCTCTCTCTCTCTCTCTCTCTCTCTCTCTCTCTCTCTCTCTCTCTCGGGGTTTGAAAGAATTCAACTTTGTGTTGGTCTAATTTTATATATGTTTATCTTCATTTCCATTTTTGCAGATAAAGTAATCAGGATGTTAAAAGAACGACTGAAAAAAAAATTACACCACAAAAATGTACAGCCAAAGAAAATATTGACAAATATGGGACACGAAATAACTACGAAGCATAGAGTATCCCAAGTCTTCAAAAATTTCAAACACTTATGCTACTTTTGCATTCTCTAAGTTGTAGATTTTTGTATCTGTTTAAAACTGTTTCTTTTCCGTATGTTATTTGTTGTATTTATATTTCTTTAATTATTTTTTCATGGCATGTAAATAAATTTATGTTATGTATGTGTGTTTTATAATTGGCATTGGATTCCAGAATTTAAAGCAATTACAGGCCCCTTAGAAGGGATGATTTTGAAATTTAAATCGCCCATTAGAAAACCTCAAATATAGGTTTGGGCAGATAATTTAGCGCAATGTGTAAACACGTGGTTTTATAGCGTTTACACATTGACTCAGACTTGTTACCACACTGAAGAGGTTCAGGGGAAATACACCGCAGTTGTTGAACATTGTAACACAACAAATTTAACCTCGCATAATACACAGAGAATACTTGCTCTAAATTAAGCTGATATATATTAGAAACAACTCTATTCTCAACAACATGCCTAGCTTTGACAGAAAGGTGGCAGACCCAAGTAGTTCTTAGATACATTTAAAGGGCTATCCACAGTGGTGATGAAGGGTGGGGGTGGGGGGGGGGGGGGGTTATAACACTTACTACACCAAAGAAATTTTAGCGGCAGGGAGGGGAGGGGGTAAGTTTATTTCAATTTTATTTTGTACTGGGAATAGCGAGACGAAAGGGAAATAGTACAAATTGCCTGTTTGCATGAGACAAAAAGAAACTATCATGCCCCCCCCCCCTCCCAAAGCGGCCACTTCTCCAGTTCTTCAAAACTTTTTTCTTCAGAAAAAAAAAAACATTTTAATTATTTATAATTTTTTGTATAAATTTTTTTTTTATTGTGTTAGCAGTTCTTCCTTTCGAAAAATAAATATTTAAACCACAACTTAAAAGTAAGATTTTTTTTTTCGTCAAATATGTAGGTTTGTTTTAATTTATTATCTCATTAGAATTATTTTCTATTTTCTATTTTAAAATATAAATCATGCCTTTTATTTTTCATACCATTTTCTCATAATTAAGATTTTGTCATCCGTTGCTAATGTGTGTGATTTTGCGTGAGCGTCTATAACAAGATGAGGGAGGGTGAGTTTACCCTCTCGAGTGTTGGTTGGTGGAGGAGGGGAAAGTAGTTCCTTCTGTCATAGTTTCTGTATTGCCTATTCTTAAAATTCTCCAACAATGCGAATAAAATCAAACGAGATCTAATGTTGTGTCGTAGCCAAACCGTAAGTTGTCGTACATGTACGAGAGTATTCGTGTTTGGTGAGGTGGCAATACGTGGAGACTGCAGCAGCGCTCTCACGTGTGTAACAAGTGAAATCTCTGCCCGAAGTTCCGTTATAGCCTGTAGATTGCAGCGCTAGTCCCGCACTTAGCGGTCCTGACTTGTTCTTTGCGGCCCTGACGCGTTCTTTGCGGTCTGGTGAAGGAAACTTCCTCACCCCGCCGAGAGATACCGTCTGGGTGATATAAGGGCCCGAGCACACCCCCCGCTCTGAGCTTCGGCAATGATGAGAGCTAGTCCCGCACTTTGCGGTCCTGACGCGTTCTTTGCAGTCTGGTGAGGGAAACTTCCTCACCCCGCCGAGAGATACCGTCTGGGTGATATAAGGGCCCGAGCACACCCCCCGCTCTGAGCTTCGGCAATGATGAGAGCTAGTCCCGCACTTTGCGGTCCTGACGCGTTCTTTGCAGTCTGGTGAGGGAAACTTCCTCACCCCGCCGAGAGATACCGTCTGGGTGATATAAGGGCCCGAGCACACCCCCCGCTCTGAGCTTCGGCAATGATGAGAGCTAGTCCCGCACTTGTCAGACTGGCGATGCTGCTGCGAGGTGCGCAGGGTTGCCAGATTGGGCGATTTGTCACCGTTTGGGCTACTGAAGGCAACATTTGCGACCAAAAATTACTACGGAAATGCGACTATCGCAGTTGGGGCGATTTTTGTAATGAATTAGCGATATTCGGGCTGCTCGAAGATAATTCTAATAAGTAAGATCAGTTTTTTAAACGGCTACCACTGTGGATACAATTGAAGACGGTCTCTTGCTCAAACTCTTTGTTACTCGCTGCGAATAATGACCTTAAGAATGCACGGATTCGTTTTGGGACAAGCTAGAATTCAAAACGTGTGTTTATACACGATGTTTGACACCTCTTGGAGAACGCTGGCCCAATCGTATCCTTCCACTGTGACAGCAGACAACCAATGCCAATTGGCATCGACTAATTAGTACATAAGCTTGTAGAATCTAGCCTGCAGATCATTGAACTCGCGAATTTTTCATTTCTCTATTAATAGGCTAATTTAATATCACGGGATTGTTTACGCGTTTGACATATTATTTTTATTTTGTGTAGCACTTTGTAATTTTTAAATATTAAAACAATTCGTGTTTCATACCTACAAAATATTACATAAAAAATGTACAGTATAATTAAATAATGCATTTAAAAATGGAACTTCAAGACATTACGTACGTTGGAAACATTAATTTTGTTCCCTTAGACATTGTTACAAACTGATTTTCCAGACTGCTATATCTGAGATCCGGGGATACGCGAGACTGCTTTGGACATTGCTACATAGTCACGCCCAATAAAACTACAGCATCGCCGCTTACATGTTGAGGCTATTTGAGCGCCTTGCACGCAGAGGCGATACTGCTGTACCAACGCCGCTTCGCGTCGTCCTTACCACTTCATTCTATATTTTCCTCATTCCCACAAACATATACCTAACTAGGCAACCACCAAGTCTCTATTCTATAACTACTATCATCGATTTCCATTTGTTGCAAGCATAAACCGTCAAAATACTGCTGTGTTTGGCATTAAGATTTCACTAACACGTTTATTTTAGTAAAAAAAAAAAAAAAAAAAAAAACCCCCAGTATATGAGGTTGCGAATAAGAGCGAAATAAAGATAGCGGTTATCGAAAGGAATTTTTAATTTTGTTATCACTTTAAATAAGGTATCTGTTAATACAACATCTTGCTGAACATAGCTTTACGACAAAATATTAATCCAGGTGAGGACATGCTTCGATTAATTTACTTCATAGTGCGAATAAAATTAATCGAACTCTTATGTGTGTGTGTGTGTGTGTACACACAGGTCAATATGAAGGTGTAGAGGATAGGCTACAATCAATTCGTCGCTGTAACATAACTGGCATCACTACAGTAACAGTAATAAAAATAAAAATAAAATCAATGTAGGTGTATGTATACCAATTTCTTTGTTTGTGTTTATAATTTAAGAAAACCCTTTTCTAAAAGAAAATTCCGAAGACTTAACTGCCACACTCAACTATTTTAAAATGCGTTTTGCGTTATTTGTATATTGATTTCTTATAACATTAACAGAATGAAAACTACTGCTATAGTGGTGCCATCTTGGTGCCAATCGTCTGTACCATTTGTTTTCACTTGTTTGTGACGACTTGGATTCTGATTGCCTGGCGTTAGACGTTAAACGCAAAGAATTGAATGCCGGCCAACTTATAACAGAACAGTTCAAGACAAGATAGGCGTTAAACACGTGTACACTGAAGTTGACTTTACAACTGGCTCTCAGTTTATTAGACACGACCTGGATGACTCTGGGCCAATAGAAGACTTGCAAGGAAACAAGTAGCGAGTGTCATACTGCCAGGTGTGAAGTAACACTGGCTACTCTGTGTGGCAATGAACAAACATCTGAGGCTCGAGTATACACGTGACCGCGGAGTCTAGCCTACAAGTAATTGAACTCGCGAACTTTTCCTATCCCAACTTACAACGCGTTGTGTTTGAAGTCTAGAGCCGCGGCAATGTTTTATGTCTATTGTAGCCAGTGCCATTTCTCTCCATGTATTGATGAACTATCGTAACGTGTTATTGTAGCGTCAACGTGATCGTAGCCAAGCCTTAAGTTGGCCTTACAGAGACTCACATCACTGGACTTTCGCCAGCTTGTTGTAAACATGCGCAGTCTCAATCAAAGTGTTGAAGGACTGTGCTTAAGGTTCCCGTCTAGCTTCAACTTCTATCCGCGTCTGAGGCCGATAAGCGTGGGGTCGATAAGGGTGACACTGCCACGTGCATCAAGTGCGCTATCGCCGCTATGGCTCTTTCGCCAGCTTGTTGTAAACATGCGCAGTCTCAATCAAAGTGTTGAAGGACTGTGCTTAAGGTTCCCGTCTAGCTTCAACTTCTATCCACGTCTGAGGCCGATAAGCGTGGGGTCGATAAGGGTGACACTGCCACGTGCATCAAGTGCGCTATCGCCGCTATGGCACTTTCAGCCTGTTGTTTGAACGGTGGAAAATCTGTACGAAGGTTCAGTGCAGGCCCTTGGGTAGTTTTGTATGCATCTAGCGTATATTGTGAGATACTGCGCTTTGTAAAAGACGGTTTCAGCTATTTTGGAGTACTCTGAAATATTAATTCTGATGTGAGTGCGTGACACTCTGAAAGAACTCAACAACCGTCGTATGAAGTGTGTGTTGTTTTCGTGGATCAGTACACTGGACGCACGTTCAATAGCGTCGTTGGAAAATGTGTATTTCGAACACTCTGCAAAGCAGTTCAAGTACAAGGTAGACGGGAACCTTAAGATATACTCGTTGCATGCACATTACGGATTCATCTACCATACGCGAAATTAACATCGCCCTTGGCCTTATCCTCCATACGCCGTGTATGCCAGTCAGTCAGTATGGCCGTTCGAATATATGTAGGTAAAAGCCGTGAGCATTTTCAAAATTGATTTCAAAATGCAGGGCATGCTATAATAAAAATGCAAAATCCAAAATTACTTTTTACAATTCGCGAACAATATTGCTGAAAGTCTTCAGTTCAGTGTTCGCTTTAAACTACATGGAGACACACGCAGGTGTTTTCTCTAAGGTTATTTCCTGAAAGGTTAAACTAACAGCGAACATGCTTTCTACTATACCGCTGCTACGACTGCCAGTGATAGACTAGGCGCACTAGAAGCCTGCAAGATGGTAACCCACATTCCTGTCGATTACTGCGTGTTGCCTAGCTCCAGGCGTACTGAGAGAATTCTTCCATTGCTAGCTTACAAGACTGGGCCTAAGGCTGTTATAGGTTACTCACGGTAAAGTGAGCACTTCTTGAAGTCCTCTCATTTTGAAAAAAGCCGATAAATATATTTTATCGTAGCATTAGATGTTAACTTTCGATTTCGGTGAAACATATTACACTTTGTTTATTACTCGTATGCAATATTTATTTTAAAAAGTGGTGGAAAGATAAAAAATTGACTGATAAGAAAAAGTAACTAGGGTCTCAAAAGTGCTCACTTTACCGTGAACAGCTTATACTAACAATTCTATTACGTCTTCTGAGCTGTATTATCACAGTTCTAATGAGGATACTGTAAAAGTTATTTCACCACTTACCGTGAAATTTATTCTTTAAGCAGGTCTCTGAAAATGGGTTCAATAAACAGAAAAAAACCTGTGTGTACTCACCGTTTCTTTATACTTTTTGAATCAAATCTTTGAAAAATCAGCACAACTATGACGTATCTGGTTGTTCCTGAACAGGTCACGTGTTACATATATTACTTCAGGTTGGATAGAACTTTTACCTATATTTTATTTATAAATTGAGACAATTAATTTTTAATGAATATTAATAAAAACTGATAGAAAGTAGGTGTGTTTGTTATGCTTAGTAAGAAATACGTGTAGTGGAAAATATGAAGCGGAGTGCGTAGAAATACGGTAATTGGCTAGACGTGGTTAATATTTGCTTTGCACGATGGGGAGGGATATGTTGACAGTATAACTTGAACAGGGCTTGAGGGAAGTTGGAACTAGCCACGACTGGAGTGTATAGACGAAGTCGATGGCGAAGACAGCCGGAGGGCCATGGGGCGCACCCCGGGCGGCGAAACTGTATCCGCCAAGCAGTGAGGTCACAGCTAGCAGTTTCCTGCGCAGGAAGTACCCGGGGGGAGAGATACAGGTAGTACCCGAGGTGGCGGGCCGACATCTGCAAACTGGTTCTGTTTCCGTTGGAACGCAGCTTTCCCTCTCCTCACAGAGAACTCATTGCCCGACCTGACAAAGTTCCCTGTGGAACCGACCAAACCTCCCCTCCACGTCATACCTGGAGCACTTCTTTCTAACCATTACTTTAGCCCCAGCTAACAAAAGATAAATCGGTTCTTTAGATGTTCGAGGTGCCACCGGGAACTTTGCAATTTTGAAACCGCCATGCTGGTGCGAAATATAAAATGAAACTACACTATTCTACTCAAACACACACCAACTACGGCGTCCGCGCATTTCCTTCTTTCACGTTCAGTTTAAGAATGACGGTATCCTCTTTATCAACTTTCTCGGCCCAGTGCGTTCGAGTGTGCACGGACTTAGTTTTGGGGAATGCCTGGTAACCAGAAACATTCCCCGCCATCTCGTCCGCGAGTAGAGAGGGAGTTGTTGAAACCACACTGCAGTCTGTCTTTACGGTCTCGTTTTCTCTCTCTCTCTCTCTCGCTCACTTGACCTCAAGAGGTCCTTACGTCCAATCTTCAATCTCGTTCCAGTGCCGCCTGCCTTTGTCGTCTTCAGTTTCTGGGCAGGACTACCTATCCAGAGGTTGTCTTGTTCGGTATGACGTGAACCATGAGCTGGTAGCCCACCACCTCCACCTTAACGTGCACATTATTATTTCGTTTCAAGTGTCAGAAATATCTTGGAGTGCAAAGTGTCAGAAATATCTTGGAGTGCAAAGTGTCAGAAATATCTTGGAGTGCAAAGTGTCAGAAATATCTTGGAGTGCAAAGTGTCAGAAATATCTTGGAGTGCAAAGTGTCAGAAATATCTTGGAGTGCAAAGTGTCAGAAATATCTTGGAGTGCAAAGTGTCAGAAATATCTTGGAGTGCAAAGTGTCAGAAATATCTTGGAGTGCAAAGTGTCAGAAATATCTTGGAGTGCAAAGTGTCAGAAATATCTTGGAGTGCAAAGTGTCAGAAATATCTTGGAGTGCAAAGTGTCAGAAATATCTTGGAGTGCAAAGTGTCAGAAATATCTTGGAGTGCAAAGTGTCAGAAATATCTTGGAGTGCAAAGCGCTCGCGAATGTCGTATAGCAACTGGTACTATGGAAAGGCTTTCTCAGTTGATACACAGTATAAGAAGGGAGACAATTATAAAATAGTTTCAAAGAAAGTAACGAGCATTGGAAGTGCCCACGAGGAAAATGCGATGTCTGTGTCAGTGCTATACCTGTTCTTTCCGACGTGGGACTGAAAATACTAAATAATTAGACGATATTTTATTACGGTTACAAATGTGAAATTAATTGTCTAAGAAAAAAATTGGATTTCTAAATAACTGTTAAGAATGCCTCTAATGTTTGCGTAGCTTGGTTTTTAAATATTGATTCCGAAAATTAAATAAATATACGTAGATCCAGTGTGGTATGGATACTTCCCCATTAAGCTGGAATTACGACAGCCCACGAACACGACAAGAAGTTGGCTGTTGGAAAATGCCAAAACACCAAGTTATCCTCATAATATAAAATATTTGCGAATTAAAACTCGCGATAAAGTGAGTCATTGGTTTCGTTTCTAACAGTATTCGAATTCGTACGAGATAAAAATGTATTTACAAACAAACCAGAATGTTATTTTAGCCCCAAGTTAGTTTATTATTTAGTACAGCAGACAAATATGCACGAGATTTTGTTTTTATAATTTTGTATTAAAATTCTTTGTGAGCCTCGAGTTGCCCGACATGAAAGGTAAATGGGTATAGAACCTACTTTTGTCGCGTTGTCGAGACTGTGGTGTCGTGCTGACGTCACACTAACCTTGCTTTTCATTGGCTGCTACCCAGATTTCGTCGCGTCGGGTTCATCGAGGTATTGTGACTCCAGAATATACTTGCGCTTACAGTTTAAAAAATATAAATTAATTACTGTGCAGTAATCCTCGTACATCGGGCTGCGACTTCTGTACATACCATTCAAAATTCGCACGATAATTTTTAAGTCCAGCTAATGAACATCTGTGGCAAGCCAGTCTTGTTTATTTTTGTGTCTTATGTAACCTCGTATAACGTAGTCACACACACACACACATTATATATATATATTCCATTCACGGTTAATTACAACTTCTCTGAAGCCCGGTTTAAGTTCTACTTCCAGGATATTCTGCAGACGAAGCTTAACCGAATTAATGTTACGTCAGCAACACGTTGGGAAGATCGATGCATGAAAGTTTGGGAAATGGAAAATGTTCGCCACTAGATTAGCGCTAGTGTCGGCAAGGTACCGGATTTTGTCTATTTTATACGTTAAAAAAAAACAGGATAATTGCAATAATCATAAATGAAATATAAAATATCTTCGTAACTAAGTAAAATCTTTCTCAATATCAAGTAGTTTGAAATTTAAATTAAAAATAACCTTTTGCGTGCGCACCTCGGGGTGAATATTTTCCCTGTGCCGAACTCCCCCACTGCTCCTAACCTCAGGAGAATAAATTTTAACCGAGTGTAGAAAATTACATCAATGGAACAATGCACCACTTTGTGTTAATAAGTCATTGCCAACACATCTATTTATCTCGGGTTTCATTCACGTAAATTATCAATGAAATATTAAAACATTTAACTGATATATAAGTAGAAGTACATTTTTATTTTTAAAAAATTTACTGTTATGTTCACAAAAAATATGAAATGGCTGTGATACATGGCGGCATATTGAGGAGACAACCACACGTATGATACGAGGGGTAGTTATCTAAAAGTTCCATTGATAGTGTGAAGAAACCACGAACATTCTATACACATTTTACTCCTCGCAGCAGATATTTTCTAGCAGAGAAACTCTTTACAGTGCACACACGCACACACGCACACAACACACACTACACACACACACACACACACACCTTCTCCACATTATTTGTGTTTAAGTTCACCGCCACACAACATTAATTTAAGATACGAGATATGACTATTTCTTTTAACGTTCTAGGAAATATCAACACCGCACACTACTTACTAATTTGTATTTGGAATCCACAAGTAAAATAACATATTTTCAGTTCTTCTGTAGACGTCATAAGGCATAAGTTGAAGATTAATCTTTCTATTGAAAAGCCAGCTTAACGCTCAATTAATCAGCAACATTGTATACTCAAAGCCGTATTCCGTTCCCTGTAATGATGCGTTACTTAATAACGGAATAACATATATCACAAGTATTCTAATAGCTGTATTAGTTAATGCAGACAACGAGACACTCACTACCTGTGAATACGCTCTGGCTTTGGAACAGACGGGGAAAGGAAAGTAATCTTACAACCTCCGTGTATGTTATATGCTCCTAATACTATTTCTAGAGCAAGCCGACTCGACTCGGACACTCTCTCCTTGGAGCGCTCATGCACTGTCACGTGGTTCTTAGACTGCTACTACCAGAAGACCATCACACGCTGGGAGGTGTTGACATCTACACCGGTTGGGAACACCTCCTGCACCGTGCTGTTCTCCTGGTAGCAGAAGTCGAGTTGGCGGCGCTCATGCACTGTCACGTGGTTCTTAGACTGCTACTACCAGGAGACCATCACACGCAGGGAGGTGTTGACATCTGCGCCGGTTGGGAACACCTCCTGCATCGTGCTGTTCTCTTGGTAGCAGAAGTCGAGTTGGCGGCGCGGCTGTCGCACTGTCACGTGGTTCTTAGACTGCTACTACCAGGAGACCATCACACGCTGGGAGGTGTTGACATCTACACCGGTTAGGAACACCTCCTGCACCGTGCTGTTCTCCTGGTAGCAGAAGTCGAGTTGGCGGCGCGGCTGTCGCACTGTCACGTGGTTCTTAGACTGCTACTACCAGGAGACCATCACACGCTGGGAGGTGTTGACATCTACACCGGTTAGGAACACCTCCTGCACCGTGCTGTTCTCCTGGTAGCAGAAGTCGAGTTGGCGGCGCGGCTGTCGCACTGTCACGTGGTTCTTAGACTGCTACTACCAGGAGACCATCACACGCCGGGAGGTGTTGACATCTGCGCCGGTTGGGAACACCTCCTGCATCGTGCTGTTCTCTTGGTAGCAGAAGTCGAGTTGGCTGCCCGGCTGTCGCACTGTCACGTGGTTCTTAGACTGCTACTACCAGGAGACCATCACACGCCGGGAGGTGTTGACATCTGCACCGGTTAGGAACACCTCCTGCACCGTGCTGTTCTCTTGGTAGCAGAAGTCGAGTTGGCAGCGCTCATGCACTGTCACGTGGTTCTTAGACTGCTACTACCAGGAGACCATCACACGCCGGGAGGTGTTGACATCTGCACCGGTTAGGAACACCTCCTGCACCGTGCTGTTCTCCTGGTAGCAGAAGTCGAGTTGGCGGCGCGGCTGTCGCACTGTCACGTGGTTCTTAGACTGCTACTACCAGGAGACCATCACACGCCGGGAGGTGTTGACATCTGCGCCGGTTAGGAACACCTCCTGCATCGTGCTGTTCTCCTGGTAGCAGAAGTCGAGTTGGCGGCGCGGCTGTCGCACTGTCACGTGGTTCTTAGACTGCTACTACCAGGAGACCATCACACGCCGGGAGGTGTTGACATCTGCGCCGGTTGGGAACACCTCCTGCATCGTGCTGTTCTCTTGGTAGCAGAAGTCGAGTTGGCGGCGCGGCTGTCGCACTGTCACGTGGTTCTTAGACTGCTACTACCAGGAGACCATCACACGCTGGGAGGTGTTGACATCTACACCGGTTAGGAACACCTCCTGCACCGTGCTGTTCTCCTGGTAGCAGAAGTCGAGTTGGCGGCGCGGCTGTCGCACTGTCACGTGGTTCTTAGACTGCTACTACCAGGAGACCATCACACGCTGGGAGGTGTTGACATCTACACCGGTTAGGAACACCTCCTGCACCGTGCTGTTCTCCTGGTAGCAGAAGTCGAGTTGGCGGCGCGGCTGTCGCACTGTCACGTGGTTCTTAGACTGCTACTACCAGGAGACCATCACACGCCGGGAGGTGTTGACATCTGCGCCGGTTGGGAACACCTCCTGCATCGTGCTGTTCTCTTGGTAGCAGAAGTCGAGTTGGCTGCCCGGCTGTCGCACTGTCACGTGGTTCTTAGACTGCTACTACCAGGAGACCATCACACGCCGGGAGGTGTTGACATCTGCACCGGTTGGGAACACCTCCTGCACAGTGCTGTTCTCTTGGTAGCAGAAGTCGAGTTGGCGGCGCGGCTGTCGCACGTGATCTGTCTCAGAATAGCTACAAAACACTCACACACTGGGTGTCCCTAGATATACTCACGCTTGTAGATGCTCTCCGTGCTACGTATGTATGACACGTGGTTGTTGGTTTCTCAGAACACCCAGTGTCACACCTCGCTGACGACATAGCTCGCTCCAACAGCACCGACACTGCTATCAGGAACACATAACATGCGCGGAGGTTGTCTATGTTTGCTTCCCCGACTCTTCCCTCCTGCCCTTTGTAAGTGCAGCGTGCATGACAGACATGCGCGCATATTACTAACACAGCTGCTACAATACTTGTGTTATATGTTATTCCGTTATTGGACTGATTTTCAAATTTTGGCCGGGAGGTGTGGGGGGGGGGGGATGACATACTAAGGGTGGCGCGGCGGGCGCCAAAGTATAGAAGGAAACTCGATATTGCCAGTAATTTACGTTGTGCGTTATTTAGTACATTACTGAGTGTGTACCGCCTTTCTATGAGACGTGTTGAACTATATTTGAGCAGAAGTTACGTTATGTTTGATAGATAGTGAGTGTTCCCGTGTATGCAGTGTGAAGGCGAGGGTTTCGTGTTGAAATGAAGTATGTTTTGGACCACGCCCACGCCACGCTTCACACTTAAGAGTATTGTTTCAACAACACATATACATACAACACTGTTGTTCTCTTTACTAAGAATATACGCTCAAACTACGAAAACAAAAAAAAAACACCAGAGAACAATTTGCCGGAAGTTTTATTTATTTAACTTTAATTATGCAGAAAACAGAAAGAAAAATTAATAATATCCGCTCATTTGTTAGAATTGCAACTCTGAAAGACTAGTGTGCGACATATAAGATTATTTTTCTAAGATGGCAGTAAGTAGCACATTAAAGATTCCCGTAGCATTTAACTAAATCATTCAGTAAAGTTGAAGTTTCAAAATATTATTTATAATAATTCTCAGGTGTCTGTAGTCATAGTAAAAAATAGCTAAAATGCAAGCCCAAATCAATGGATAGTATTAGGAGCACATAACAAGTATGGAGGTTGTGCCAGTTGCTTCTCGCGCCGTTAGTTGGTGCCTTTGTTAGTAAAGGCTGTTCACGATCAAGTGAGCACTTTTCAAATCAACCTTACAAAAATTTCACTTGCTCCTACCTGCATATGTTTTAACAGGCGCAGTGAGTGACATGCGCCGAGTATGGTTGGTAATGATGGATGGGAAAGTAGTTCCATATATTAACGCCGAACAAAATTTGTTAGGTAATCATATGTGATAATTTGAATTATTTCTCTCGCTTTCTGTATTTTTTATGCATCTACGATACAATTACAATTTGTACAATATTTACTTTTCTAATAATTTCGCAGTTTCACTTGACCGACGTATAAATAAATGTTAATTTTACATAAGGCGGAAAAACACACAGTGTGCACACAAGTAGATCTGAAGCAGGGCTTTCAAAAGTGCTCACTCATTTGACCGTGAACAGCCTTATAACAGCTAGACCTCTTGTGTTAGGTTATTTGACTCATTCTCGCCTGTGTTATTTGTAAAGAGAGATGTCCGATGTTGGTTACTGATATACGTGCTTACTTGATAGAGCTGTGCCACTGAGCAGCTACATGCAAACTCGTTCGCCATTTACTGCTTAATAAGCTCTGCAATTCAATTTCACGGGTTGTCTGCCGAAACGCAGAAATTAAACTGCATTTAGTTTTATTTGTTTCAAGTGTAGTCCAGCTGTAGTATTCATATTTAGACATGACTTCACAGAGTGGTTTTCGTCCTGTGCTCGGAATATGTCGGCGGACATTTCAGTTTTGGAATATCGGACTGTAATTAGACACACCGAGACACAATTTTGTCCATGCATTCCTCTATGGTTGTGCGGTACTGTTTCAATTTGTGGTGTCTTTCGTATACAACAAAATTTGCGATGCCGATATGTACATCCAATCACAATTTTTGCTCTATACCTCAAACGATTTTCAATTGATAATAAGCACTGATGTGTTTGGGACGTGTATGTAAACAATACTGAATGTGGATATCTCGCACAATTGTGACAGTGGCTGGCCAGCGATATGCAGACACGTATATCTGAAGTTTATTCAAGTCACAGAAGAACAGTGATGAAAAGAGCGACATGAGACGTACATCAACAATGCCGTCACTGCTAGACGCATAGCACTAAACTGCCTTTCAGGCTTTTTATTTTAACACAGAGATCAAACACTTAAAATGCGGTTTTAAGGTGCGTCGAAAGGCTTTATGGCTTCAAAATGAGCAGTGTTCGAGCGAGGCAGTGTTGTAGCATTGTCCACTTCCCCTTCAACATTGTCCACTTCCCCTTCAACATTGTCCACTTCCCCTTCAACATTGTCCACTTTCCCTTCAACATTGTCCACTTTCCCTTCAACATTGTCCACTTCCCCTTCAACATTGTCCACTTCCCCTTCAACATTGTCCACTTCCCCTTCAACATTGTCCACTTCCCCTTCAACATTGTCCACTTTCCCTTCAACATTGTCCACTTCCCCTTCAACATTGTCCACTTCCCCTTCAACATTGTCCACTTCCCCTTCAACATTGTCCACTTTCCCTTCAACATTGTCCACTTTCCCTTCAACATTTGGAAAGTCTGCCAACGTACCGAAATTAGTAACAGCGTTTAAATTAAACCTTTCTCGCTCTTAAGTATCTACCCTTTTAGATTACAGTAGTATATTTATTTACCTACCATGCCTCGTGTCACTTAGGAGTCAATTTTGGTAATTTATGAAGGGAGGATAAATTATACGAAAAAGAAAGTGGATGTGCCAAAAGGCTTGCGTACATCCTCCCCTCGGCTAAATATCTTAATTCACTCACCCACTCATCACCCCCTTCCCCTAAACACCCTCCATATTTATGTTGGTTCTTGGACTACTGTGCTATTTCTCTCCGTACGAGAACATACTGCTGTAAACACGTTCAATGTTTTCGTTCAAATCGTGAATTTCAAATACACTGAAAAGCATTTCAGCTGAGCCTCTTATTCGAATATTATTTCAACGCCAGCATAGTTAATTCTTTAACCTCATAACACGTTTTACATCACAATTCTCACGCACCTTATTACCTACGACTCATTCTGTCACTGTGCGTAACGGTATATACTACAAATAACTAGGGACAAGTGTTTTTCGTGAAAAGATTTCCAGACCAGTTGTACTTCAAAACACTTTAGTTTATAAGCACGTTCGTGTTTGGACAATTTCAAATGCGTCGTGCTTCAAGTGTCTGTCCGCGAATCATGGACGTTCAGTGTTGGAGTACTTTATTTTGATTGGCCCAGTCCAATAGGAACAAGTCTTCTCACGTAGACACGCGGCCAATATCCAAAGGAAGTCGTGGTTGTGAACGTAGGACATTGAAGTCTAGCATGGCCATAAATATTTTCGCGAAAAACACCTGTCTCTACAAATTACTAATTATTATAAATATATATTAGTAATTTATGCCAATTATTGATCTGGTGTAAGAGAAAAATCAATCGACTGAAGTAGCCATTCATCTATTCATTACACTTATAGTGAAGCGTCATGGCAGAAATACGCTCCCAAATTAGCTACCAAAATTATTAAAGCTAAACCGTTTACGGTTATCTTTAAAATACATTCTCGTGCGGGCAGACTTTCAAAAAAATGCGCCGCTTAAGAAAACAACGCACACTTCAGCTGGTCCATCTTCAGTTCGCAACGAAACAGCGTTCCTCAACCACAAATTTGAGGTGAATTTTCATTTGTTATTTTGTGCGGACCAATAACCTAATGCATACAGACAAGCAAATATTGTGCAATAACGTGAATCAGCTGTAATAAACAGGAATACATCCACGCGAGCCAATCTCTTCTAGAACACACACTTCTAACGTGAAGGCGCGTCTTTATCCCAAGCACACCCGTTCAAGGTCATGCTGCAGAATATGCTATATAAATTAATGGTAGGGTTATCTGTTTTCTGCGAAAATATTTACTCGGAGGCTAGACTTCAACATCCTATGTGCACACATGCAGTCTTCATTTGACTATTGGCCGCTTGTCTTTGTGTGAAGAGTGTCCGCGATTCGCGGGAAGATAAAAAAGACGCGTGAAACTCAATTTGTCCAGTCACGAATGTGGTTCAGAACTTAAGTGTTTTGGTACACAACTTGTCCTGAAATATTCTCGCCTTTAATGATCTGTAGAGATGATGGGAATTCGCTCAAATATTCTGAGCCAACATATCTTCGATAACACTCTAGTTAGTTTATTATTTTACTACTCGATGAACAAGATTTTGTCTCGGCTAAGTTGTTTGCAGACTAATCACGCACGTTCTGCTTTATAGTAATCCTCATTGGCCAATTGAAATAGGGTAATAGCATTATACTTGCACGACAGCCAATAAGTATACATTGGAAATTCGCGTTATTATTTCAAGATATTTAAACACCTGTGCTTTCGTACTGCGTCTGTCGTTGGACTACAGTTTCTTCGGAGACACCCTCTGGACGACTTTTGACCAATAGGAAGCAACTAACGAGAGGCGGGTTCAGTCACGTCCAACTAAGATTTGTCCTCACTGCAGTGGAAGCCAATAAACATATTGCACGGACTTGACTACATATATGGCAGTATGTTGGCAGAAAATAACGCGAGTTTCGCAAGTCGCTACCAATAAGGAAAGAAAAGTGCCTGTACGATGGATCGTATCAAACAGTCAACTTCTACCTCTATCATCTCTACTGAGAGGTGCTGTGCAAGGTCAGGAGCTAGCACCAGCAAAGACAGCGCCTCCCATTGGGGCAACGATGTTGTTAGCTGTTACCACTCCCAACCATTTATAACAGTTGTGTCAAGGACAGACAAGGACGCTTCTCCTAACCGCCATTGTATAAGTATGTATATGGAATTTGTAAGTACCCGTGCGACAGAGATTTCTCTTTGATTGAACTGAAACGAAAACGCCGACACACAACCTGACTACAGAGTACGTAACAATACAGAGGTAAAACAATAGCAGAAGCTTGTCCCGCGCATAGGCTAAAGATGAGGCAGTGTATTCTGGTTTCTTCACACTTTTTTAATCAAACCTTTGGAAAATCAACTCATGTGTGACGTTTTGGTTCATTTTTAGATGTGTCACGTGTTGGAAAGCGTTATGTTCATGTGTTAACATGAAAGGGTCTTATTTATCCCTTAAATCGAACTTTTTCTTGTATTGTATCCATTAATTATTATATTTCATTTATAATTAATATGAATAAAAACAGGTAAAATATAGTGTGTTGGTAACGCTTAGTAAGGAATAGTTATTATACCAAATATAGGTGTGTTGGTAACGCTTAGTAAGGAATAGTTATTATACCAAATATAGGTGTGTTGGTAACGCTTAGTAAGGAATAGTTATTATACCAAATATAGGTGTGTTGGTAACGCTTAGTAAGGAATAGTTATTATACCAAATATAGGTGTGTTGGTAACGCTTAGTAAGGAATAGTTATTATACCAAATATAGGTGTGTTGGTAACGCTTAGTAAGGAATAGTTATTATACCAAATATAGGTGTGTTGGTAACGCTTAGTAAGGAATAGTTATTATACCAAATAATTTAATTTTGAGTGCACTTGAATCAGGTGCGCTGTCCGTTTGGTTTAATTTTATATTTCGGTTAAGTTTTGTTTGCACGAGGCGGAGGAGTATTCTGGTAGACTCTACAGTCTTATGTGTAGTAAAAATATGCAGATATCAACTGCACATTGGTTGTCTGCTGTCACTGTGGAAGGCTACAATTGGACACCGTTCTCCAGGAGGGATCAGACACCGCGTGAACCAATGGCCAGAGTTATATAAAAGCACATGTTGTGAACTCTAGCTTGTCTGAAAATGAATCCGTGGATTCTTCAGGTCTCAAGTTATCTTGAATGGACTATAGTCTATAGACCGTGTAATCGTCTTCTGCCCACGAGCCCTACATTGTCCTACAGAAGTAACACAACTGACAAAGTCACATGATAAACAGCGATCAACGTGTTTGTTTGTATCTCAATATTCAAAAGACACGCACTATTATATGAATAAAATTCTTACATCAATACGAATTAACTCAAACTCCATTCCAAATTGGTTAGAGGAAGTACATGTACAAACCTCTCAAACACACTTGTTTGCCAGTCAGTGTTCTAGCTCAAGTCCAATCCACGCCATTTTTGCTAGTCGTGTTTGCAGGTGAGTAGTTGAAAGTTGTGACATGGAGGCTGGTTGTGCGTAGCCCGCGAGGTCGCTCTACCTCATGTTTAGTCTATGGTTGTAGCAGGCTGTTCACGATCAAGTGAGCACGTTATAAATGGGGGCCGCGGTGGCTGAGCGATTAGAACGCTCGCCTCCCACCAAGGCGAACCGGGCTCGATCCCCGGCCGGGTCACCAGATCCTTGCAAGTGGGAATCATGCCGGACGATGCCGTTGGTCGGCGGGTCTTCTCGGGGATCTCCTGTTTCCCCCGCCCTTTCATTGCAGCGCCGCTCCATATTCACTTCAATCGCCCTCATTGGCTCTCAAGACCTTGCTGTTAAGAGCTTCCCAAATCTCTTCACTTCACTTTAGAAATGATCTTTAGAAAAATGTCACTGCTCCTGCATGCAAATATTTTAATGGTAGCACTGAGTGACATTCGCCCAGTAAAGTTGGTAACGATGGGTGGAAAGTAGTTCCATATCCTAACGTCAAAAAAAGTATTTGGTAACCATTTGTGATAACTTTTTTTTTTTTGCTTTCTGCTTTTTTAATGCACCTAAGTGTACTAATTAGCAGATATGTAAAATATTTAGTCTCTTAG
The DNA here is from genome assembly GCA_029891345.1 of Dryococelus australis. Taxonomy (NCBI): domain Eukaryota; kingdom Metazoa; phylum Arthropoda; class Insecta; order Phasmatodea; family Phasmatidae; genus Dryococelus; species Dryococelus australis. The sequence goes on along the minus strand of CM057004.1, from coordinate 120,116,407 downwards.
TAATTTCACGATTGCATCTTACCGACGCATCACTAAAGTGATGAGACCCATGGCAATGTTAATTTTACATAAGGCGGAAGAGTACACGACGAGTATACAGGTAGGTCTTAAGCAGGACTTTCAAAATTGCTCATTTTACCGTGAATAGCCTGTAGCAGGTGACAATGGTGACAGCAGCAGCTGTGTTGTGTGAGGGCGGTGCTAGCACAGAATACTAAAGAATACAGAGGTGCAACAGCTGCCTATCCCACGAACTACAACCTCACGCGCCACGTCGCTGGCCAACAACATGTCGCGGGCCGTCGTTCGCCAATCAGCGCCTTGTATCTTACTGGCCAGTCTGCAGCACAACCAATAGGGAGCGTTTGTCAGGATGCATTAGCCAATTAGTAGGGACACCCGAATTTCTCGGAAAAATTTCAAGAACAGTTGTACTTCATTACATTCTAGCTGAAAACCACTTTAGTGATTGGACGGTTCTCATATAACGTGTCTTATGAGCCTGCTCACGAATCACAGGCCTACGATATGTCAGTTCCCCGGTTATGATTGGCCAGTCACGTAAGAAAATGTTTTGTAACAAAAACACGTCGCCAATGAGAATAAGATATGTCCGTAGGCTAATGAAGTCTAGTACGTGCGGAAATCTTTTCACGAAATTAGGGTGTCCCTACGAATTAGACACAAGAGCCTTTGCCAAATCCTAACGCAGCTAATCATAGAGTAGGTACGTCCACACAGAGACGAAAATGCTAGGTCCCGTAGTCTCTGTGTGGTTATGTTGTACCCTGGGCAGGCGCTCTCTCCGGAGACGAGGAGAAAGAAAACACAAGTTGCGTGTGTTGCGAGGAACTGGTTTAGTGATCGGAGCGAATGACCCCACAAACTGCCCGCACCAACAGTCTTCAACTTCACTTTCTACTACCTGCTGATCTCCTCACTCTCAACACAGCTGGCTCCTCACACAGCTTCCGTTCCGTCGTGGTCACAAGTCGGACCTCAGCCCGACATATTCTATCACTATTTCTTGGTTGTCTATATTAAAAAATAATACATTCTGAAAGTACCCATAGAGATGAGATGACGAGGGGATCCCTTCTCTGGGGGGCGTAACCATTCTCTGATTGGTTGCGCTCGCATTTGGAAACGGGTCTTGTGTCTCATTGGCTACTGCGTCCTACTAAAGGTTCGCTGTTGGTAGAGACCCGGAAATTTAGCGTATTCAATCGACAGCAAGCTAGACTCCACAATCCTTCGTGCATTCGAGCATCAGTTAGCAGTTCATTGGCTGTTGCTCCAGGTTTACACCAGACGAGGTGACACGGGATTGTGTCATTTTTCTTGCATGTTCGTTATTGGTTGCAAGTCGTTCGGGGCGTGTCTAACCAACTATGAACCAATGGAAGCACAATCTCTTATGTACACGTGAATGCAGTTTAACTTGTCCTCAGACGAATTCGCGAAATTTCTGGGTGTCTTAACTATACTCTGGCGAGTAAGTCACCAGACGCTTATTGGTGAACGACGACCCGACATGTTGCAGGCCAGTGCGCGGCCGCAGTTCGCAGTAGAAGCAGCTGCTTCGCCTCTGTACTGTCGACTATTATGTGGCCACAGAGTAACGAAGTACACAGAACTCCAGCCGCACACGCCCTCAAAATGGCTTCGCTTGCCAGCAACATATCGCGGGCTGTCGTTCGCCAATCAGCACCTGATAACATACTCGCCAGCCGACAGCACAACCAATACAGAGTTGTTTGCAAGACGAGGTAGCCAATGAGAGACAAGATCCATTCCAGAGCCTCACTCAGCTAATCAGAGAATGGGGTACACCCATTTCAACCCCTTAACGAACACATTAATTTATCATTTCAAATGTTGCAAAAAAAAAAGGGGGAATTTATGGCTTGAACAGTACTTTTTAAATTTCTCATAACAGCTTACAGTTTGTAACCAATGGGGATGTTTTCAGTATATCCAGGGCACAAGAAGTAACCAATCATAAAATAGTTAGTGAACCAAAAGCAGCCAATAGCATTGCCTAAGGTAAAGGCGAGTTTTGTATTGGTTGTACATTACGCACCAACAACCATAATTCCACTGGTTCCGTAACATGTCATATGTGGACGAGTACACTCGGGATAGTACGTCAAGGGGTTGAAGGCACCCCACGTCTCTATGTACCCTGTGCTGTGGCTGTGTTGAAGTGAGTATGGGTTGTGTGGTTGTGGAGGGGATGTTCTAACCGGCGTGTCTGTTCTCGCTCATGTAGGACCCACACACTATTGTGATGGCGGCAACAAACTATTCTACAACTCATACTTCACATTACAATGCTACACACACGGTTCTCACATTTACAAGCGAGACGTCGTGCAAGGATGTAGCAGAGTTGACGCGCTGGCTCGACTCTCATTCCCAGTGTAGACAACTGTCTACATGCTGCACATAATGGTTGTATCTTGCCGGTGTTGTACTCTGCTAGGCGCCAGTGACCAATGATTATAGATGACTGAAAGTCGCAAAAATGTTTTGAAGCCGCGGTGGCTGAGCGATTAGCATGCACGTCTCCCACCAAAGCGAATCGGGTGCAATCCTCGGCCGGGTCACCGGATTTTCACAAGTGGGAATCGTGCCGGACGATACCATTGGACGGCGGGTTTTCTCGGGGAACTCCCATCTCCCCCGCCCCTTCATTCCGGCGCCGCTCCATATTCACTTCACTCACTCTTATCGGCTCTCAAGACATCGCTGTTAAAAGCGGCCCAAATCTCTTAAATTTTTTTAACCAACACATCTTCTATAACACTCAAAGTAGTTTATTCTTTCATGATTGGATAAACAAGTTTTTGGCTCGGATAAGTTGTTTGCATACAAATTAGAACGTTCTGCTTTATAGTATCAGCATTCTCATTGGCCCAGTGGATTGAGGTAGTAGCTCCATACATGTATGACAACCAAAAAGGAAAGAAAACAAGTCAGACACGCTTAGAGTACGTTGAATCCTGGCAAACAGAAAATGTTATCCCGCCATGAACCATCATCTGTACCAGTAATGTTCCCTATAAGATACTGACTCGTAAGCCGTGCTTCTGTTATGACAGGTTAATATTACACTCGCCAAGCACAAACCCTATAGCTTATTGGTTGCGATAAAGAAACGATGTCTTTGTCAACTTAAGTACAGGCGAATCGAAAAGTATGCTTATTTGGAACACCGGAAAATATAAATTAAGGTCGGGATGAGAGACATCCGATCCTGCTATTGTGTACTGAGCTCAGTAATTCCCGAAATCAGTATGAGCAAATTATGGGATGTTTTCTCAACAATTTCAGCAGCAGAGAAAAATAAGTAAAGGAACGATAATGTCTGTAAGTGCCTGTGAAAACGTAAACATTTCATTGGTTTTACGCTCCTTTGACTGCATGGTACACGGCCAACATGTTGGTCGGGATAATACACTCCACGGCAGTGATTTACACTCATGTGACTGCATGGTACACGGCCAACATGTTGGTCGGGATAATACACTCCACGGCAGTGATTTACACTCATGTGACTGCATGGTACACGGCCAACATGTTGCTCGGGATAATACAATCCACGGCAGTGTTTTACACTCATGTGAGTGTATGGTACACGGCCAACATGTTGGAGCGGGATAATACACTCCACGGCATTGTTTTACACTCATGTGACTGCATGGTGCACGGCCAACATGTTGGTCGGGATAATACACTCCACGGCAGTGTTTTACACTCATGTGACTGCATGGTACACGGCCAACATGTTGGTCGGGATAATACACTCCACGGCAGTGTTTTACACTCATGTGACTGCATGGTGCACGGCCAACATATTGGTCGGGATAATACACTCCACGGCAGTGTTTTACACTCATGTGACTGCATGGTGCACGGCCAACATGTTGGTCGGGATAATACACTCCACGGCAGTGTTTTACACTCACGTGACTGCATGGTACGCGGCCAACATATTGGTCGGGATAATACACTCCACGGCAGTGTTTTACACTCATGTGACTGCATGGTGCACGGCCAACATATTGGTCGGGATAATACACTCCACGGCAGTGTTTTACACTCACGTGACTGCATGGTGCACGGCCAACATATTGGTCGGGATAATACACTCCACGGCAGTGTTTTACACTCATGTGAGTGTATGGTACACGGCCAACATGTTGGTCGGGATAATACACTCCACGGCAGTGTTTTACACTCATGTGAGTGTATGGTACACGGCCAACATGTTGGTCGGGATAATACACTCCACGGCAGTGTTTTACACTCATGTGACTGCATGGTACACGGTGAACATGTTGGTCGGGATAATACACTCCACGGCAGTGTTTTACACTCATGTGAGTGTATGGTACACGGCCAATATGTTGGTCGGGATAATACACTCCACGGCAGTGTTTTACACTCATGTGACTGCATGGTACACGGCCAACATGTTGGTCGGGATAATACACTCCACGGCAGTGTTTTACACTCATGTGACTGCATGGTGCACGGCCAACATGTTGGTCGGGATAATACACTCCACGGCAGTGTTTTACACTCACGTGACTGCATGGTGCACGGCCAACATATTGGTCGGGATAATACACTCCACGGCAGTGTTTTACACTCATGTGAGTGTATGGTACACGGCCAACATGTTGGTCGGGATAATACACTCCACGGCAGTGTTTTACACTCATGTGAGTGTATATTACACGGCCAGCATGTTGGTAGGGATAATACACTCCACGGCAGTGTTTTACAATCATGTGACTGCATGGTACACGGCCAACATGTTGGTCGGGATAATACACTCCACGGCAGTGTTTTACACTCATGTGACTGCATGGTGCACGGCCAACATGTTGGTCGGGATAATACACTCCACGGCAGTGTTTTACACTCACGTGACTGCATGGTGCACGGCCAACATATTGGTCGGGATAATACACTCCACGGCAGTGTTTTACACTCATGTGAGTGTATGGTACACGGCCAACATGTTGGTCGGGATAATACACTCCACGGCAGTGTTTTACACTCATGTGAGTGTATATTACACGGCCAGCATGTTGGTAGGGATAATACACTCCACGGCAGTGTTTTACACTCATGTGACTGCATGGTACACGGCCAACATGTTGGTCGGGATAATACACTCCACGGCAGTGTTTTACACTCATGTGACTGCATGGTACACGGTGAACATGTTGGTCGGGATAATACACTCCACGGCAGTGTTTTACACTCATGTGAGTGTATGGTACACGGCCAATATGTTGGTCGGGATAATACACTCCACGGCAGTGTTTTACACTCATGTGACTGCATGGTACACGGCCAACATGTTGGTCGGGATAATACACTCCACTGCAGTGTTTTACACTCATGTGACTGCATGGTGCACGGCCAACATGTTGGTCGGGATAATACACTCCACGGCAGTGTTTTACACTCATGTGACTGCATGGTACACGGTGAACATGTTGGTCGGGATAATACACTCCACGGCAGTGTTTTACACTCATGTGAGTGTATGGTACACGGCCAATATGTTGGTCGGGATAATACACTCCACGGCAGTGTTTTACACTCATGTGACTGCATGGTACACGGCCAACATGTTGGTCGGGATAATACACTCCACGGCAGTGTTTTACACTCATGTGACTGCATGGTGCACGGCCAACATGTTGGTCGGGATAATACACTCCACGGCAGTGTTTTACACTCACGTGACTGCATGGTGCACGGCCAACATATTGGTCGGGATAATACACTCCACGGCAGTGTTTTACACTCATGTGAGTGTATGGTACACGGCCAACATGTTGGTCGGGATAATACACTCCACGGCAGTGTTTTACACTCATGTGAGTGTATATTACACGGCCAGCATGTTGGTAGGGATAATACACTCCACGGCAGTGTTTTACAATCATGTGACTGCATGGTACACGGCCAACATGTTGGTCGGGATAATACACTCCACGGCAGTGTTTTACACTCATGTGAGTGTATGGTACACGGTCAACATGTTGGTCGGGATAATACACTCCACGGCAGTGTTTTACACTCATGTGAGTGTATGGTACACGGCCAATATGTTGGTCGGGATAATACACTCCACGGCAGTGTTTTACACTCATGTGACTGCATGGTGCACGGCCAACATGTTGGTCGGGATAATACACTCCACGGCAGTGTTTTACACTCATGTGACTGTATGGTACACGGCCAACATGTTGGTGGGATAATACACTCCACGGCAGTGTTTTACACTCATGTGACTGATGGTCACGGCCAACATTTGGTCGGGATAATACACTCCACGGCAGTGTTTTACACTCATGTGATGATTCACGGCCACATTTGGTCGGGATAATACACTCCACGGCAGTGTTTCACTCATGTGACTGCATGGTACACGGCCAACATATTGGTCGGGATAATACACTCCACGGCAGTGTTTTACACTCACGTGACTGCATGGTGCACGGCCAACATATTGGTCGGGATAATACACTCCACGGCAGTGTTTTACACTCATGTGACTGCATGGTGCACGGCCAACATTTGGTCGGGATAATACACTCCACGGCAGTGTTTTACACTCACGTGACTGCATGGTGCACGGCCAACATATTGGTCGGGATAATACACTCCACGGCAGTGTTTTACACTCATGTGACTGCATGGTGCACGGCCAACATTTGGTCGGGATAATACACTCCACGGCAGTGTTTTACACTCACGTGACTGCATGGTGCACGGCCAACATATTGGTCGGGATAATACACTCCACGGCAGTGTTTTACACTCACGTGACTGCATGGTGCACGGCCAACATATTGGTCGGGATAATACACTCCACGGCAGTGTTTTACACTCATGTGACTGCATGGTGCACGGCCAACATTTGGTCGGGATAATACACTCCACGGCAGTGTTTTACACTCATGTGACTGCATGGTCACGGCCAACATATTGGTCGGGATAATACACTCCACGGCAGTGTTTACACTCATGTGACTGCATGGTGCACGGCCAACATGTTGGTCGGGATAATACACTCCACGGCAGTGTTTTACACTCACGTGACTGCATGGTGCACGGCCAACATTTGGTCGGGATAATACACTCCACGGCAGTGTTTTACACTCATGTGATGATGGTCACGGCCAACATGTTGGTCGGGATAATACACTCCACGGCAGTGTTTTACACTCATGTGACTGCATGGTGCACGGCCAACATGTTGGTCGGGATAATACACTCCACGGCAGTGTTTTACACTCAGTGACTGCATGGTACACGGCCAACATTTGGTCGGGATAATACACTCCACGGCAGTGTTTTACACTCATGTGACTGCATGGTGCACGGCCAACATTTGGTCGGGATAATACACTCCACGGCAGTGTTTTACAACTCAGTGACTGCATGGTGCACGGCCAACATATGTGGTCGGATAATACACTCCACGGCAGTGTTTTACACTCATGTGATGCATGGTACACGGCCAACATGTTGGTCGGGATAATACACTCCACGGCAGTGTTTTACACTCATGTGACTGCATGGTGCACGGCCAACATTTGGTCGGGATAATACACTCCACGGCAGTGTTTTACACTCATGTGACTGCATGGTGCACGGCCAACATTTGGTCGGGATAATACACTCCACGGCAGTGTTTTACACTCAGTGACTGATGGTGCACGGCCAACATATTGGTCGGGATAATACACTCCACGGCAGTGTTTTACACTCATGTGACTGCATGGTCACGGCCAACATTTGGTCGGGATAATACACTCCACGGCAGTGTTTTACACTCATGTGACTGATGGTCACGGCCACATGTTGGTCGGGATAATACACTCCACGGCAGTGTTTTACACTCATGTGACTGCATGGTACACGGCCAACATTTGGTCGGGATAATACACTCCACGGCAGTGTTTTACACTCATGTGACTGCATGGTGCACGGCCAACATGTTGGTCGGGATAATACACTCCACGGCAGTGTTTTACACTCATGTGACTGCATGGTGCACGGCCAACATGTTGGTCGGGATAATACACTCCACGGCAGTGTTTTACACTCATGTGACTGCATGGTGCACGGCCAACATGTTGGTCGGGATAATACACTCCACGGCAGTGTTTTACACTCAGTGACTGCATGGTACACGGCCAACATGTTGGTCGGGATAATACACTCCACGGCAGTGTTTTACACTCATGTGAGTGTATGGTACACGGCCAACATTTGGTCGGGATAATACACTCCACGGCAGTGTTTTACACTCATGTGACTGCATGGTGCACGGCCAACATGTTGGTCGGGATAATACACTCCACGGCAGTGTTTTACACTCATGTGACTGCATGGTGCACGGCCAACATGTTGGTCGGGATAATACACTCCACGGCAGTGTTTTACACTCATGTGACTGCATGGTGCACGGCCAACATTTTGGTCGGGATAATACACTCCACGGCAGTGTTTTACACTCATGTGACTGCATGGTGCACGGCCAACATGTTGGTCGGGATAATACACTCCACGGCAGTGTTTTACACTCATGTGACTGCATGGTGCACGGCCAACATATTGGTCGGGATAATACACTCCACGGCAGTGTTTTACACTCATGTTAGTGTATGGTACACGGACAAGATGTTGGTTGGTTCAACACACTCCACGGCTGTGTTTTACACTCATGTGACTGTCCTAGGAAACTGCTTCGTCTATAATTCATTATTTCAAAATAGCATCCGGTTTATCGTAAGGGATGCTGACGAATCCCTCCTTACGTCCAAAGCAAAGGGGGTGGAACATTCAAGTCCACTAATAATCCCATAGAACCAATTCCCTTTAATATTTTTCTCAATTTTAGTTTGTTTTATTTTTAATAGATTTTTCTTTACAATTTTATGATTTCCATGAGGTAAACACTCAGTAAATATTTGTATGAAAATATCTGCAAACGATTTTTAATTAAGTTGTCCGATATATCCATTTATAAGTTAATATGCGCTTATAGTTTATATGAAACTAGCTGGACGTTAAAATTTATAATACAATTATGTCAATATTAGTATCTTGATTTTAAATCATATTAAACTCCTACGTAAAATTTTAATTAACCTTCTAAACCTAAAATACTAATTTAAACAAAACGTGAAAAGACGAAATGTAAGTATGTAGTATTGCAAGATCTTTGTAGAATGTGCCAGCAGGAAAGTAATCCAAATGCCGTCAGTCGTTTGTGTAGACTCGATCCTGTTTCGGTTGCCCTGGCTTGAGACTGAGTAGAAGGGAGGCAAAGTAATGGGCATGTGTATATTAAAGTCACGTCATGTATGTACAGCCATCTCACGGTTATTCAAGCATTTTTTTAAATCAACGATGGAGTGAAAGCAGTTCTATGTCGTAGCGTTGAATTAGTAGATGTTTGCAAACTTTTGTGAATACTGTAATTATTTATATTACTTTATGTTTTTTAAATCATGTGAAAGTAAGAACTAGCAAATTTGTATCATAATAATTTGTCTAACAATTCCTCAGTTTCACTTAACCAGCGCATGAATAAAGGGGCGAGGCACACTGCAATGTTGATGATGCATAGCAGAATAATTCACAATGTGCATACAAGTAGATCTTCAGCAGGTCTTTCAAAAGTGCTCAGATTATCGTGAAGACTTAACAACCAGTTTTGTTTCGTAACACTTTAGCTCAGGTCCACTCTTGTGGTTGGGCGAGTTCCGTGTTACGAGTATTATTTATTACTCTATGCGCGAATCACGGCCGTACAATATCGGAGTTGTGTAATTCTGATTGGCCAGTTGAGTAAGAAAAAGCCTTCTGGGAGAGTGAGGCAAAGTAGGAAGACAGCGGTAGCTTAGGAGAGAGGCAGGCATGCACACAGACACATATCAGACTTTCGCTAGCGTGCAGTATAGAGTTTGCAACTGGTGTGAGCAGTTGTATGTTTCCACTTGGTGAACATCCGAGACGCTGAACCCAATGTACTGCCAGTCTGTCTCCAGCTAATGTCCTAATGTACTGCCAGCCTGTCTCCAGCTAATGTCCCACTGTACTGCCAGCCTGTCTCCAGCTAATGTCCCACTGTACTGCTAACCTGTCTCCAGCTAATGTCCTACTGTACTGCCAGCCTGTCTCCAGCTAATGTCCCACTGTACTGCCAACCTGTTGCCAGCTAATGTCCCACTGTACTGCCAGCCTGTTGCCAGCTTATGTCCCACTGTACTGCCAGCCTGTCTCCAGCTAATGTCCCACTGTACTGCCAACCTGTCTCCAGCTAATGTCCCACTGTACTGCCAGCCTGTCTCCAGCTAATGTCCCACTGTACTGCCAGCCTGTCTCCAGCTAATGACCCACTGTACTGCCAACCTGTCTCCAGCAAATGTCCCATGTACTGCCAGCCTGTCTCCAGCTAATGTCCCACAGTACTGCCAGCCTGTCTCCAGCTAATGTCCCACTGTACTGCCAGCCTGTCTCCAGCTAATGTCCCACTGTACTGCCAGCCTGTCTCCAGCTAATGTCCCACTGTACTGCCAACCTGTCTCCAGCTAATGTCCCACTGTACTGCCAGCCTGTCTCCAGCTAATGTCCCACTGTACTGCCAGCCTGTCTCCAGCTAATGTCCCACTGTACTGCCAACCTGTCTCCAGCTAATGTCCCACTGTACTGCCAGCCTGTTGCCAGCTTATGTCCCACTGTACTGCCATCCTGTCTCCAGCTAATGTCCCACTGTACTGCCAACCTGTCTCCAGCTAATGTCCCACTGTACTGCCAGCCTGTCTCCAGCTAATGCCCCACTGTACTGCCAGCCTGTCTCCAGCTAATGTCCCACTGTACTGCCAACCTGTCTCCAGCTAATGTCCCACTGTACTGCCAGCCTGTCTCCAGCTAATGTCCCACTGTACTGCCAACCTGTCTCCAGCTAATGTCCCACTGTACTGCCAACCTGTCTCCAGCTAATGTCCCACTGTACTGCCAACCTGTCTCCAGCTAATGTCCCACTGTACTGCCAACCTGTCTCCAGCTAATGTCCCACTGTACTGCCAACCTGTCTCCAGCTAATGTCCCACTGTACTGCCAACCTGTCTCCAGCTAATGTCCCACTGTACTGCCAGCCTGTCTCCAGCTAATGTCCCACTGTACTGCCAGCCTGTTGCCAGCTTATGTCCCACTGTACTGCCAGCCTGTCTCCAGCTAATGTCCCACTGTACTGCCAACCTGTCTCCAGCTAATGTCCCACTGTACTGCCAACCTGTCTCCAGCTAATGTCCCACTGTACTGCCAACCTGTCTCCAGCTAATGTCCCACTGTACTGCCAACCTGTCTCCAGCTAATGTCCCACTGTACTGCCAGCCTGTCTCCAGCTAATGTCCCACTGTACTGCCAGCCTGTCTCCAGCTAATGTCCCACTGTACTGCCAACCTGTCTCCAGCTAATGTCCCACTGTACTGCCAACCTGTCTCCAGCTAATGTCCCACTGTACTGCCAACCTGTCTCCAGCTAATGTCCCACTGTACTGCCAACCTGTCTCCAGCTAATGTCCCACTGTACTGCCAACCTGTCTCCAGCTAATGTCCTACTGTACTGCCAGCCTGTCTCCAGCTAATGTCCCACTGTACTGCCAGCCTGTCTCCAGCTAATGTCCTACTGTACTGCCAGCCTGTCTCCAGCTAATGTCCCACTGTACTGCCAACCTGTCTCCAGCTAATGTCCCACTCGCTACGACGCACACCTACTACAGCTCAGCTCAGCTGCAGCAGCCATACGGTGCTCGTGGGATCTATACTTTACGTGTTTATAGACTAGCGCCACCTGTTTTTTCGCGGAAATATTCCAGGACTAGGTGTAGTTCAAAACACTATAGCTCAGATACACATTCGTGATTGGATGATTTAAACTGTCACATATTGCAGATGTTTGCCCGCGAATCACAGGCACTCAGTGTCGCAGTTACCTAACTATGATTGACCCAGTCAGGCAAGGAACTGTCTCCCGACAGACACGTGGCCAGTAACCAGAAAACTGCTCATATGTCATAGGACATTGGTGTATAGCCTACCTGTAGTTCTCCCCGCGAAAACCAGGTAGCACGGAGCCGCGGTGGTCTGTTGGTCAGTCTACTCACCTCCCACGTAGGCGAACCGGGTTCGATTCCCGGATGTTTGCACGTGGAATTCGGGCCGGACGATGCCACTGGTTGGCGGGTTTTCTCGGGGTTCTCCCGCTTCCCCCCTGCATTGCTCCACACTCACCTCGTCTCTCCCCTATCGGCTCTTAAGACCTTGACGTTAAGAGCTGGCCAAATACACCTGTAGATCGCACTTCAAAATATTTAAACGTCAACTGCTCATTGGCTTATTGCTGCCGCGCTAGACACCGTGATTGGTACTACATTATGTTGCCTGTGTATTATTGGTCCACAGCCATCCAGAACCTTCCAGATAAAGTTCGGGGTAAGTGCACAGGTACGTAAACGTAAAATTCTTCAAGTTCAGCGTATCCCCAAACGAATGCGCTAATTAATAGCATATCTATACACACACAACTGAAGATAATATCCTCTCGTGTTTTAAAACTCGACAGTCTTCTACATGGTAGAGGCAAGTTTGTTAGCTCACTGGCTGCTGCCACATTGTCGTGAGCCGAGGTCCAATCACATATGTGAGACTAACAAGCATGGTCACGTAGATATAAACTACTACACACAGTCCAGTCATTATTAAGGAAGCTTTGGTTTTCCACCCATTTATATGGTTCGTTTGGTAATATGTGACACTACTATTACAAATAGTTTACATGGTATGAGTATTCCCTGAATGATACAGGTAATCGGGGAGTGGTTAGTACACCTAACTATAACACAAAATGTCCCTATGAACATATGTCCTAAAGTCGATGGTTCCCTATTTAAAGACTTTCATCTACTCAATGTATTTGTAATAGTCTTCCTGACACATTCCAGTTTGATTAGCTGTAGTCGTGTTCTTGTACCAACAGTGAAACTTGAATGAGTGCCAGAACACACCGCGTCATTCTTTGTCTGACATGTTCATGTACTGCAGGAACTGTACGTATCTGCTGGCAACCTTGTTTCACTCGCTGGCGAAGCTTTGTTACTCCGGAACTCGAGTTACATACACAATGGTCTTGAGATGCCTCCACAGGTAATTGTCCAGTGGCTTGAGATCTGGGGAGAGTGCAGGCCAGATGATAGTTCATGTACGGCCTGTCCACCTGTACAAGGTCGATAATAATAACTTGCAATTCCAGCTGATCACATTAAGAGGCATGCCTCTTAAAATATCGATTATTAGCAATACGTGTGTTACAATGTTGGAAGGTCGGTAACTCGAAATATATATTGACTTTTTGAAATGAAAAATTTGTGCTGTTTTAGGTTGTACTATTTCCTCCCCGATTACTTCCCACATATTCGAGGACTTCCTGTATAAAGGCATTTCACGATAAAGTGAGCACTTATGAAATAAATCTTCTAAAAAATCACTGCTCCTACCTGCATATGTTTTAATGAGCGCACTGAGTGACGTGCGCCCAGTCAAGTTGGTAACTATGCATGGGAAGTAGTTTCATATATCAACGACAAATAAAAAGTGATAGGTAACTATTTATCATAACATCAATTATTTCTATCACGTTCAGTTATTTTATGTATCGAAGTGTTAAGACGAGCAGATTTGTAAAATATTTTCTTTCTTGATTATTTCACAGTTTCATTTGACCGACGCATGAATGAAGTAGAGGCCTATGGCAATGTTCTTTTTACATAAAGCGGAAGAACACACAACGTGCATACAAGTAGATCTTAAGCAGGGCTTTCAAAAGTACTCATTTTACCGTAAACAACATATATACGATAGTAGTATTATTCCAAGCATATCATAATTTTAACGTTGTCGACATTAAAGGTTTATCCGGAATATGGAAAGGTTATTGGGTTCAAATATCGATAGAGTGAGTGCAGTTGTGTGTTTTATATTGTGCGACAGAAGGTGTTAGGCGGGTTTCGGCTGTGAAGCGTGCAGGCGCAGGGGCAGGTCTGCTTGTTCGCCCGCTGGAACAAGTGTCAAGTTCAACTCTAGTGTGAAGGCGACAGGTGTGTGGCTTTCTTCGCTTACCCCTGCTTTCTCTCTCTCTCTCTCCCTCCCTACCTACCCGCTGCACCTAACTCTCTATACCCTCCATTACCACTGTAGCAGGTTGGCCTTTAACTAACCATTGTAAACCACCCTTATTACGTCCTAGTGTCTTTTTACATAGTCCACCAGTAATCAACCCATTCGGCCCACTGGCATGTACATGTTGCACATAAAATTAGCAGAGTCAATTCCTCGTTACTTTAAAATTTTCTGAAGCCCTGTAAAAATTCTGCTCCCAGGACATTCATCCGTCTCATTCAAACTAAACTTAACCGAGTCTAGAAATTTACACCAAAGAGACAATGCACCACATTCATGCGCACTCAGTGTAATAACATTTTGCGTAAGAACGATTTCGCACTACGCATTACCAACACTCATTTTTCTCCATGTTTTATTCATATTGATTATTCATTAAATATTATAATTTACGAATCAATTATTAGTAGGGATAGGAAAATTTAGCGAGTTCAGTGACCTGTAGGTTAGACTCCTCAGTCCTCTGTATACTGGAGCCTCAACTGTGTGTTCATTGGCTGTTGCGCCGCACCTGGCAATTATGGGATTCGCAAGGTGTTTCCTTGCAAGTCTGCTATTGGCTCAAAGGCGTGCAGGGCGTTTATAATGAACTGTGATATAATTGTAATATATATGTTTGACGTCTATCTTATCTCGAAATGAATTCGCGAATTTTTCCTATCCCTAATTATTAGTAATCTTCAATTCAATAAAAAAAAGCCACTTTTATGTTTAAAAAAAGTATACACGAAATGTTTAGGATTTAACGTAACACGCCATACAAGGGGTGATTTATCAAGGCTTGATTCAAAAAGTGCGAAGAAAAAGCTAATAGACTACGCATGTATGGCGGAAAGTGGAGACTGCAAGGCACTGTCCAGACCCGGTGTAAGGGCAGTGAGAAGCCTGTGACGCTGTGATGCTGGGCACCTGAGGCGTGCAACCTGTGAGGCAGAGTGGCGTGGTGTAGGAGTCCACACGCGACCACGGTGATGGGGGGGGGGGGGAAGGCCTGCACCACCGTGTGTCCTGGCCGCTGGGGTGGGCAGTACCCTGCACCTCCGTGTGTCCTGACTGCTGGGGGCAGTACCCTGCACCTCCGTGTGTCCTGGCCGCTGGAATGGGCAGTACCCTACACCTCCGTGTGTCCTGACTGCTGGGGGCAGTACCCTGCACCTCCGTGTGTCCTGGCCTGTGGAGGGGAGGGGCAGTACCCTGCACCTCCGTGTGTCCTGGCCTGTGGAGGGGAGGGGCAGTACCATGCACCTCTGTGTGTCCTGGCCGTTAGGGAGGGGGTGCAGTACCCTGCACCTCCGTGTGTCCTGACTGCTGGGGGCAGTACCCTGCACCTCCGTGTGTCCTGACTGCTGGGGGCAGTACCCTGCACCTCCGTGTGTCCTGGCCGCTGGAATGGGCAGTACCCTACACCTCCGTGTGTCCTGACTGCTGGGGGCAGTACCCTGCACCTCCGTGTGTCCTGGCCTGTGGAGGGGAGGGGCAGTACCCTGCACCTCCGTGTGTCCTGGCCTGTGGAGGGGAGGGGCAGTACCATGCACCTCTGTGTGTCCTGGCCGTTAGGGAGGGGGTGCAGTACCCTGCACCTCCGTGTGTCCTGACTGCTGGGGGCAGTACCCTGCACCTCCGTGTGTCCTGACTGCTGGGGGCAGTACCCTGCACCTCCGTGTGTCCTGGCCGCTGGAATGGGCAGTACCCTACACCTCCGTGTGTCCTGACTGCTGGGGGCAGTACCCTGCACCTCCGTGTGTCCTGGCCTGTGGGGGGAGGGGAAGTACCCTGCAACTCTGTGTGTCTTGGCCGCTTGTATAACAAGGGGGGGGGGGCGAGAAAGTTTGCTCTTACAATGCAGTTGTGGTGGTAACAATTATTTTAATTTTAATTAGTAAATCAAAGGGAATAAACTATAATTAGAGACGCTGAGATTGCGCGAATTCATTCTGCGTCAAACTAGGGTAAAACTGGAGCAACAGCCATTGCCAACTAACTCAACCTCGAGTACATCAAGGATCAAGGATATCCGCTAAAATTCTGGGTCTATACTCATTATTAAATAAACCCTGCTTTAAAAAAAACCGATGATTTAGTCAAAGAAAATGTGTTCACTTTCAATTACGCAAATGTTTTTCCTTCTTCAGTGTTGACATATTTGAGACAATCGGTTCCATTTCACAGAGAGAATATTGAAGATTATGTTTATTTAGAACACGCAAATAAACGATATATTTTACAAAGATAAAACAGTGGCATCTAAACGGAACTGTTTTATTAGTTTTGAGATACGTTTACTGAGAGTGTTTCTGCTAAAACTAAGAAACAGTCACAATTAAAAAGTATGGAGGAAAAAAATGTCAATGCTGGCAGCGCAGCCAATAAGGAAACTTTCGTATAGGCTGTTCACGGTAAAATGAGCACTTTTAAAAGCCGTGCCTAAGACCTAAGATTTATTTGTGTGCACGTCGTTTATTCTTCCAACTTATGTAAAATTAGCATTGTCATGGGCTTAATCGCTTTATTCTTGCGTAGGTCGAGTGAAACTTTGAAATTATTAGAAAAGTAAATTATCTACAAATCTGCTTATTTTTACACTTCGTCGCAGTAATAAAAAACAGAAAGTGAAATAAATAATTTAAGTTAACACAAATTGTTAACTAACACATTTTATTCGACATGAAGAAATGGACCTACTTTCCATACATCGTTACCAGCTTTATTGGGCGCATATCACTCAGCGTGCGCCCGTT
Source organism: Dryococelus australis (assembly GCA_029891345.1). Lineage (NCBI taxonomy): Eukaryota > Metazoa > Arthropoda > Insecta > Phasmatodea > Phasmatidae > Dryococelus > Dryococelus australis. The sequence continues at coordinate 120,099,387 of CM057004.1, read as the reverse complement.
AAAATATATACAGTTTGGAGCAGTGAAATTTCTCTAAGGATGATTTCATAAGTGCTCACTTTATCGTGAACAGCCTATAGCATGCAGTAGCCAATCAGACACGAGGCAACATCACGCAGGTACCTACAGTTCGTCGACATCATGTAAACCATCAACTATTGTTCCTCTGTATGTCGCTACCGCAAGAATATACTTTCCTTTAGTCACTCACCTTTCGTTTTTGACAGAAAAAATTTCTTACACGACTAGGCAAATCATTATTAGTAGAAACATGCAAAATTCGCGCTGATTTTTGGGATCAAGCTAACTTTCACAGCACTGTATCTACTCGAACCTGCGTCGTATTTGATAGGGGCACACGATTGTGAAGTGTTCATTTATTGGCGCAGATTTACCGGGGAGCATGTCGAATAAAGCATGTCCAGTGACAAGCGTATTCCAAAGGTATAAGTATTTTCAGTTTGACCTGTCCTGAAATAGTAACGCGAATTTCGTAGGTCTCTAATTATTATTTTATGTAGCGAATGTCCGCGAATGGCATGCAATAGAGATGTGTCATTAGAGATATTTTCGTTACCTGTTCCAAACTGGTATTGATACAGAATCACTATCTGTCTCGGTATCAGATACAGGAATTCTCTAGAACGTCGCTACTGCGTCAGTTTCTTGTCCGTACACGTTGTCAGGGGCGCGTACTATCAAGTACGTGTTTTGGGGTTCGTGTCCTTTATGGTATCTGTTACAATGACATAAAGTCTGGATAGGAACTTATACTTCATCTGCGCGAAATTTTTTCGGAGAGCACAATGAGATCCCACCGTTTTTGATAGTCTTCTTGAAATCAATACGTGTACATAAAAATGTTGTGGAGATATTTGGGTGGCTACTGAAAGCCGATGAAGACGAAATGAGGCGAGAATGGATCAGCGCAAGGATGCAAGGGCGGGGGAAACGGGAGATCTCCGAGAAAACCCGTCTACCAGCGGCATCTTCCGGGCACGATTGAAACTTGCGAAAATGCGGGAATGACCCTGGCCAGGGATTGAACCCGGTTGTCCTTCGCAGTACTTGAGAACAATTATGGGTCAAGAGAGGAGAGGCCCCCGGGATTGTACACTCTGATAAATTGTTTTGAAATATACCATAACAGTGTATATGATTAGTGAGAAAGCAAGAATGGTAATGATTTACCCTATACATCCATTGTAGCGTTTCTACACTTTCTACCAAAAAGTAATTGGGCACCTGTCCACAATGTTTGCTCGGTGGTTGTCACCCCGTTAGAATCTCGTAGGACCACCTCTTGCGGCTATAACAGCAGCCACCCTGTCTGGTATTCTCTCTACGAGTGTTTGCAGGACATCCACGGCGATTCGTCGCCATTCCTCTTGCAACCATTCCATGAGTTGAGCAATGGATTTTGGCCGCGCCTGACGAGCCCTCACCCGGCGATCCAATTCGTCCCAAAGATGTTCTATAGTGTCGAGGTCGGGGCTCTGGGCGGGCCAGTCCAATTGGCGAATATTGTTGTCGGCGTACTACTGCATAGTAGCCCTTGAAACATGGCACCTGGCATTGTCATCCTGGAAGTAACACGGGTCCATTCCGCAAAAACGCCACAATGTTGGGAGCATTTCATTATCCAGAATGTTACAATAGGCATCTGTGTTCATGCTACCATGGACAAACACCAGCGGTCCTACGCCGAAGGCCGAGAAACACAAGTCAACTGACGTACTGAATTACCTGTCTTCACGGGTGCCCAATTACTTTTTGTTAGATAGTGTACATTTGCTCAGGAAACATGTCAAATGCACAGGGGAGTTCCCAACTTTGTATAGTAGCGCTGCTAAGCATTCCTATAACTGCAGCTTGATGTATTGTTACCATGCAGTGAATAGGTTAAAAACTTCCCTTACAGTTTAGGAAGTTTAACAGAACATTTTTTACAGTGTACGTGTCCCGTGCTTCGCGATGTCGACCTCCGGCGCTGGCTGTGGACGGAAGAGACACAGGCAGGTAGAGCAGCAGGAGACGTGGCGAGTGTGTGGTCTAGATAGCACAGCCAGTGTGTGAAGGAAGGGGCAGGACGCATGGCCGCGGGACATAGTGAAAACTGCTACAAGTTGCCGGCGCCGGAAGAAAGTAACACTCACCTCGCTGGTACTCCCTCCTCAGCTACCTGCCGCTCCGGGAGTGTATATATACAAGCGAGTGATGTCCTTGCAGCTGTGTTCCAGCCACTGCCACAGCTGCCTGCGCATCTCGTCCTCTGCCACAACCACAGCCTGCAGCGACATGGTGAAACTACTCGTGAGTATTACCACGTGCTACCTATTGTTCGTTCACAATTACTTACTAATTCTCTGAAGCCCTCCTCCAGTAGGCTGTTGCTCCGCCTCAAGTGGATAACCTAGTCAACACACTCACTTTCATAACACTTTGCACTGGAAGTATCAGCGACTGGCAACTTCGTACCTAAAGGCTGTTCACGACAAAGTGAGCACTTCAGAAATGAACCTTAGAAAAAAGTCACTGCCCATCTTAGACCATCTTTTGTCTGAAAAACACAATTTCACCTGATAAAAACGCACTTTCGTTCCTCGCAAGACCGACCGTACACAAGTCCCTTTCTTTTTTTTCGAAAATACGACACGATATTTCTGGTTTTATTATTCGAACATTACTTCGCGTTGACAAGTGAAAGACTTGATGAATACACGACATCCGGATGGCTCCTTCCTCTGACACTGATATGTCAGCTGGACTAGTATATCACAGTATCAATATGAGGCAGTGAAAACCGTGAGTGCGAAATAAAAGGAAATTGTCTCTCCATGAATGTTTGAAAGACGATATTACATCCATTGTGTTGATTGTCATGATGTTTAATCTTTCACCACGTGTACTGCTACGATAAACGGCGAAAGTCATTGCGAAGCATGATTCATAGCGTGTAGTAAAAACACGCAACTTCTTTCAAGTGAATGTTTCGAAAGTGTTTTCTTCTGTTCGCTGAAATAGCATCCGAAAAACATCCAGATTTTTAAGCATTTTGGAGGATAACTGCACAAAAAAGGCTAGTGTTGTTGCAACAAGCAAAATACTACTGGGCCATTTCTTTGAACGTTTATGTTGTGGTAAAATTAATAATGTTGTGACGAAGTTACTAATGTTAACAGTTTATACAGTTTTAAATTACTATAATGCAAGTATACTATTGAAGGGTTAACCCTTTCATACCCAGTGTAGACAATTATTGTCAACATGTTGCACAGGAAGGTTATATTTGACCTGTACTGCACTATGAGAGACTCACTGAGCAATGTGGGTAACTGATTCCTAAATAGCTGAAAAATTCGCGAGTTCAATGACCTGCAGACAAGATTCTACAGTCTTGTGTATAACGTTGTCGATATCAACTGTGCATTGGTTGTCTGCTGTCACAGTGGAAGGCAACGATTGGGCTAGCGTTCTCCAGGAGGTGTCAAACACTATGTGGACCAATGGCTAATGTTCTATAAACATACTGCGCTACGCTATAACTGGTTCATATCACTGATCACCAATCACAGAGACTTCAGATTAGTGGTTGTTCTTTGCCAGCGAAAGTAGAGTACGCATCAAAAAAATTCTAATATGCAAAACCAGAAATTACAGATTAATGTGCGAATGAAAGGGTTGGCGTTAACAAAGCCTCAAAGTAATGTTGCCACAGTCAAATGCTGTATTACAATATAAAAACAAAATGAAGAGCAAACTATTTGTGTTATTACGAAATTAAAGTAATGTCCAGCCAACACCAGTTTACACTGATTTTCAATAAAATTTCGGATCGTGAACAGCGATGACCTCGTAACTTGACACCAATACATTTAAATTTTAAAGCATAGCATGATAACTAAAATATGTCACTTAGGTCAGTTTTCAAACCTTTAAAAGCAGTATACGTGTGCCAAATATACACGTATTTCTATAACATAAAGTATTTCCACATAACGAAAAGCACTGCAGTTTGTCATTATATGCGGCAGAGTACCCAATATATGAAACGCAGACAGACATGTTAAAATATAACAACTTATAGGGACATGGCTTTAGTGAAGTAGAGATCGTCGTGAACACAAAATGCGGGTTTGATTCTCCGCCCTGCCTTCATTTATTTCTTCATAAGCAACATTTATTTCTTCATAAGCAACATTTATTTCTTCATAAGCAACATTTATTTCTTCATAAGCAACATTTATTTTTGTGACAAAATAATTGAAATTTACTTAATTTACATCCATATGTTTTCTTAAGGAAAACAAGAAAATATTATCACAAATGTTAACATTAATTCAACACAAAATTTGTATTGCAGAAACATAGACATCATCTTAATGTTGACAGTGCAGTAACGAGGTAACATCATAACAAAATTACTTAATATTACAGCTGCATTGATATAATAACAGTAAATTACATTTGCCGCAACAATAGTTATTGACGGCTCACAGATAACAAAAAGTCGTTGTACTAGTAACATGAATACTGTTTCCACAACATTAAATTTTTATCTGGGTGTCCATTTACCAAACTGAAACATGTTTTTACTCCAGAATATGTTGTACCTTTTTGTAGGCACCCTCCCAGTTTCTGTGTAAATAGTTATCCCCCAAATAAAAAGTTATGAAATATTCTATTAGGCCTATCAAGTTGTTTAACTCCGTGTATAATAGTGAAATAAGAGACTGAGTTCAGGCTAAGACAACACCGATCGAGCAAATGAACTCTGTTGGAGTGAAGTCTAGTTCAGAGACTTACAACTGGGCGTTATCACATAGTGATTTATTTTACTCGCATGGTAGAACGCTAAGCCAACAAGAAATGCATAATTAATAAAATAACTTAATCCAACAAATACTTAAACGAGAAGGCAAAATGTAATTTCGTTGTATATTGTGGTAAATACTCTTATGACAGATTCGCTGTGATACTATGTTTCTGGAACCTCAGCGTGTATCTTCAATGCTGTGTGGGAAGGGTAACTTATGTCCTCCATTTTTCGGTTGACCCAAGGGATTTTGAGAACGCCGTAGTAGCGCCAATTTAAAATGCTACTCTCATCTTCTTCATGCTTCCTCGAATGCTCAAAATTAAACCTCCAGATAGTAACAGCTGCCTATCACTCCATACATCGGTCTTAAATAGTCGTTTCTTGATTTATGTATTAATACTATTGGATGTGAAATGTTTCCTTTATTTGTTGAAGACAATTTTTGCTTGGGACGCGGTTGATGTTTTTAGTTATGGCATTTCATCTGTTGATAACTTACATCCAAGCTAACTGACGGATTTCATGTTCTACTGCTCTTTGTAAAGAGAGTGATTTTTTCCATGGTACTTGTTATCGACCAGGCTCTAAGTTAATATACTCGTGTGCCTGTTTTTAAGCATGCTCTTCAATACCTTAATGGTAGCTACCAGATCTCGTGCGTATGCTCAGGCTACACTGGCAAGTGTCCAGAGAATCATGACATGTAAACTGCCTCCCCTTGAATTCATATTACTACTACTTCTTTGAGAGTCTCTCTCATGCCGTATTGATCTCTTTCTGGCTGTGAGAGCCGAACAGGAGAGGTGAGAACGAGCAGCCACTCCTTGTTTCTTACCTACTACTGACCTCTTACTACAGTTCTCAGCTCTTTATTATTATAACCTCCAATCTCCTCTGACGTGTAGTCTCTGCCCCACCCTCTTGTCTATGAACTTCAGGCCCATCTCGCCCAATATCTTGAATAATAGCTGTCAAGCGACCTTATAGGACTCCTTCTCTAAATCTATTACGGTAGTATGTATGTTTGGCTCGGTCATTTCCAGGTCTATTTTTAATAACTAGAGATAGACCAACGAATGCTTCCAGAGAGGATTCTATTTTTGGGAAGTATAACTGATTTCCAATTAGCACCGCTTCAATATTCCTCTCTTCAATTTCCAAAATTTTAATCTTAGGTGTTAATAGATTTGGTCCTGCACTCATTTATGAGCTAGAATGTTGCAATTATGTAATATTTTTATGTGCACTATACTTGCGTCAAGACTTCAGCCTTGCTGCCGATAAGTTCAGGAACTGTCATAAGGATCACCAACAGTCTAAATGACAATATTGATGTTGACTGTGGCAGGTGGTGCTGGCACTGCTCACTGTGGCCGCAGCAGAAGACAGCGTACGGCCAGAGGACTCGGAGGCTGTGGCGTCGTCGACGGCTAGTGATCGTGTGGAGAAGCGTGGCACCTCCAAGGCGACAGCCGTACCCACGGGTATACCTGATCCCTCCCAGTACAGCTACTCTCAGGCACAGCAGCTACTGCAGCAACAGCAGCAGCAGCAACAGTACGTGCCTCAGGCACACCAGTACCTGCTGCAGCAGGCGTACAACACACAGCCGCCACAGCAGCAGCAACAGCAGACATACAACATTCAACAGCAGGCGCTGCAGTACTCTCCCGCCGTGACGGGACAGCAAGACGCTGCAGCTAGTTACCTGCCTCAGGCCAGGTACCAACAACAGCAGCAGCAGTACCTGCTGCCTCAGGCGTACATACAGCCGCAGCAGCTGCCGTACTACCTGCCTGCCACAGCACCTCAGCAGCCCTACTACCTGCCTACTGCCGCACCTCAGCAGCCCTACTACGTGATGATGATGCTGCTGCCGGGGCCTGCACTTGGGGCCGGACATCAGCTGCTGTACTTGCCTCAGGAGCAGCTGGGGCGGCCACTCTACCACCCCGCCTCACCACCTCAGCAACAGCTGACTTACCTCGCTCAGGCCCAGCAGCAACTCACCAAGAACGCCGCCACCTCCAGCATCAAGGGCTGAGCCTGGCTCCTGCAAGGTAGGCTCCACATGTACCATCCTCCCTCCAGGGATCGCCGCTGTGGTGTACTCGCCTCCCAACAAGGCGAACCGGGTTCGATTCCCGGCGGGGTAGCTGATGAATTTTTGCACTTGGGAATCGTGCCAGACAATACCCATCCTTGCATCGTGGCACTACCCCGTACTCACCTCGCTTCACCCTCATCGGCTCTCAGCACCTCGATGTTAAGAACTGACCAAATCTCTTCACTCTACTTCCTTCTTTTCATTACTCGTTCTAAGGTTCACCAACATGTTTATCTTGTGACTAAGAGACATAATCCCTTTACATACTGATCAATATATCACTTCATGTGTGACCACAGAAGGAATTTTTGGGTGTGGCCATAATTTGTGCATAGCTAATATTATCATGCATTAACACAGTTTGTGTTAGTCCCCAGCACAGAAAGCAGCCAGTTACGAAATGTCGCAGTGGCACCTGTGGCCAATAGTGTCAACAAAAGGGAGGCGAAAACTGTATTTGCGCGGTTTTTCTGACATACATAACACCCGCAATAAGTATAATTATTCCTCAGGAGTACTACTGAAGTGAATAAATTCATAATTACGTGTTAAGGGATTAATTTTTTGTTAAAAATAATTATGTGCTTTAAACAGCTTATCATTTTTATTGTGTACGTTTGTATAATAGCCTGTTTTTTTCTGTGACAAAGCATAGGTCTGAAATGGCGTATGTTTTTAATAACTTTATGTTCAGTTTACTTCTTGTAGAGATTCAGGAAATTTAGCCTTACAGAAGCCTGTTGCAGATATTGAGTAACCAAGGGATTTTTTTAAACTTGTTCTTTCGTGAGATGATAATGCAGTCCTGCAGTGTTTTCCATTCTAAATATTTTTACGGCAGAGCCACAGTTTGCTGTGAAGTACATTAACTCGCTATAGCATATTTGTTGGTGAGAGTGACTGCCTCAAGACAGTGCAACCCCAGACGATGATGGGAACAACGTTACACCGTAGATGACAGACAGGGCAGTTACGTTGCAGTTTGTCTTCACCTTTCACAGTAGAAAGGTGATACCCGTCAAACACTTGAATAGTTGCAAAACTTACTTCCGGGAGTCTTTTAAACCTTGCATAAATGTATTACATGGTAATTTTTGTTAGTAAAAAAAGAAGCTTAACCAGTGGTGTGTTATATACTGAGGCCCAGAGATCTGGCGAGCGTCGTTCGAGGAAAAGCTGCAATTCAAACACATGTAAATTGCACATTCTGGTTCTATTGGATTGTTCTTTATAAACGACATTCTGGATGAGTTTGAGCAGTAAATAACCTGCAAGGAAAGAATGTCAGAGTCGTGTGCCACTTGTCCTGGGTTTATATTGGAGCATCAGCCAATGAACAACTAAGTGATACTCAAGAGCACAAGATACTGTGTAGTCTAGCATGCTGCTGAATGAATAAACAGAATTCCCGTATCTCTGTTTGTATGGCAGTATATTTTATTACTGCAAGTTTTATTATTAAATTACTTTTTTTGGAAAAAATTGTTACAGTGTTTAAAACTTGCGATTTAGTGTACTTATCTGTATCTCAATTTCCAAAAAACGCGCGTTTGAAACAATTCTTTACTAACCGACTATACTGGAGGGATATCTTGCATTAATCATACATACTAGGACAGAAGTGGCACGACCAGATAGTGGAAAAAACATAATTAATGTCAGCGAGGGGAAAGTTGGAACTGTAAATAGTGTAGTAAGCGGTGAGAGAGTTGATCATAGTAATGACGATGGACTGAAACGTGCTATGAAGTGTCGTTAACTCAGATGTATGAGTGTGTGTAATTGTCTGGGAGATGTGTAACGGAGGCGAGGGAAAGTGGACTTGAGAAGGGGCCACACACGAGGGCGTGTAATGGCGGACAGGAAGTGTGTTATTTGCGAGAGTTGTGCAGTAGCGAGACGCCCCTCCCCTTGGCTGCCGGCGTGGCAGACAAGTAGGACCCGGAGACAAGATAGTCTACAAACATGTTAACACTTCGGTTTGTTTTTCAGTTAGAGGTATAGGGCCCCGACACATCCACTCTTACTTCCTACTTTTCTGAATCTTCGATAAAGACCTACTTCCAGGGTATTCCTCCGCCTCATACAAAGCTACAAAATTACACCAGAAGGCAAACGGACCGCATTCGTGCGCACTCAGTGTAATCAAATTTGGCATAAGAACTATAATGGCTGTTCACGATAAAGTGAGCACTTTTGAAATCAACCTTATAAAAATTGCACTTCTCCTACCTGCGTATATTTTAATGAACGTACTGAGGGGTGTGCGCCCAGCAAAGTTGGTAACGATGGATGCAAAGTAGTTCAATATCATAACGTCGAATAAAAAGTGCTTGGCAACATTTTGTAATCACTTAAATTATTTATTTTGGTTTCCATCTTTTTTACTGCATGGAAGTGTAAAAATGACCAGATATGTAAAACATCTACTTTTCTAGCAATTTCGCAGTTTAATTTTACCGACGCATGAATAAAGCGACGATGCCCATGGCAATGTTAATTTTTCATAAGCCCGAAGAATACACAACGTGCATACAAGTAGATCTGGAGCAGGGCTCGCAAAAATGCTCATTTTACCGTGAACAACATATACTAGGCATTAACAACGCACCTATTTTCATTCTGTTTTTCATTTACGTTAGTTATAAACGAAAAATTATAATCCAAACATAAAATATAATAAAAAGTTAGATTTAACCAAAAGTAAGGTACGGTTATTTTACGTCAGCGGTGCTGTGGTGGCTGAGTGGTTAGCACACTCGCCTCCCACCAAGGCGATTCGGATTCAATCCCCGGCCAAGTCCCCGGATTTTCGCATGTGGGAATCGTGCCAGACGATGCCGTTGGTCGGTGGGTTTTCTCGGGGATTCCCTTTTCCCCCACCCTTTGATTCCGGCGCTGCTCCATACTCACCTCAATCACCCTCATCGGCTCTCAAGACCTCGCTGTTAAGAGCCGACCAAATATCTTCACTCACTTTACGTTAGCGACTTTACATAGATCAGTTTGGCTGTACGTAATACGCGCGCGCGCACACACACACACACACAGAATGCGTAGTAATTCAGACGTGAGATAGCTACCGCAAGCTGCAGCCACAGACACTGGCCAGTAATATGGCGGAGCGGTGATCGCCAGTCAGCGCCAGGTGCCACACAGTAGTCAAGGAGAGACAGAGGCTAGCGCAACCAATCAGAGAATGGCTACGGCCACGTGGAAGGGTAGGATTCGGGTAGTCTGACCACTAGACCACAGCCCCCGCCCCTCCCTCCCCCACTAGTGATCCTACCGGGTCACCTTGTCATTAACACCTTCCCACACTGGGAGAAACAATATACTGAAATCCTCACCTCCAACAGTCTTGTTGCGAAATACTATATACACGTGTATGTGAAGCAATTTGCTTACGAGGTGCCTTCATTTCTCTTGCCCACTCAGAAGTCTCCAGTTGTCTCGACACACGTGGTTGGTGTTCATCATGCTCAGTAGCGTTTTCATATCTGAGGAGTTGTATTCCACCACATGATATCATGTGAGAGACTGCATGTTCCGTGTTTATCAAACTAAAGAACAGAATTGAGTCAGCCGATGTATGGTATTTTCAAATTGAGACTATATCTTAACAAGTATTTGCCCGTGTGGTGTACCAGAGTCGTGATAAATGTGTTGACAAGTATTTGCCCGTGTGGTGTACCAGAGTCGTGATAAATGTGTTGACAAGTATTTGCCCGTGTGGTGTACCAAAGTCGTGATAAATGTGTTGACAAGTATTTGCCCGTATGGTGTACCAGAGTCGTGATAAATGTGTTGACAAGTATTTGCCCGTGTGGTGTACCAGAGTCGTGATAAATGTGTTGACAAGTATTTGCCCGTGTGGTGTACCAGAGTCGTGATAAATGTGTTGACAAGTATTTGCCCGTGTGGTGTACCAGAGTCGTGATAAATGTGTTGACAAGTATTTGCCCGTGTGGTGTACCAGAGTCGTGATAAATGTGTTGACAAGTATTTGCCCGTGTGGTGTACCAGAGTCGTGATAAATGTGTTGACAAGTATTTGCCCGTGTGGTGTACCAGAGTCGTGATAAATGTGTTGACAAGTATTTGCCCGTGTGGTGTACCAAAGTCGTGATAAATGTGTTGACAAGTATTTGCCCGTATGGTGTACCAGAGTCGTGATAAATGTGTTGACAAGTATTTGCCCGTGTGGTGTACCAGAGTCGTGATAAATGTGTTGACAAGTATTTGCCCGTATGGTGTACCAGAGTCGTGATAAATGTGTTGACAAGTATTTGCCCGTATGGTGTACCAAAGTCGTGATAAATGTGTTGACAAGTATTTGCCCGTGTGGTGTACCAGAGTCGTGATAAATGTGTTGACAAGTATTTGCCCGTGTGGTGTACCAGAGTCGTGATAAATGTGTTGACAAGTATTTGCCCGTGTGGTGTACCAGAGTCGTGATAAATGTGTTGACAAGTATTTGCCCGTGTGGTGTACCAGAGTCGTGATAAATGTGTTGACAAGTATTTGCCCGTGTGGTGTACCAGAGTCGTGATAAATGTGTTGACAAGTATTTGCCCGTGTGGTGTACCAGAGTCGTGATAAATGTGTTCAGAGTTTCACAAATTAATCTCTGCGCTACGCCAGACTTCAAGCACGTGCGCCCCTCTTATGAGAGAACCACATTGGTTTTGAAACCTTCTGCGTGATTATTTAGCCATTTATAAACAATAAGAAATATTGCGGCTATTACGTGCAATAAAGTCCCCAATGATAGTAGCCAATTAACAAACAATTGAATTGAGGTCTATATTTGTCAAGTGTTGAGACGCTACGTGACGCTACGTGACACGTTAGGCTTCACAATGCTATTTGTCTTCTAAAAGAAGTAATTTCCTCATTGGCTAGTGCAAGTCATATATTCTGCTCGACTCGGTAACACACAATGTCTTCAGATGAGTGTTGAGTGTTTATCAACGTTCCAAAGTGTGACTACTAGTTTCATGTATGTTGCCCTCGCAAGACTAACTTATGTACACCAGTATGGCGCCAAGCCTCTTTCACTATTAGAATAGGTATGACGTAACATATCATGATAAATAGGAACATACCAAAACAGCATTTTTATTTGGTGGCAAGTAGTTACTGGTTTACTGAGGACCGTTTTTCATATTATTGAAACATTTATCAACCAGATTAAAGTTGAAATACATTACATTTAATAAACTAAAAAAATACATTTAACAATTTAAACTAAATTTTTTTAAGTTTCGGATTGATATACATCACCGAATTTAAATAATCAATTATTTCATCGCAGAATATAAAAAATAACGATAGTCTGGTTTGTAACTTCAATTTATAACTTAATTTTATAATATCAAATAGGTAGTAACCTATATAATTTATGTACAATCTTTAGATTTATATTGTAAATGTGCTTTCGAAATTCACCACCACAATGTATCCAATCGAAATTTAATTGTTAGGTTTGTATAGTGTTGTAAATATAGTTATAGATTTCACAACTGGAGAGCTTTTCAATATAAATGTAAATTTTTTTATCAAATGAATTTCAGTTTTAATATAGCTAATAAATTTTTTAATAAGAGAAAAAAGGTACGTACCAAACCATATACTAACTACTGAGGCATACAATACTTGAAACACATAGGCGCTCTTATGGCTTAAGTTACTGTCTCATAGTTTACTGGTCAATCTTTTCAGTACTATGATATAGGAACTGGGGAAGTGTCGCGGTTTCAGTGAACTGTAAAGGAAATTCCACTGCGACATGTAGATACTAGTTACTGCGCCATGTAGATACTAGTTACTGCGACATTTAGGTACTAGTCGCTGCGACATGTAGATACTAGTAACTGTGACATTTAGATACTAGTTACTGCGGCATTTAGGTACTAGTCGCTGTGACATGTAGATACTAGTTACTGCGACATGTAGATACTAGTTACTGCGACATGTAGGTACTAGTTACTGCGACATGTAGATACTAGTTACTGTGACATGTAGGTACTAGTTACTGCACCATGTAGATACTAGTTACTGTGACATGTAGGTACTAGTTACTGCGACATGTAGATACTAGTTACTGCGACATGTAGATACTAGTTACTGTGACATGTAGGTACTAGTTACTGCGACATTTAGGTACTAGTTACTGCGACATGTAGATACTAGTTACTGCGACATGTAGATACTAGTTACTGCGACATGTAGATACTAGTTACTGCGACATTTAGGTACTAGTCACTACGACATGTAGATACTAGTTACTACGACATGTATATACTATTTACTGCGACATGTAGGTACTAGTCACTGCGACATGTAGATACTAGTTACTGCGTCGTGTAGATACTAGTTACTGCGACATGTAAGTACTAGTCACTGCGACGTGTAGATACTAGTTACGTGTAGATACATGTTGTACGCACGTCTTGAACAATTATGAGTCCGGCCCTTAACACATACAAGCGTTCAATGCATTCCAGACGCATTATTCAGAGATCCACAGAGCTGTGTAATAGCTTAAATGCACATGGAAGATGCTTCTGGATGACCTGAGCCCAATTAAAATAAATTAAAGACATGATTGCTTAAATATTCACTGGCATTATTTTTTGCACATGGTGTGAGTTTCTTTAATAAAACTAAAATATTTCCCAATAAATTTTTAGTTTTTATGTGCAATGATAATTGTTGGGTCTTAATTTACGTAATGCAAAACAACTTTGCCTGAGGTCTAACCTTCCCACATGCCATTTTATTTTAGCAAATATTAAATCTTATATTTTTCCACCCGAGTAAAATTAATTCAAGATAACCGCAATTTGTGTTGCATAATTTGTACTATTTAAATTGTAAGTAATAGTGGGAATAATAATTACCACATCCTGTTTTAAAATATATAAAAAAATCAATTTTTATCTCAGGTAAGTTTTTTCCACTTGGTTAGTGAAATGGTATTAGAATTACGTTTAAGAAAATTACTCCAGCTTAGGGAATACGATGAAAGTGGTCCCTAACAGATGTAAGTGGTCCCTATCAGATGTAAGTGGTCCCTATCATGTAAGTGGTCCCTATCAGATGTAAGTGGTCTCTATCAGATGTAAGTGGTCCCTATCAGATGCAAGTGGTCCCTATCATGTAAGTGGTCCCTATCATGTAAGTGGTCCCTATCATGTAAGTGGTCCCTATCAGATGTAAGTGGTCCCTATCAGATGTAAGTGGTCTCTATCAGATGTAAGGTTGTGTAAGCTGGAGAAGATCACTTCATTTTGGAGCATTTTTTTACCACTTTAAATGGATAATCAGAAAATGTTCTTAGTTCTTAAAGTCATTAACGCCCTATCAGTTGGTTAAATTATTTTCTAATTTTTTTTAAATATAACATTATTTTTCGTTGTAGTATTAAAAAAGTAGTGTTAAAAAGTATGACAATGGAAGATAACGAATAAAAAAATCAAATAAGTAATGACAATCTTTAATGCATATTTTTTTATTTTCGTACAAATTCCAAAATGGTTCAATTTCGTACGTTAGTATACAGTGCAGCATAATTGTTTCTTTAATTCAAATAACACAGAACATATAGATTTATTCGTCCGTATTTCAGTCTTAACTTTTGAGAAGATTGAAAAACTTTACTAAAAGTGAACCAAGAGTCGGGTTCCAAAGAAATATGTACATACCGTTCCTATGTTTCAATAAATATGTACATACCGTTCCTATGTTTCAATAAATATGTACATACCGTTCCTATGTTTCAATAAATATGTACATACCGTTCCTATGTTTCAATAAATACTTCAGCTGAAGCCATGTTTTGTGTTCAAACGACGTTTTCAAGCTTTTACAAATCAAGATTTTAAGTTAAATTATCCTATTTCACTTGAAAAAAAACGATGAAAGTTATTCTTCATATAGTTTGTTATTTTTACCAAGTTCTCATCCATGTCATCAATATCATGCCACGAAACTATAAAATATCCTCAAAACATAGAAAAAAATTCGATCTAGAACAGCCTTAAACATAAGTTTTGTAACTGTTTTATTATAAAAATAGCTGAAATGTGATAATTTTTTGCATAAAGAAGCAGTTATTTTATATAAACCATAGATGTCCAGTATTGTTCCTTCTGCATCTGTGTTGACAGCGTGAACACACTTGGCAGAACATAAACACGTTGAACTCACAATGTTGTTGACTGTGGTGTTTCAGATGCTGTAATGTTCGTGTTAAGAAGGTGCTCGACTGTGTTCTCATCTGTCATCCTCCACAGCAAACAGCTGAGAGAGCCAACTGTTCCTATCATCATCACCCATCATTATGCTTGTTGCTTCACTGTGTCTAGCTTAACTGCTCTGTAAATATTGTTTTTTCTAAATTTTATTATGATAAACGAAATAAAACACAAATATTGATCAAATTTATCTGAACCACTTAGCATTTAGTTTAATCGTATTTACAATTTTAAATATTCTTTCTCTTTCTTATAGCAGATTCTGAAATGTAAACCACACACGTTAGATCAGTAGAGAATTTGACACTGAGCAAATCTGCTAAGATGTTCCATAAGTTTTGATGGGATTTATTTGTCAACCACAACTTCGTCAAGACACAGAATATTAACAAATGCATAAGTGAAATAGCTTCTTATATAGTACATTAACAGTTATGTGCAACTTTTTTGAAGCCCTACCAAAGATCTACTTCCCATATATTCCTCCGCCTCATGCAAACATAGCTTAACAAAGTCTAGAAAATTACACCAACGGGATAACATACTGTATTCGCGCGCACTATGTGTAATAACATTTTGCATAAGAACTATTTCTTACAAGGCATTATCTACACGCCTATGTTATCTCTGGTTTTATTAAGGCATGATATAAAACAGCCCATCTCGTCCGTCCGTCCGTCTGCCAGACGAGCGATTGACAATCAAACTATGTATGTCCGTCGTGTGTTCATTACTGCAAACTAATAACAACAAAACTGTTTACAAATAAAAAAAATTAACCATAAAAAGTGAAAATTTTTCACAGTAATGTGTTTCCTAAGTAACCAAGACAACCATTCATGTACGTAATGGATATTAAAGGCTGTAAAATTTTTATAGCATGCAAAACATATTATTATTATTTTTACTATTGCACAAGGGGAGAAGGTGTTTCCAAACGTAAATATAAATTAATCTTCAGGAAAAAATGTAGCAAAATTTCATTTTACAGTTACATAAACATCAATATGAAAACAAAAGACAGCCTAAACACAACACTTCCCACACTACACAGCCTCGTAAAGAACTCGGTGATGAACGAGTAACAAAACACTGCACACACAACACAGACTTGTAAAGAACTCAGGATGAACGAGTAACAAAACACTGCACACAAAGTACACAGCCTTGTAAACAATTCAGGATGAACTAGTAAAAAAACACTGCACACACAGTACACAGCCTTGTAAAGAACATGGGATGAACGAGTAACCAAACACTGCACACACAGTATACAGTCTTGTAAAGAACTCGGGATGAACGAGTAACAAAACACTGCACACACAGTACACAGTCTTGTAAAGAACTCGGGATGAACAAGTAACAAAACACTGCACACACAGTACACAGCCTTGTAAAGAACTCGGGATGAACGAGTAACAAAACACTGCACACACAGTACACAGCCTTGTAAAGAACTTGGGATGAACGAGTAACAAAACACTGAACACACAGTACACAGCCTTGTAAACAACTCGGGATGAACAAGTAACAAAACACTGCACACACAGTACACAGCCTTGTAAAGAACTCAGGATGAACGAGGAACAAAACACTGCACACACAGTACACAGCCTTGTAAAGAACTCGGGATGAACGAGTAACAAAACACTGCACAAACAGTACACAGCCTTGTAAAGAACTCAGGATGAACGAGTAACAAAACACTGCACAAACTACAAAGCCTTGTAAAGAACTCGGGATGAACGAGTAACAAAACACTGCCCACAGAGTACACAGTCTTGTAAAGAACTCAGGATGAACGAGTAATAAAACACTGCCCACAAACTACACAATGTTGTAAAGAACTCGGGATGAACGAGTAACAAAACACTGCACACACAGTACACAGCCTTGTAAAGAACTCAGG
The DNA here is from genome assembly GCA_029891345.1 of Dryococelus australis. Classification (NCBI taxonomy): domain Eukaryota; kingdom Metazoa; phylum Arthropoda; class Insecta; order Phasmatodea; family Phasmatidae; genus Dryococelus; species Dryococelus australis. Next base: position 120,082,292 of record CM057004.1, on the reverse strand, counting down.
ATGAACGAGGAACAAAACACTGCACACAGAGTACACAGCCTTGTAAAGAACTCAGGATGAACGAGTAACAAAACACTGCACAAACTACAAAGCCTTGTAAAGAACTCGGGATGAACGAGTAACAAAACACTGCACACACAGTACACAGCCTTTTAAACAACTCGGGATGAACAAGTAACAAAACACTGCACACACAGTACACAGCCTTGTAAAGAACTCAGGATGAACGAGGAACAAAACACTGCACACACAGTAGACAGCCTTGTAAAGAACTCGGGATGAACAAGTAACAAAACACTGCACACACAGTACACAGCCTTGTAAAGAACTCAGGATGAACGAGTAACCAAACACTGCACACACAGTATACAGTCTTGTAAAGAACTCGGGATGAACGAGTAACAAAACACTGCACAAACAGTACACAGCCTTGTAAAGAACTCGGGATGAACAAGTAACAAAACACTGCACACACAGTACACAGCCTTGTAAAGAACTCAGGATGAACGAGTAATAAAACACTGCCCACAAACTACACAGCGTTGTAAAGAACTCGGGATGAACGAGTAACAAATCACTGCACACACAGTACACAACCTTGTAAAGAACTCGGGATGAACAAGTAACAAAACACTGCACACACAGTACACAGCCTTGTAAAGAACTCAGGATGAACGAGTAACAAAACACTGCACACACAGTACACAGCCTTGTAAAGAACTCGGGATGAACGAGTAACAAAACACTGCACAAACTACACAGTCTTGTAAAGAACTCAGGATGAACGAGGAACAAAACACTGCACACACAGTACACAGCCCTGTAAAGAACTCAGGATGAAAGAGTAACAAAACACTGCACAAACAGTACACAGCCTTGTAAAGAACTCAGGATGAACGAGTAACAAAACACTGCACACACAGTACACAGCCTTGTAAAGAACTCAGTATGAACTATTAACAAAACACTGCACACACAGTACACAGCGTTGTAAAGAACTCGGGATGAACGAGTAACAAAACACTCCACAAACAGTACACAGCCTTGTAAAGAACTCAGGATGAACGAGTAACAAAACACTGCACAAACAGTACACAGCCTTGTAAAGAACTCAGGATGAACGAGTAACAAAACACTGCACACACAGTACACAGCCTTGTAAAGAACTCAGTATGAACTATTAACAAAACACTGCACACACACAGTACACAGCCTTGTAAACAACTCAGGATGAACGAGTAACAAAACACTGCACACACAGTACACAGCCTTGTAAAGAACTCAGTATGAACTATTAACAAAACACTGCACACACAGTACACAGCGTTGTAAAGAACTCGGGATGAACGAGTAACAAAACACTCCACAAACAGTACACAGCCTTGTAAAGAACTCAGGATGAACGAGTAACAAAACACTGCACAAACAGTACACAGCCTTGTAAAGAACTCAGGATGAACGAGTAACAAAACACTGCACACACAGTACACAGCCTTGTAAAGAACTCAGTATGAACTATTAACAAAACACTGCACACACAGTACACAGCCTTGTAAACAACTCAGGATGAACGAGTAACAAAACACTGCACACACAGTACACAGCCTTGTAAAGAAATCAGTATGAACTATTAACAAAACACTGCACACACAGTACACAGCGTTGTAAAGAACTCGGGATGAACGAGTAACAAAACACTCCACAAACAGTACACAGTCTTGTAAAGAACTCAGGATGAACGAGGAACAAAACACTGCACACACAGTACACAGCCCTGTAAAGAACTCAGAATGAACGAGTAACAAAACACTGCACACACAGTACACAGCCTTGTAAACAACTCAGGATGAACGAGTAACAAAACACTGCACACACAGTACACAGCCTTGTAAAAACTCAGGATGAACGAGTAACAAAACACTGCACACACAGTACACAGCCTTGTAAAGAACTCAGGATGAACGAGTAACAAAACACTGCACACACAGTACACAGCCTTGTAAAGAACTCAGGATGAACGAGTAACAAAACACTGCACACACAGTACACAGCCTTGTAAAGAACTCAGGATGAACGAGTAACAAAACACTGCACACACAGTACACAGCCTTGTAAAGAACTCAGGATGAACGAGTAACAAAACACTGCACACACAGTACACAGCCTTGTAAAGAACTCGGGATGAACGAGTAACAAAACACTGCACACACAGTACACAGCCTTGTAAAGAACTCGGATGAACGAGTAACAAAACACTGCACACACAGTACACAGCCTTGTAAAGAACTCAGGATGAACGAGTAAACAAAACACTGCACACACAGTACACAGCCTTGTAAAGAACTCAGGATGAACGAGTAACAAAACACTGCACACACAGTACACAGCCTTGTAAAGAACTCGGATGAACATAGTAACAAAACACTGCACACACAGTACACAGCCTTGTAAAGAACTCAGGATGAACGAGTAACAAAACACTGCACACACAGTACACAGCCTTGTAAAGAACTCAGGATGAACGAGTAACAAAACACTGCACACACAGTACACAGCCTTGTAAAGAACTCAGGATGAACGAGTAACAAAACACTGCACACACAGTACACAGCCTTGTAAAGAACTCAGGATGAACGAGTAACAAAACACTGCACACACAGTACACAGCCTTGTAAAGAACTCAGGATGAACGAGTAACAAAACACTGCACACACAGTACACACACTTGTAAAAACTCAGGATGAACGAGTAACAAAACACTGCACAACAGTACACAGCCTGTAAAGAACTCAGGATGAACGAGTAACAAAACACTGCACACACAGTAACACAGCTTGTAAAGAACTCAGGATGAACGAGAACAAAACACTGCACACACAGTACACAGCCTTGTAAAGAACTCAGGATGAACGAGTAACAAAACACTGCACAACACAGTACACAGCCTTGTAAAAACTCAGGATGAACGAGGAACAAAACACTGCACACACAGTACACAGCTTGTAAAGAACTCAGGATGAACGAGTAACAAAACACTGCACAACAGTACACAGCCTTGTAAACAACTCAGGATGAACGAGTAACAAAACACTGCACACACAGTACACAGCCTTGTAAAGAACTCAGGATGAACGAGTAACAAAACACTGCACACACAGTACCAGCCTTGTAAACAACTCAGGATGAACGAGTAACAAAACACTGCACAAACAGTACACAGCCTTGTAAAGAACTCAGGATGAACGAGTAACAAAAAACACTGCACACACAGTACACAGCCTTGTAAAGAACTCAGGATGAACGAGTAACAAAACACTGCACACACAGTACACAGCTTGTAAAGAACTCAGGATGAACGAGGAACAAAACACTGCACACACAGTACACACTTGTAAAGAACTCAGAATGAACGAGTAACAAAACACTGCACAACAGTACACAGCCTTGTAAAGAACTCAGGATGAACGAGTAACAAAACACTGCACACACAGTACACAGCTTGTAAAAACTCAGGATGAACGAGTAACAAAACACTGCACAAAGTACACAGCCTTGTAAAAACTCAGGATGAACGAGTAACAAAACACTGCACACACAGTACACAGCCTTGTAAAGAACTCAGGATGAACGAGTAACAAAACACTGCACACACAGTACAACAGCCTTGTAAAGAACTCGGATGAACGAGTAACAAAACACTGCACACACAGTACACAGCTTGTAAAGAACTCAGGATGAACGAGTAACAAAACACTGCACACACAGTACACAAGCCTTGTAAAGAACTCGGGATGAACGAGTAACAAAACACTGCACAACAGTACACAGCTCTGTAAAACAACTCAGGATGAACGAAGTAACAAAACACTGCACACACAGTACACAGCCTTGTAAAGAACTCAGGATGAACGAGTAACAAAACACTGCACACACAGTACACAGCCTTGTAAAGAACTCAGGATGAACGAGTAACAAAACACTGCACACACAGTACACATCTTGTAAAGAACTCGGATGAACGAGTAACAAAACACTGCACACACAGTACACAGCCTTGTAAAAACTCGGGATGAACGAGTAACAAAACACTGCACAACAGTACACAGCCTTGTAAAGAACTCAGGATGAACGAGTAACAAAACACTGCACAAACAGTACACAGCCTTGTAAAGAACTCAGGATGAACGAGTAACAAAACACTGCCACACAGTACACAGCCTTGTAAAGAACTCAGGATGAACGAGTAACAAAACACTGCACAACAGTTACACAAGCCTTGTAAAGAACTCAGGAGGATGAACGAGTAACAAAACACTGCACAACAGTACACAGCCTTGTAAAGAACTCAGGATGAACGAGTAACAAAACACTGCACACACAGTACACAGCCTTGTAAAAAACTCGGGATGAACGAGTAACAAAACACTGCACACACAGTACACAGCCTTGTAAACAACTCGGATGAACATGTAACAAAACCCGCACTCACAGTACACAGCCTTGTAAAGAACTCAGGATGAACGAGGAACAAAACACTGCACACACAGTACACACCTTGTAAACAACTCGGATGAACGAGTAACAAAACACTGCACAACAGTACACAGCCTGTAAACAACTCAGGATGAACGAGTAACAAAACACTGCACACAAGTACACAGCCTTGTAAAGAACTCAGGGATGAACGAGTAACAAAACACTGCACACACAGTACACAGCCTTGTAAACAACTCAGGATGAACGAGTAACAAAACACTGCACAAACAGTACACAGCCTTGTAAAGAACTCAGGATGAACGAGTAACAAAACACTGCACACACAGTACACAGCCTTGTAAAGAACTCAGGATGAACGAGTAACAAAACACTGCACAAACAGTACACAGCCTTGTAAAGAACTCATGTTGAACGAGTAACAAAACGTGAAACTTTAGAAGTCTGTAATGTCATCCGTTCGTCTGTCAGAAGTTAAATCTTGCCAAGGTTTTGACGGACGGACTGATAGAATTAATAGCCGTCTCTGATTGGCGGTCGGTCACGTGATTAACGTACGGATGGAAGTGACGGGTCGTTGTAAATGCTGCCTAATATTAATTATAAGCGAAATATAATTTATAGACAGAACTAACTAATGTACAATTTAACTAAGATTAAGGAACTTTTATGTTATTAGAAGTATAAAAATATTGTGATACGTGCAGATGTATTTAGGAAACAACCAAACAGGCCATACGAAGGTCATTTTGTAAAGCGAGAGATGACTATAGCACCCCCTCCCCCTCCCCGACTCGTCTAGCTGTGTGTCGGAGCACTATTGGCCAATCAGCAGCTGGTAGCGAACCTGTCAGTCTCAACGCAGCCAATAGGGAATGTTTCGCAACACGCAGTAGCCAATCAGACATAAGGCTGGTCCCAGAGCCTCGCGCAGCCAATCAGAGCCGACATCAAATGAGCCGCCACTTGAATAAACTCAGCTGTTGTGTTATGCAATTTCGTCTCAACAGTTGATGTTATATGTTGGTGCATCAAGGTCTGTGGACCCCTGAGCTGTGACTGCCACACATGTGTTCCTGAACCGTCATCACTACCGCACTTGCGTTCCTGAACCATCATCACTACCGCACTTGCGTTCTTGAACCGTCATCACTACCGCACTTGCGTTCCTGAACCATCATCACTACCGCACTTGCGTTCCTGAACCATCATCACTACCACACATACGTTCCTAAATCGCCATCACTACTACACATGCGTTCCTGAACCATCATCACTACCGCACTTGCGTTCCTGAACCGTCATCACTACCGCACTTGCGTTCCTGAACCGTCATCACTACCGCACTTGCGTTCCTGAACCGCCATCACTACCGCACATGCGTGTTTGCACATATAGGCTGTTCGCGGTAATCTGAGGAATTTTGAGAACCCAGTTACTTTTTCCTTCAACCATGTTTATCCTACAACCACCTTTTTAAAATAAATATTTTCATGCGATTAATAAACATAGCGTGTCCATACTCTATCGCACTCGGAATTTAACGTTTGATGCTAAAATAAAATATACTCAATGACCATTATTCAAAATGAGAGAACATTTAAAAGCGCTCACTTTACCGTGAATAGCCTATATGACCTTTCTACATAGTATCCAGACCCAGTATCGACTGCTAAACTAACCTAGGATAGTATTTGTCAGTGAAGAGACTTGGGCAGCTCTTAACATCGAGGTCTTGACAGGCAATGAGAGTGAAGCGATATGAGTATAGAGCAGTACCGGAATGCAAGGGCGGCGGAAACGGAGGATCCCCGAGAAAACCCGCCGACCAGCGGCATCGTCCGGCACGATTCCCACTAGGGGAAATCTGGTGACCCGGCCGGGGATTGAACCCGGTTCGCCTTGGTGGGAGGCGAGCAGTCTAATCACTACACAACAACGGTAGCTTCTAGCAATATCAGTGTCCCGTGTGGGCGGCAGAGGGTAGCACGTGCGTGCTAGCGTCAACCATCTGCAGCGACCATCGATTAATTATCTCGAATACTTAGGCATTATTCTCACGTCAATTGGTGTCTGGGTCAGCACTGGAAATGGAGACAGGAAATTACTGTTATGAACTGAGTATCGAAGAGTTTCGTAAGATGCGCTTGTTATAGAATATGAGAGACACAAAGTTATCACTAGAGAGCCGGAAATTCTGCGGATTCATTCGCCAATAAGCTAGACTCCACAATAGTTTGTGCATTCGAGGATCAGATAGTAGTTCATTGGCTGTTGCTCCATATTAACCCCAGACCAGGTAGTACTGGATTCGGTTCCTATTATCCTTACAGGTTTGTTTTTGGTTGAAAGTCTTTAGAGACGTGTCTTACAATCTATGGTCCAATGGAAGCACAGGAACATGTGTACACGTGAATGCAGTCTAGCTTATCCTCTGATGAACACGCGAAATTTCCAGGTATCTAGAGGTATGTAGTGAAACCACATAATAGGTGACTTTACAGGAGATGAAAGGTTATAGGAGATCCATGGTTGCTTCGCACTGTTATGAAGCCCTTCTAAAGTACTACTTTTGGTTACCAATAACATCTCTTGAGTGCACATAAACACAAGTTGTTTCACGGTTCATTGAACACGTCTAACACTTTGAGATATGTGAATATTCCCTGACACTTCCTACAGACTAAACGTGAGTAGTGCGTATACACCGAGTGAGACGGCGTAGTGATAACTCACTGTACTCGCATCCGGAAAGACCCGTGTTCGATTCCCGATCCGGCCATCCTGATTTCGGCCTTCCATGGTTTCCCGAGATCACTCAAGGCTTTCTATTCCTTCCCCAATCCATCTTTCCTGAGCAACTTACACTGTCTCTAATGCCCTCTCTGCCGACGAGGCGTTAATTACCTCGTCTACTCACTCTACTGCAGAAGAAACTTTTCTGTTGGTTTGTGCACTTCTACTTACCAGCGCCCTATTGGTCCGAATTATACCGTGTATGCCTACCATACTTACAAGTCGTATTGGCTAACCGTCAGCTAATCAATAGGAGAGCTGACTGATAACCAAGTGCGGTATATGTCATGGGTTACATTATATAGAGTCTATCAAGTTCAATTTGATGACGAAGCCAAAATTAAGTTTTTGCACAAGAAAATGATAGTTGTTGTTTTATAGTGTTCGTATAGTATCATCACAACAACAAGCTAACCAATGGAATCACATCCATGAGTGTTTCGTCCTCGAGGACAGAGAAACTGTCATATTACCGTTGCCAGAACTAGATTCTGGCGTGTTCCTTGAAGAGTTAAAATCAATCAACGAAGTAATTCCTTGGTTCCAGATGCACATTTAAAATACACTTTGACTGATAAGATCTCTGTTAAGTTGGCCCCGAGGTAAGAAAATTAATGTCATGTTATCTGTTCTAATGTTGCCGTCATAACATTACGTCGCTTTAATGTAACTGAGTTGTTTGGCAATCTTTGACGACATGAGAGAAGAAATAATATTACTTCCTCAGCAGTTATCATAATGTTTTCTACACCTAGTATTACGGGCACACGCAAAGTATAAAGGGACCACGGTGACTGCGCGGTTAGACTGCTCGCCTCCCACCATGGTAAACTCAGGATCTTCGTAAGTGGGAATCGTGCCGGACGATGCCGCTGGTAGGTGGGTTTTCTCGGGGATGTCCTGTTTTCCCCGCCCTTGCATTCCGGTGCTGCTACATACCTCGCTTCACCCTCGTCGGTTCTTATGACATCTCTTCACTCACTCAAAGTATTAAACTACTCTAATCTACAGGAAGGATTGTATATTATTTAATATAAGAAAAAAAAACATTTGATTGGTAAACTTTCAAGTCGGCCGTATATTGTCGGGCAGTGAGCCAGTGTTGTACAGTGCAGTGAGCCAGTGTTGTACAGTGCAGTGAGCCAGTGTTGTACACTGCAGTGAGCCAGTGTTGTACAGTGCAGTGAGCCAGTGTTGTACAGTGCAGTGAGCCAGTGTTGTACAGTGCAGTGAGCCAGTGTTGTACAGTGCAGTAAGTGTTTATTGTGTTCTGATAACCAATAGCGCGGTTGTAAATGGGGATAGAGAGACCAAAATAGCTACCAGCTATGCAGTCGTGAATATCGGCGACTCAGTTACCAAAGAGTTTAACGAGTGACTTCTGAGTTTGTGGACAACTAAATTATTTCATTCAGCTTGCATGTGTTTATCACACGCACATAAGCAGCGGTTTGGTGCCTTATTTTCTCATATTTATTGCGTTTTGTATTTGATGGTCACAGGAATAAAGCATTCAGGTCATTAGCAACCTTGATGGATACGAAATGGGCTGAAATATTAATACTAGCAGGTGTTCTGGAAATTTCAATTTAGCACTTTGCAGTATAAACAGGTTTACTGGCTTACAAGACAGTCTATAATTGTGTCACTTATATCCTGGATGTTAGGAAAGCACATTTCTGTTGGTCTCTACTTTCTTACTTAGCGCCACACCACGTGTGACAAGCTTCCTCACAAGTTTATTACAGGCTGTCTGTTGGCCGAGGTAGTTCCGAGTTGTTCGTCTCCCAATACCTAGGAATTATTTCATTCTATATTGTTCACTTTAGTTGTTATAATAATCTTTATTAATTGTAATCTCTACTACCACAACTACCCAGGAGATGTCCGGGTATAATACGGCAATAAGAGATACACGACTACATTTTTGGAGTTTTGGACCCGACATGGATCTAGAGTTGTGTGTGGGTATATTTGGGTGGCTCTTAACATCGAGGTCTTGAGAGCCGGTGAGGGTGAAATGAGGCGAGAATTGTGCGACGCTAGTGCTGTCGCGTTAATGTATTTACCGCCATCTACTTCTGCGGTATTGTACTCTTTGTTCGGCACACTTCACCCCCCCCCCCCACCTGGTGGGTCAAAGTCCATTTTTTCCCCTTCCCCTTTCGTGGCATAGTTGCGTTGTACTTTGGATGTGCAGTAAGGCGAGGCCATTTCAACATTTTGTTTCGGTCGCCCTTCAAAATTACGTTCCGGCTTAACTATGGTGTCACGTTGCTGCGTCTCTCCAAATAGGAGTGTTTCTCCTTGTTAGCCGCGCAAGTATTTATGAGCATCCATTTCTGCCCTTTTCGGGACTAATCGTTGGGGCGTAAGTTTTTTTATATATGGGTTGTTCTTTGTAATTTTTAACGGTCGGTGCCGTACGGGGTGTTATGCGAATGACTCCCGCCATCATTGTTTTGCAAACCTTTTAATTGTTTTTCAAATCATTTATAGACTGGAGGCTTTACTAAGCAAGTCAATAAGTGTTTAGTCTAATTGGTGATGTGTTCTAGTCAAAGAAGATGGTAACGTTTTCACTCAGTTGTTAAACTAAATATGTTTAAATGTTTCTTGTTCTGGAGCTAAGATTATAATTCTTATGTTGTATTTTTCTCTTTTTGGTGTTCCAGTTACTACGTTTCAAAGAACTGTAATAACTGCAACAAATTATTAACAACTGTGATAACTATTGCTGTGATATATATTGTGTTAGTCGTTATAAATGTTGTTTTGCCAGTTCAAATAGTACCTATATATAATAAAGGGTTTTGAGCAGTACCTGAATGCAAGGGTGGGGTAAACGGAATATCCCCGAGAAAACCTGCCAAACAGCGGAATCGTCCAGCACGATTCCCACTTGCGAAAATCTAGGAGTGACCCGGCCGGGGATTTAACCCGGCTCACCCTGATGGGAGGCGAGCAGTCTAACCGCTCAGCTATCATGGACCCAATAGGGATCCGAAGATTCACGAACCTGTGTTAGGGTTTTCGGGCCCAATGGGAGGCCATGTTGACCTTCACGGTGCTGAAGGCTATAGCTGCCGAATTTGGTTAGGATCCGTAGAATTGTGTAAGGAACAAACACGTATACATCCATAGAAACCTTGACTTAATGTGCTGCAAAGTGACCTTAAGATCATGACAAGCATTAACGAAGCCATGAATTTATGTACACATGAATTTGGTTAGGATCCGTAGAACGGTGTAGAATTGTATAAGGAACAAACACGTATACATCCATAGAAACCTTGACTTAATGTGCTGCAAAGTGACCTTAAGATCATGACAAGCATTAACGAAGCCATGAATTTTGTTTTGAGCGGCAGAAAAGTGTTCTTATTTATTAAAGAGGTAGGTAGGGCAGAATGTACTGGTCGACAACGAGAACGTTATAGACGGAGCAAATTGCTGATAGTGTCTGGGGGGGTGGGGGGGAGGCACAGGCCTGCAGTAAGTACCCAGCCCTACACTCACCTTGGATGCAGCACTGCGTCGAGCCACACTCTGGCATGTTATTCCGAGTGTGTGTGTGTGTGTGTGTATGTGATTCGCTGACACAAACCTGCAAAGCGTGACATTTAAAATCATTCAATTAAGAAACTGGTTCTGAGTGTTTTTGGAGTACAGCTAGTTCTGAAATATTTTCGCGATAGATATGTGGCACTACGTATGTTATAGTTGACTGGTTTTATTAAATCAAATGATAGCTTTCAAAGGTCACATATTTCATTTTTTTTTTCCTTCGTCATCACGCGAAAGGATTAACTGGCTAGGTGAGTAGGTGTATAAGTTTTTAATGTAGTGACACTGTAAATAAATCGTTGTCCGTGTGGTATATGGACTTAGTTGATTGTGTTAACCACAGACAGCCTATAGAGGCACACAGTGTGGTCTTTTGCAACCACACTAAATAGTGAGGGTAACAACATACAATGAGCTAGTGTTCACATTTCTTCTGGACAACGAAGAGCTTTCAGGAAGCAAATGTGTAGATTCCACTGTTAACAAACATTTTCGAAATACCTGGTCGGTTTCTGGTCTCGGCTTATTGCTAGAGGAGTCTGTTTCCCGCGATAAATTTTCACGACTGATTGTATTCCAAAACACTTTAGCTCAGAGTCACTTTCGTGAGTAAGTGAAGATATTTTGCAGCTCTTAACATCGAGGTCTTGAGAGCCGATGAGGGTGAGGCGAGATGAGTATGGAGCAGCGCTGGAATGAAAGGGCGGGGGAAACGGGAGATCCCCGAGAAAACCCGCTGACCAGTGGCGTACGAAAATCCGGGAGCGAGCCCCCCTTGAATCGAGCCCGAGTCACCGAGGCGGGAGGCGAGTAGTCTATCCTTTACACCACCGCGGCCCCTTACACTTTCGTGATTCGATAATTAAAATCGTTACGTATGTAAACCGTCTGTCCGCGAATCTCGCATGTTCAGTATGAATATGTTAATGATGACTAGCTCAGTCATATAAGGAAAATGTCTTGTCACAGAGACAGGTGGTCAGTAACCAAAGGAATGTGGACATTGCGTATTGAAGTACAGCCTGCGAATTAATATATTCGCAAAAAATACAAGTGGCTCGAGTTAAAAGTACAAAGAGCAACTTCCGCGTCATTCATTATAGATATTGGGCCGTGACGTCACCGAATATTTGCCGACAGGGGATGCTTTAATGGCATCCAATATTCCGAGGATGTTATTGCTCCGACAATATTTGACATTCTATAAAATTACATACCGAAGACTAATAGAACTGAAAGTAAAAAATATATTTGTAAGTTTTGAATACATTGTAAATTATACGGACATTTAATACCCATAACATAAGCTAAGTAAATTTGAAAAGTCTTATAAATCTTTGACATTTCTTATGGAATAATTAAAAATCAAGAAAAGCCATACGTGTGCGTGTACCTATTAAACTGTTCGTGCGAGAGTTATAGTAATACTGGAAATTAAAATCGGAGAACGTTGAGAATTTGGGTTTCCAAGTGAACTTCTCACTTACAGTTTCGTTCTCAATATCTGCACCGGAAAAGATTTGAAAATTCGCTCAGTCAATGGCATTGAGAAATTCTCATTTATAAGTAAGTATAAATTGTTACAATATTGTTGGAAAAATGACCAACATTTTGGTAGGTCTAAGTTTAAATGGAACATTAGATAATAATACTAAATGTTTCCTCTTCAAGTCTCACGGAGTCAGAACCTTGTTAATAGAAGCGTGGTATACCTGTTACTGTCATACGAATGTCGCCCTTAGAGCTGCTAGGCTTGTGTGTGAGGAGAGTGTAGGCAGGCGGGAGCAGTAAAGGTCAGACAGTTTATCGTGAGGCAATGAACGAGGTAGATGTGGTCCTATTGTGTACGAGGGGCGTGGTCAGTATACAATCTCCTCGTAGGCCGCCACATCAGAGAAGAAAGTCATCCTTCCTTCCGCCATCAATCTGGAGAAAGTCTGCTTCACAAACTCTTACTACACACTTCTTTAACACGGTTTAAATATATTTCTTTTTAGTTTTAACACTTTCACACCCACTTTAATTTACTGTTTCAGGTGTTGCAAGTAAAATATTTTATGATGGGAATTGTACTTAATTCCACACAACACATGTTTCGTTGTCACAGCCAATGAGCTGTAGGCTGCATGTTCAGCTACAGTTATATGAACCAATAAGACGGTCTGCGAATCATTTACCCACAATTAAGATCATTGGTCACTGAGACTCACAGCGTGCAATAGAGACCAAAAATTACCTATAGGCTGTTCACGTTAACATGAGCACTTTTGAAAGCCCTGCTTAAGAAAGGAAATACTATTCAAATCTGCTCATTTTTGCACTTCGATGCATTAAAAAAACAGAAAGCGAAAGAAATAATTTAAGCTAACACACGTGATTTTATAACACTTTTTATTCGACGTTAATATATGGAACTAATTCACATCCATCGTTACCAACTTTACTGGGCGCATGTCACGCGGTGCTTCCGTTAAAATATATGCATGCAGGGGCAGTGGATTTTTTCTAAGGTTGATTTCAAAAGAGCTCACTTTATCGTGCACAGCCTTACACTTGCGTAATGTACACAATTATGTACTCTGGGTTTGAATAGGTAAAAGGAAATTTTACAATTTGTAAAAATGTTATTAACAGTAATTCATTTAGATTATCAAAACATTTAGATTGATTATAGAAATTTCAAGAAGGTCACGATGCATATTTTTCAAACATGGCTTTGGTTCGCTAAAGAATAGGGTTTAACTTCGCCATATTTAGCTTACTTTCCGAAGGATAGAAAGGCTTGAGAGATCACTTTCCTGTCTGTCTGTGTGTGTGTGTCTGTGTGTGTATGTATGGGCGTGTGCCTGTGTGTGTGACTGTGTGTGTGCCTGTGTGTGTATGTATGGGCGTGTGCCTGTGCGTGTGTATGTATGGGCGTGTGGATCTGTGTCTGTGTGTGTATGTATGGGCGTGTGTCTGTGTGTGTATGTATGGGCGAGTGACTGTGTGTGTCTGTGTGTATGGGCGTGTGTCTGTGTCTGTGTGTGTATGTATGGGTGTGTGTTGTGTGTGTATGTATGGGCGAGTGACTGTGTGTGTGTCTGTGTATGTATGGGCGTGTGCCTGTGTGTGTGTATGTATGGGCGTGTGTCTGTGTCTGTGTGTGTATGTATGGGCGTGTGTCTGTGTGTGTATGTATGGGCGAGTGACTGTGTGTGTCTGTGTGTATGGGCGTGTGTCTGTGTCTGTGTGTGTATGTATGGGTGTGTGTCTGTGTGTGTATGTATGGGCGAGTGACTGTGTGTGTGTGTCTGTGTGTGTGTATGGGCGTGTGCCTGTGTGTGTATGTATGGGCGTGTGCCTGTGTGTGTATGTATGGGCGTGTGTCTGTGTCTGTGTGTGTATGCATGGGCGTGTGTCTGTGTGTGTATGTATGGGCGAGTGACTGTGTGTGTCTGTGTGTATGGGCGTGTGCCTGTGTGTGTGTCTGTGTGTGTGGGCCTGTGTGTGTATGTATGGGCGTGTGTCTGTGTGTGTATGTATGGGCGTGTGACTGTGTGTGTGTCTGTGTGTGTATGGGCGTGTGCCTGTGTGTGTATGTATGGGCGTGTGACTGTGTGTGTGTCTGTGTGTGTATGGGCGTGTGCCTGTGTGTGTATGTATGGGCGTGTGCCTGTGTGTGTATCCCTCATTTCCATTTTAAACTCTCAACCGAGTTTCACTCAATTTGATACCTGACTTGTAGTTTCCGGCCATGTAGGGCACTTGCTTTCAAAATCGCGGACAATTAGAAATGTTGGGTGATATGTCATATTTCAAGAAGCATTCATCAGATTTGAACCAAATTCGGTATGCTGGCCATTTTTGTCCGCCCTTTTGTAAGATGGTGCCAATTAAAAATAAATAGTTTACATTATATGTGGAAAACTTTTCAACCAATAGGCCATGTAAACTGAAGTTATCGAACATGTTTAGTTACGTACTTTCAAATTGGCAGCCATACAAAGGTTTTAAGATTATTTAGTATTTTTTCCATGCCATTTAATCAATTTTGACCACGTAGTATCTATTACAAGCATCATATATACCAACAAATAGCCACTTTTATCGGCCATCTTGGAAGAGAGTGCCAAAATTAATTAATAGTTATCATGCCATAACTAGGTAATTAATTAACCGATTTCTACCATATTTGGTAAAGAAATATTACTGAAGCAGATCATGTTAAATTATATATTTTAAGCACGTCAGTTAATTATTTTAAAAATTGTGGCCATATAGCCGTTTAGCTTAGAATGCTATATCGTCGAAACAATGCAATAAATTCCAACATAACTTTGTACTCTGGCAGTAGACATTACATATATCAACTGTATCTACATGAAGCATCTTTAGTCTGCCAGTTTGAAAGATAGCATCATGAGAATAAAATGAAATATTTATGTAACATCTCGGGAAAGAATTGACCAATTCCTATCAAACTTGGCAAACAAGAAGTACTGAGGCATATGAAGTCACGTGGTATGTTTTAAGCATGCCAAACAATTGTTTCCAAAATAGCGGCCATGTAGCCATTTTCAGCTTAGAATGCTATATCGTCGGAAGCATATAACCAGTTCCAATTAACTTTGTATGCTGGCAGTATCTATTGCAACCATGGAATATGTTTATTTAGAGACTCATTTCTCTGCCATTTTGTAAGATAGCACTACCAATAAAAACTAACGCATTCTTACCAAATTTGCCGAAGATACTGTACTGTGGTAGACCATAGTAAGAAATATTTATTTTTTGAGTAGGACACACTTATTTTCAGAATGGCGGTAATAAAGTCATTTTAGTTTTGTGGGCGATATCTACGAAACTATATAATCTATTTTAACTTAACTTTGTATATTGGCAGTATACAATCATCGAAATTGCTACTATATAACTTTTTGTCCTCATTTATGAAGACCCCACATGAAAATTATAGAGGTTTGATGCCAAGTCCCGCTGACCAATCAGCCAATTACCCCAAATGTTACACTGGAACATTTCAAATAAATATGTACGAAATTTTGCACACCATAAAAGTCAAAGACCGCCATGCTAACATTCATGATTTAAATAAGCGAGACGACGATGTTCAAAATTGCAGCTTCATAAATCACTTAGGTAAGTTTGACATATGTACTAAACTATTTAACCAAATTCACCCAAGATATGTATGTAGGCAGTATACATTAGAAGCCTCGTGTGTAGAGCCTATTTATTGTCAATTTTGTACGATAGCATTAACCCTTCCAAACCCACTTTCAGTTGCGATATCAGGTGTTGCAAACAAAAAAACATTTGAGATGCGTGCTGTACTTAAGCCAAGTTGTTTCGTTGTTACAGCCAATGAGATGTAAGCTATATATTCAGCTATAGCTATATGAACCAATGATTACCTAGACCAGTAAGGTGGTTTGCGAATAATTTACCCAAAGGTAAAATCATTGGCCGTTGAGTTTCGCAGTGTGTATTACAGGCCAAAAATCTCCTACACGTGCGTAATGTGCACAAATGTGTGCACTGGGTCTGAATCAGTTAAATGCGTAAATAATGGTTTGTTATGTCATATTTCAAGGACCAAACAATCGATTTCCACCAAATTCTTCACACAAGTAGCTCTATGGTAGGCCATGTAAACTTACATGTTTTATGTGGATCAGTTACTTATTTTCAAATAAAGGGCCTGTAAATATTTTAGTTTAGTAAACCCTATCATTCGAAACATTACACTTATTAAATCTGTAGTAGATGCTCCTAAGACGATATTTGTAATACAGTGTATATATTACACGTTAGCTTATAGCACTTAGTCTTCCAGGTAAGGTATGTGCTTATTTGTAATACAGTGTATATATTACACGTTAGCTTATAGCACTTAGTCTTCCAGGTAAGGTATGTGCTTATTTGTAATACAGTGTATATATTACACGTTAGCTTATAGCACTTAGTCTTCCAGGTAAGGTATGTGCTTATTTGTAATACAGTGTATATATTACACGTTAGCTTATAGCACTTAGTCTTCCAGGTAAGGTATGTGCTTATTTGTAATACAGTGTATATATTACACGTTAGCTTATAGCACTTAGTCTTCCAGGTAAGGTATGTGCTTATTTGTAATACAGTGTATATATTACACGTTAGCTTATAGCACTTAGTCTTCCAGGTAAGGTATGTGCTTATTTGTAATACAGTGTATATATTACACGTTAGCTTATAGCACTTAGTCTTCCAGGTAAGGTATGTGCTTATTTGTAATACAGTGTATATATTACACGTTAGCTTATAGCACTTAGTCTTCCAGGTAAGGTATGTGCTTATTTGTAATACAGTGTATATATTACACGTTAGCTTATAGCACTTAGTCTTCCAGGTAAGGTATGTGCTTATTTGTAATACAGTGTATATATTACACGTTAGCTTATAGCACTTAGTCTTCCAGGTAAGGTATGTGCTTATTTGTAATACAGTGTATATATTACACGTTAGCTTATAGCACTTAGTCTTCCAGGTAAGGTATGTGCTTATTTGTAATACAGTGTATATATTACACGTTAGCTTATAGCACTTAGTCTTCCAGGTAAGGTATGTGCTTATTTGTAATACAGTGTATATATTACACGTTAGCTTATAGCACTTAGTCTTCCAGGTAAGGTATGTGCTTATTTGTAATACAGTGTATATATTACACGTTAGCTTATAGCACTTAGTCTTCCAGGTAAGGTATGTGCTTATTTGTAATACAGTGTATATATTACACGTTAGCTTATAGCACTTAGTCTTCCAGGTAAGGTATGTGCTTATTTGTAATACAGTGTATATATTACACGTTAGCTTATAGCACTTAGTCTTCCAGGTAAGGTATGTGCTTATTTGTAATACAGTGTATATATTACACGTTAGCTTATAGCACTTAGTCTTCCAGGTAAGGTATGTGCTTATTTGTAATACAGTGTATATATTACACGTTAGCTTATAGCACTTAGTCTTCCAGGTAAGGTATGTGCTTATTTGTAATACAGTGTATATATTACACGTTAGCTTATAGCACTTAGTCTTCCAGGTAAGGTATGTGCTTATTTGTAATACAGTGTATATATTACACGTTAGCTTATAGCACTTAGTCTTCCAGGTAAGGTATGTGCTTATTTGTAATACAGTGTATATATTACACGTTAGCTTATAGCACTTAGTCTTCCAGGTAAGGTATGTGCTTATTTGTAATACAGTGTATATATTACACGTTAGCTTATAGCACTTAGTCTTCCAGGTAAGGTATGTGCTTATTTGTAATACAGTGTATATATTACACGTTAGCTTATAGCACTTAGTCTTCCAGGTAAGGTATGTGCTTATTTGTAATACAGTGTATATATTACACGTTAGCTTATAGCACTTAGTCTTCCAGGTAAGGTATGTGCTTATTTGTAATACAGTGTATATATTACACGTTAGCTTATAGCACTTAGTCTTCCAGGTAAGGTATGTGCTTATTTGTAATACAGTGTATATATTACACGTTAGCTTATAGCACTTAGTCTTCCAGGTAAGGTATGTGCTTATTTGTAATACAGTGTATATATTACACGTTAGCTTATAGCACTTAGTCTTCCAGGTAAGGTATGTGCTTATTTGTAATACAGTGTATATATTACACGTTAGCTTATAGCACTTAGTCTTCCAGGTAAGGTATGTGCTTATTTGTAATACAGTGTATATATTACACGTTAGCTTATAGCACTTAGTCTTCCAGGTAAGGTATGTGCTTATTTGTAATACAGTGTATATATTACACGTTAGCTTATAGCACTTAGTCTTCCAGGTAAGGTATGTGCTTATTTGTAATACAGTGTATATATTACACGTTAGCTTATAGCACTTAGTCTTCCAGGTAAGGTATGTGCTTATTTGTAATACAGTGTATATATTACACGTTAGCTTATAGCACTTAGTCTTCCAGGTAAGGTATGTGCTTATTTGTAATACAGTGTATATATTACACGTTAGCTTATAGCACTTAGTCTTCCAGGTAAGGTATGTGCTTATTTGTAATACAGTGTATATATTACACGTTAGCTTATAGCACTTAGTCTTCCAGGTAAGGTATGTGCTTATTTGTAATACAGTGTATATATTACACGTTAGCTTATAGCACTTAGTCTTCCAGGTAAGGTATGTGCTTATTTGTAATACAGTGTATATATTACACGTTAGCTTATAGCACTTAGTCTTCCAGGTAAGGTATGTGCTTATTTGTAATACAGTGTATATATTACACGTTAGCTTATAGCACTTAGTCTTCCAGGTAAGGTATGTGCTTATTTGTAATACAGTGTATATATTACACGTTAGCTTATAGCACTTAGTCTTCCAGGTAAGGTATGTGCTTATTTGTAATACAGTGTATATATTACACGTTAGCTTATAGCACTTAGTCTTCCAGGTAAGGTATGTGCTTATTTGTAATACAGTGTATATATTACACGTTAGCTTATAGCACTTAGTCTTCCAGGTAAGGTATGTGCTTATTTGTAATACAGTGTATATATTACACGTTAGCTTATAGCACTTAGTCTTCCAGGTAAGGTATGTGCTTATTTGTAATACAGTGTATATATTACACGTTAGCTTATAGCACTTAGTCTTCCAGGTAAGGTATGTGCTTATTTGTAATACAGTGTATATATTACACGTTAGCTTATAGCACTTAGTCTTCCAGGTAAGGTATGTGCTTATTTGTAATACAGTGTATATATTACACGTTAGCTTATAGCACTTAGTCTTCCAGGTAAGGTATGTGCTTATTTGTAATACAGTGTATATATTACACGTTAGCTTATAGCACTTAGTCTTCCAGGTAAGGTATGTGCTTATTTGTAATACAGTGTATATATTACACGTTAGCTTATAGCACTTAGTCTTCCAGGTAAGGTATGTGCTTATTTGTAATACAGTGTATATATTACACGTTAGCTTATAGCACTTAGTCTTCCAGGTAAGGTATGTGCTTATTTGTAATACAGTGTATATATTACACGTTAGCTTATAGCACTTAGTCTTCCAGGTAAGGTATGTGCTTATTTGTAATACAGTGTATATATTACACGTTAGCTTATAGCACTTAGTCTTCCAGGTAAGGTATGTGCTTATTTGTAATACAGTGTATATATTACACGTTAGCTTATAGCACTTAGTCTTCCAGGTAAGGTATGTGCTTATTTGTAATTGCATCACTACTGTTGCATAGGTTTAGGGTTTCATTTCTAAATTTATTGCTTTCAAAGAGAAGTTAAGTCCTTCCAACCAACTTAGCTATTAAAAAATTACTTGAAAATTAATTACACCCATGTTGAGGAAAGTAGGCTAATTAGTTTCATTAGTAACTTATTGTTTTCTTTTGAAGTGTACCGCAAAATATACAATTAATTCATAGACAAACTACGTTACTAACAATCAAAATCTGCATTTACAACGTTCTGGTAACAATAACAATTATTTTCAGCGATAGACATATATGTTACTTATCTACCATTTACAACGTTCTGGTAACAATAACAATTATTTTCAGCGATATACATATATGTTACTTATCTACCATTTACAACGTTCTGGTAACAATAACAATTATTTTCAGCGATAGACATATATGTTACTTATCTGCAATTTTCAAACAATACATAACATCAATAGAGACCTGTAAATTCGTGAGTTCAATGACCTCTAGACTATACTCCATTGTCGTATGTAAAATCATGCAAATATCATGGTTCATTGGTTGCTTATTGAACTAGCTTATTGAACCGTGATTTGCTTTGCATTTTATGTTTAATATTTGCTCAGAGTTGTGCAGAAGCTGTTAACTAATAGGTGAACCAATAGCATAAGCATTACAAACGTATGAGGTTTTGAATTCTAGCTTGTCCCGAAATGAAACCGCGAATTTTTCAGGTCTCTAAACATAAAAAAGATTAATTACGTTAGTTTTTGTTTTGATAAATTGATTTCCTTTTCTTAAGTTTTACTGGACATATATTTGATACAATTTCACAAAAAATGAAATATGTTATAAATACTGAAAATCGTTTGGACACTTGAACAGCCTTAACCTATTCAACTGCTCAAAAAACATTTTCTATATTTTAAGCACCGACGCCTCACTGATATGATAGAGAGCTGACAAAAATTTATGTGATATGATAGAAAGCTGATAAACGTGCAGAATTGAGAACTGATATTTTGTTACAAACAGAAAATCAGAAGATTGCGATAGTCTCAAATTCAAATATTTTACCAAACGTATTTAAGACATTGCATAGATTACATAAGTGGATGCATCTTAAATTATTGTTTATGTAGCCAGAACAGCACAAAGAAATTTCTCGGAAATTCTTCGTATGTTTTGACTAGAACTTCATTAAACGCTGTACAACACAAAATTAGAATTAAAAATTGTAGGCCAATGTCAAATTTCAAATAAAACGCGTAAGGGTTTTTTAAGTGATTTTGCGAAACGCGTTATTTGAAATCCAAACTTTAGTTAAAATGAATTTATTAAATTAATTTTGGCACATCGTGTCTAAACTCGAGTCCACACATCTGATAATGATATTTTGCAATTGGTTTGATTTCTACAGCGAAGTGAAGTGGCACAGTGGTAGGTCGCTTCACTCGCAACAGGAAAGATGCGGGTTCGAGTTCTGGTCCAGCCATCCGTATGTTGAGCCCGCGGTGGTTTAGTGGTCAGAATACTCTCCTGCCTGCTGAGCGAATCCGGCAAAGTCAACTGACGTCAGGCTCGCCTTATGCCAATGTCTAAAAATAGTATGTACGTAGGAGTTAAAGAATCAATTTCACGCAATGTGTCTGGTCGTGTGCAATGGCCTAACACAATGTTTCTGGTCGTGTGCTCTGTACTATGTTTATAAATTGTGAACCCACAGTTACATTCCTAGGCTAGCGGCACGATAGCATCACGCGAAAAAGAAGCGATTTTACGGCTACCGTGTGTCAGCTCATCAAACTAAATGCACGAACGCAGAGAAAATCTCGTAAAAATTCGTTACTTTTTAATCATATCACCAAACATTAACCTCACTAACTCTTTCTTCCCAAACGAACAAATACTCTATGTTATCCATCCCTAATCCAGTTAAAGGAACCACGGCTCTCACTGCTTTGCCTTGTTTAATATCCTCTTCCATGTAGACTCTTCTTCTTTCAGGGTGTGTCCATGGCTACAATAATTATTGCGGCCATGGCACCAGACAACTCTGCTCAGCCGCGATGCATGCACCCAATTTTGATCATTCAACCAGACCTAAGGCGTGTAGGGCCTACCTTGCGATGCATTCCATTCTCCAACCGTCTTAGCTACACTGTAAAAATTTTCCTGGTAAACTTCCTAAACTCTAATGGAACTTTCTAACCTATACATTGTGTGGTAATGATATCACACGTCAAGCTGCAGATATCGGAATTATTAGCGTCGCTATTATACGAAATTGGGAATTTCCCTACGCATTTGACTGTTTCCTGAGCAAATGTTGGAACACTGCAATGAATGCATAGGGAAAGAAATTACCATGCCCACTTTCTCACTAAGCGTATACACTGGTACGATCAATTTCCGAATATAATTTCTTAGAGTGTACTAACACGCATACCGGAGGGCATACAAAACTAAGAAGGTGCTCACACAGGCGTACTGGGATTTGGGGGCTCGCCTCGAAAAAAAAAACTTTTAATATTTTTCTTAGATTTAATAAGTGTTGTTCTCCACGTAGTTACTAAGACAACCGCTAGAAGGCGCGGTTGTCCCTGCACACTAGCGACAGCAGTGGTCATCAGTAAAACTACTTACTGCTAAGGCAAAAGTGCTTCATCCTTTCACATCCCCTCTTTTAATGAAGGTCGCGTCTCTATCTCTCTCTCTCTCTCTCTCTCTCTCTCTCCCTCTCTCCCGCTCTCCTCCGCGGGCGGGTACTATAATTGCACTAAGAAAGAGATAGTGACAGATATTTTAAAAAAAACGACCGCTTATTGCTTACATAATTAGCTTCAAGGGCCAAGGCACTATTCTCTGTTCGCGACATCACATAACCTAATTTCCCTGGCAGTTCAATGTTCGCATCATAAGTTCCTTGTTAATGTTTGAAACTACAATACTCAGGACCATTCTGAAAAGCTTGCTCCCCTGGGGCTAAACTATTTTTGGGGCCGCCTATTTGAGGCGACACTGCGTACTTTGAATACTAAGTAGTTGAGTTCGGTTTGTATTCTACATTTCCAGTAGGAAGCCCTTTGTTTGGAAACACGTCTACCGTTTGCTCAAGCTAGTAAACATTTATGTATAATAAGAAAAACTTTCCTTTTCACATTAAATAGTCTGAAGAACTATAACCGATAAAGTCAGTTTCCTGTTTTAAATCAAGTCTTTACACTGTACTTACCTGTTTAATGCTCTCCATAATTGTATTGTATTATAAATCATATAGATTATTTTATGAGTACGTTTTCTATCGTCATATGGCAATGTCAATAATACAGGGGAACAAATAGATTTCACTTTTTATATTAATGGTTACGCACAGTGTAGTAAGATTATTACCAATAGTTTCCTATGAATAATAATAATAATAATAATTTGTAATTTTTTTCTTGGAATTAATTAAGTTGTTCACCGATATTTCTATTTAAATTTAGAGACAAAATTGAAAGTCAAAACAGCTATAGATTAAAACACTAGTTGCAGATGAAACAACTGTTGGTTCTGAAACACTTGTTTCAGATGTTGGTTCTGAAACACTTGTTGCAGATGTTGGTTCTGAACCATATTGTAACATGCCACTCCGGTTATTACAACAAACCCTCCAGCTGAAATCAACCTTGTGTTTATGTAACATTTTAACATTCCGACCAATCAATATTTTAAGTTAAAAGGGTTATATTTATGCTAAAAAAACATTACTCATTTGAGGAACATGCATGTGTATACACGAGACTGTATTTATATATAAATTTCTTTGCTCTTAAAGACAAACCAGACACGTTTATAGTTTAACTGTTTCGCTGAACTTTATCGGAATCCATTTACAAAACTGCAGCTAAGAATAAAAGTGCAAATATCAATAATTTTTCAAATTAAACACGATGATTGTAAAACCTTGTGGCTGTACGTACATAAACTGACACGTCGTCTGCGCGCGACTTCATTGGCCGACAGCCAGCCAGTAACAAACGTTACAGGGTACAGTAGGCGTGTCCAGGTATAGCCAGGACCAATAGGAAGAAGGTTAGTGGCTTTACAGAGAGACAAAAACAAATAACGTTGCTGTAGCGGAGAACACAGGCAGCTCTCTTCAACCTTCACCTCGGTAGCAGTAAATATGCGCTGATCTTCAAAACCTAGCAAATATTATAGGGACCTTTGAATATCCTGCAGAGTGTACCATTACGAGTGCAGCATGAGGGACAGTGATATAACTATGTAGTGACTCTGGCGAGTGATAGTACTACTGTTTATGCGACACCCCTCAGTCCGGAGGGACAGTGATATAACTACGTAGTGACTCTGGCGAGTGATAGTACTACTGTTTATGCGACACCCCTCAGTCCGGAGTGACAGTGATATAACTACGTAGTGACTCTGGCGAGTGATAGTACCAATGTTTATGCGACATCCCTCAGTCCGGAGGGACAGTGATATAACTACGTAGTGACTCTGGCGAGTAATAGTACTACTGTTTATGCGACACCCCTCAGTCCGGAGGGACAGTGATATAACTACGTAGTGACTCTGGCGAGTGATAGTACTACTGTTTATGCGACACCCCTCAGTCCGGAGGGACAGTGATATAACTAGGTAGGACTCTGGCGAGTGATAGTACTACTGTTTATGCGACACCCCTCAGTCCGGAGGGACAGTGATATAACTACGTAGTGACTCTGGCGAGTGATAGTACTACTGTTTATGAGACACCCCTCAGTCCGGAGGGACAGTGATATAACTAGGTAGTGACTCTGGCGAGTGATAGTAATACTGTTTATGCGACACCCCTCAGTCCGGAGGGACACTGATATAACTAGGTAGTGACTCTGGCGAGTGATAGTACCAATGTTTATGCGACACCCCTCAGTCCGGAGGGACAGTGATATAACTAGGTAGTGACTCTGGCGAGTGATAGTACCAATGTTTATGCTAAACCCCTCAGTCCGGAGGGACACTGATATAACTAGGTAGTGACTCTGGCGAGTGATAGTACCAATGTTTATGCGACACCCCTCAGTCCGGAGGGACAGTGATATAACTAGGTAGTGACTCTGGCGAGTGATAGTACTACTGTTTATGCGACACCCCTCAGTCCGGAGGGACAGTGATATAACTAGGTAGTGACTCTGGCGAGTGATAGTACTAATGTTTATGCGACACCCCTCAGTCCGGAGGGACAGTGATATATAATTAGGTAGTGACTCTGGCGAGTGATAGTAATACTGTTTATGCGACACCCCTCAGTCCGGAGGGACAGTGATATAACTAGGTAGTGACTCTGGCGAGTGATAGTACTACTGTT
The DNA here is from genome assembly GCA_029891345.1 of Dryococelus australis. Classification (NCBI taxonomy): domain Eukaryota; kingdom Metazoa; phylum Arthropoda; class Insecta; order Phasmatodea; family Phasmatidae; genus Dryococelus; species Dryococelus australis. The sequence goes on along the minus strand of CM057004.1, from coordinate 120,056,850 downwards.
TATGCGACACCCCTCAGTCCGGAGGGACAGTGATATAACTAGGTAGTGACTCTGGCGAGTGATAGTACTACTGTTTATGCTACACCCCTCAGTCCGGAGGGACAGTGATATATAATTAGGTAGTGACTCTGGCGAGTGATAGTACTACTGTTTATGCGACACCCCTCAGTCCGGAGGGACAGTGATATAACTAGGTAGTGACTCTGGCGAGTGATAGTACCAATGTTTATGCGACACCCCTCAGTCCGGAGGGACAGTGATATAATCAGGTAGTGACTCTGGCGAGTGATAGTACTACTGTTTATGCGACACCCCTCAGTCCGGAGGGACAGTGATATAACTAGGTAGTGACTCTGGCGAGTGATAGTACTACTGTTTATGCTACACCCCTCAGTCCGGAGGGACAGTGATATATAATTAGGTAGTGACTCTGGCGAGTGATAGTACTACTGTTTATGCGACACCCCTCAGTCCGGAGGGACAGTGATATAACTAGGTAGTGACTCTGGCGAGTGATAGTACTAATGTTTATGCGACACCCCTCAGTCCGGAGGGACAGTGATATAACTAGGTAGTGACTCTGGCAAGTGATAGTACTAATGTTTATGCGACACCCCTCAGTCCGGAGGGACAGTGATATAACTAGGTAGTGACTCTGGCGAGTGATAGTACTAATGTTTATGCGACACCCCTCAGTCCGGAGGGACAGTGATATAATCAGGTAGTGACTCTGGCGAGTGATAGTACTACTGTTTATGCGACACCCCTCAGTCCGGAGGGACAGTGATATAACTAGGTAGTGACTCTGGCGAGTGATAGTAATACTGTTTATGCGACACCCCTCAGTCAGGAGGGACAGTGATATAACTACGTAGTGACTCTGGCGAGTGATAGTAATACTGTTTATGCGACACCCCTCAGTCCGGAGGGACAGTGATATAACTACGTAGTGACTCTGGCGAGTGATAGTACTAATGTTTATGCGACACCCCTCAGTCCGGAGGGACAGTGATATAACTAGGTAGTGACTCTGGCGAGTGATAGTACCAATGTTTATGCGACACCCCTCAGTCCGGAGGGACACTGATATAACTAGGTAGTGACTCTGGCGAGTGATAGTACCAATGTTTATGCGACACCCCTCAGTCCGGAGGGACAGTGATATAACTAGGTAGTGACTCTGGCGAGTGATAGTACCAATGTTTATGCGACACCCCTCAGTCCGGAGGGACAGTGATATAACTAGGTAGTGACTCTGGCGAGTGATAGTACTACTGTTTATGCGACACCCCTCAGTCCGGAGGGACAGTGATATAACTAGGTAGTGACTCTGGCGAGTGATAGTACTACTGTTTATGCGACACCCCTCAGTCCGGAGGGACAGTGATATAACTAGGTAGTGTCTCTGGCGAGTGATAGTACTACTGTTTATGCGACACCCCTCAGTCCGGAGGGACAGTGATATAACTAGGTAGTGACTCTGGCGAGTGATAGTAATACTGTTTATGCGACACCCCTCAGTCCGGAGGGACAGTGATATAACTACGTAGTGACTCTGGCGAGTGATAGTACTATTGTTTATGCGACACCCCTCAGTCCGGAGGGACAGTGATATAACTACGTAGTGACTCTGGCGAGTGATAGTACTACTGTTTATGCGACACCCCTCAGTCCGGAGGGACAGTGATATAACTAGGTAGTGACTCTGGCGAGTGATAGTACTACTGTTTATGCGACACCCCTCGTCACCATATTCATGCGTCATTCCAGTGAAACTGCGAAATTATTAGAAAATAAGGTATTTTAAAATAGGCTTATCTTTACACTTCTATGCATTAAAAATCAGAAAGGGCAATAAATAATTTTAGTAATTTTTTTTCCTAAATGTTTATCTGACACTTTTTCTTAGACGTTAAGATATGGAAATACTTTCCATTCATCGTTACCAACTTTGCTGGGTGCATGTCACTTAGTGTGCCTGTTAAAATATATGCAGGTAGGGATAGTGCAATATTTCCAAGGTTGATTTCAAAAGTGCTCGCTTTGTCGTGAACAGGCTTTATACATGTATACAGTATATATATATACATAGGCCACGCAGCTACGTCACCGAGGAAAGAATCACAAAGCAATCAGACAGAAGGTTAGCAGGCGGGCAGTAGTATTGTCGAGAGGGCGAGAGTGAGGGAGGGAGGGTAGTGTATTTACGTCTGGAGAAAGTTGTGAGGTGAGTTGAGGGTCAATGTAGACAGGACAGGACAGGCTCCAGAGGTCAGCAGGCTGACTGGACTGGACCTGCCAGCGGGACTCCCATGGAGAGAGTGCTAGCTCCCCCCCCCCCCCCTCTACTACTACCCGCCACGCCCACCAATACCAGGCAATTACAGCATTTACCTTAGCCAGAGAGCACCACTCAACTTGTCAAAATGGAGAGTAGACACAGCATAAACAAACTACGGACATCCACCCGAAGTGAGTTTGGGTGCCAGCAGATGGAAATAGTTCCATCTATGAACGTCACATTGGGAGCGTGAATTTTAACACTGAACATGTTCCATTTAATTTATGTTCATACCAACCACATAAACGCAAGAAATGCACACAGTGCAGTGTATCAAATTTGCATCGCTAACAGTTTCACGGTGATACTTGATTTAGGATGTTCACGGTAGAGTGAGCACTTTTGAGGTCCTAGTTACTTTTTTCTTTCGTATATTTTTAACCACTAAATCCCTGTTTAAATAAATATTGCCATATAAGTAATAAACACCGCACTAGGAAGTTAATATATAAGAATAAAATAAAATACGTTTATTGACAATTATTCCAAATTAGAGGGCTTTCAAAAGTACTCACTTTACCGTGAATAGCATATAGACGCAGGAATGAAGTGTTCTGGCCAATGACAATGTTAGGTTGTGTCCGAATATTAGTTAAGTACATGTGCATTCATACTTACCTTAATGTGCATTTGTCCAGGCAATTCCTACCGGTAATGTTATATTATCTTTTATCTCTGCAACACACGTGACCTGAAAATGCCTGTGGTTAGTCTTAGTAATTAGTAACTATAAGTCTTTTAATATCGATTTATGTATTTCTTCGTTACTTGTTTCCTTTGTGATAGAGAAGTTCACTATATTAGAAAAATGTATATACATACTAGCTGATCCCGACGGACTTTGTTCCGCCTCTTTCACGTTCTATTACGTCCTCTCTATTACGTCCTCTCTATTAGGTCCTCTCTATTACGTCCTCTCTATTAGGTCCTCTCTATTACGTCCTCTCTATTAGGTCCTCTCTATTACGTCCTCTATATTACGTCTGGTACGCCGACCGAAGTCTGACCGTGGTATCGCTGGCAGTTTTCTCTTTCAGATCAAAAAACATTTCCTACAAGTAGCATATGAGCAAAATCGGCCCATAAATATATAAGTTAGACTCCAGAGCCATCTATCGGAATGAAACATAACTACAGACCTCACCCACCATCTCAATAACATATGGTGTGAATATGGTCTCAATTGGTCTAGTGGTTTGTCAGTGATGATGCGGTTTAGTCACGCACAAGGATTTTATATATAAAGATTTGTAGTTACTCAGTAATTTCGTTGCAATTTCATAGTGTTAAATAAAAATTCTGTGGTAACCAAAAAAATATATATAAGAATTATAAAGTAACTTTATAGTATCAAAATAAGTAATTTTTACTAAATTCATAGTGCGTAAGAAATGATTTTTTAATAAATTCATAGTGCATAAATTAGTAATTTAGAAAATAACTCCATAAGTATGTAACTTGTTAATTTATTTTATATTTTTATAATGCAACACTTATAATTAAATGTAAGTAAGCGATTTCACCACGTTATAATAAAACGTAAATAAATAGATAAATTAATTAAATTCGAAGGTAAAAAAAGTTTTCTAAAATGTTTTCTTACATTTGATATGTCCATTTTGTAATATGACGCTTCCTGAATAATGAAACCCGCCCCACTGTGGTCTTTACTGAGCTATTGTGTGCATTTCAAACACTGGTTTGCCACAACTTTTGTCACCTCAGTATAAGTTATGGCCCCTGCAGTAGACGCCTGGCAGATGTCGTGAGCAAACTATTACCAGTTAACTATTTTAAGTAGTTTTATCTTTATTTATAAATGAACAATAATTCGCAGAAACTATTAGTTTGTGCATTAGAATACAAAGTCTATGGGGGTCATGTTATGGAACACGAAACATCAGTTAACATGATACAACACAAAACTATAATTATGAAATTTTGGAACGATCTGGCAATTCAGATTAAAATTACACAATCCTTATATTATAGCCACTATCGAAGACATCTCTTATCTCCCACCGGGAAATGAAAAAGTGTTGTTATTATTGTACTCATAGATATGTCCAGAAGACTATCTATCGCGGTAAACAAATGAAAACTGACGACATATTTTTTTTTTCTTCTTGCAACTAAAATAGAATCTGTATAAAAGTGAAATTTAATCAACTTGGAAAATTGGCATTTCTTATTATCTCTAAACAGTCACGACGACAAAAAAAATGGCGACTGCAATTGCGAATGTATGACTTTCAAGTAAGCAACTTGGTGAACTTTCCAAGTATAGAGCGTCTCTGTACTACACTGGGAATTCTGACAGTGCTAGTATATACTTGGTGACGTCACCCGCAAGGCCAAGTACGGACATGTGTATACTTGGAGAAAATTCGTACACACAGCTTTAATTTACTCTTGGCGCAGTGATTCATAGAGCATTAGAGAGTTTCGAGTGTCGTGAGGTTCTCTTGCGAAGAAGGAACTACGGCGTGTCGTGTTCGAGCATGAATGCCCTCGATAATAAGATATGTCGCATGATAAATGCCTCGTGTTCTCTGGAAAGGAGAATGTACGAGCAAGTTCACTCGTGCTGAGCAATTCTGGACGGGTGATGGCGACTTGATCATTAATGCCTTCCTTCCTGTCTTTCTCTCTGGTGTGGCAGTTAAACGCCAGTCTCCCCGACTTAATGAGAGGCTCTTCCCTTGATACCATTCCCTGGACCTCACGCTCGAGAGAATGCAGCAGCTGTATTACGAAACTCACTGCCGCGGTCACTTGCCATCTTTCTCTACAGGAGAAGGAGACGGGACACTGAATATAGGCGCTGAATCGTGTCGACAATATTCTGCTTTCCACGTTCACTTACACGTGTATCCAAGACAAAACTCGTTTGCCGGTTGGGTCCGCTCTGGCGGAGCGGTTGCAATGCTCGCCTCCCACCATTGCGAACCGGGTTCAATCCCCGGCCGGGTCATTCCCGGATTTTCTCAAGTGAGACTCTTACAGGACGATGCCGGGGATCTCCCCCTTTTCCCCCGCCCTTACATTCCTGTGCAGCTCCATTCACACCTCATTTCACCCCCATCGGCTCTCAAGACCTCGTTGTCAAGAGCCGCCCAAATCTGTCAAGTCTCGTTTGCCATTTCACGCTTGTTATTTCGGCTGCAAATGTGCTTCCTTTGACAAGGCTTAGCGTCAAACATTCCACTCTACTGTCTTCATAAATTTATTCACGTTAGTATTTACATTTAAGAAATTTGCACAAATAACCGACATTCCCATAATCAGATATCTGGTTAAAATAAAATTGTTTACTTTTCAAAAGGCGGAAATAAATAAATCCAATATTTATAGTGAGCGTGACAACATAAATGGAGAAATATTTCGACAGTTAAGTGGGAACACTCGCGTGGCCCAGAACTCTCGAGGCGTTAGTTAATTCCACGACAAGAGCGTCTTATTAAGGCAGGCGTGGGGAAAGTTTGCAGGCCTGCTGTTACAAGCGGGATATTATTTTCCTTAAAGTTAACGACACAGCGGGGTGTAGACGTGAGAACATGGCTGGTCCACGAGCAAACATAACGAAGGGAGTTTTCCGTTGGAATAGCCAGGCCAGGGGAACGTTCCCAAGGAATTACATCACAGCCACTACTGACTAGTGCCTACCTGAACACACACTGTCGATGACTCTGGCTCGGGTAGGAGTGTATAGTTGGTGAGTGTTAACATCTCATCAACAGTATGCTCACTATAGACGGAGCAAGTTGTTCACAGAAGTAGCAGCAAGGAAGGAATATGGCGTCAGCTATAGTGAAGAACCATAGAGGCTGTTGGCGGTAAACTGAGCGATCTACTTATATGCACGTTGCGTATTCATTCGCCTTAGGTGACGTCAACAGTACCGTGGGCCTCATCACTTTATTCATACGTCCGAGTCGGTCAAGATAGACTGTGAAATTATTAGGAAAGTCAAGTACTTTGCAAATCGGCTCATTTTTACACTTCGATGCAGTAAAAAAAAAACCGAAAGGTAAAGAAATAATTTAAGTTTTATCGAATGGTTACCAAGCCCTTTTTATTCGACGTTAAGATATGGAACTACTTACTCTTCCATCGTTACCAACTTGACTGGACGAATTTCACTCGGTGCGCCCGTTAAAATATAATCAGGTAGGAGTAGCGACCTTTTTCTAAGGTTCATTAAAAAAAAAGTGCTGACTTTATTGCGACCAGCCTTTACCATGATTCGCCCAGAGTGAGTTCGGGAAACCGACATCAGAACGGTCGTACCGGGGTTCGAAGCCAGGTCCTTCGAATGCGAGTACAACGGCTTACCAGTGTAACACATTGCTCGGTAATTGCGGGTTACAGTCTATCATTGGTTATTGGAGATATCTTGTGTTATCAACAGTGGGTGAAAGAAAGTGTTGTTGGTTCAGAGACGTGCAATATGGAATCCATGGTCCTCTGAACACCCGAACACCAGTAGCTGCTGGTCCAGTGCGTATAGGCTGTTCACGGTGAAGTGGATACGTTTGAAAACCCTGTTGTATTGGAATAATAGTCAATAAATATATTTTATTCTAGACTTAGGCGTTAACTTCCGAGAGCGGTGAAACATGCACACTGTGTTTATTACGTAAATGGCAATATTTATTTAAAGAGGTGGTTATAAAACAAAAATGGCTGAAAGGAACAAGTAACTAGAGCCTCAAAAGTGCTCACTTTACCGTGGACAGCCTATAGTTAGTTTTATTCCAGAGTAGATAGCACGGCCTTCCTTCCTTCCTTATTTTATTGCAGGTCTGTCTACATACTAATTAGTAGTCCTTCAGAAGGTGCGATTCACGCTAAATCTTGAACAATTTTGTAGTTGCGTGTAACACGAATTTCTGCAGTACTGCACTGCGAAATTACACAATACAGCAGGTTAACAAATATTTGTAAGTTAAATCATGCTCTAAATATGTGTTCGCGTGTTTTTACAAGTCAACTAATATATAATTTAATGAAAAATAAAATAAATTAATTTTTGACCCTCTATCATTGTGTTTTCGTGAATAATTTTCGTATAGCTTATAAAAAGTTAATTGAATTGTGTTAATTCGCAGCACTGCTACCCGTCACTCCGTCGAGCGAAATGGCCGCGAGGCAGACATCGTTTCTTAATTTCCGGCGCTGTGATGGCTGCGGCCACGTCAATTAGCGGCTAAACACTCCACACAAAACTGTTAGCACCTTTCCAAACAAGCTACCTTCGCACTGACCTCTACAACCACACGTCTCGATCAACTGACAACTTGTCTGACCGACCTGTCAACATCTGTTGGTGAGTTAACGGAACAGCAAGGAATACGTAACATTACAGATCTCCATCACTCAGCGACTAGTATTTCGACACGTTGGGGTGTATATAAACCTACACTGCGCCAACTACCTGGATCTCCATCACTCAGCGACTAGTATTTCGGCGAACAATTGGATAATTGGAATGTTCGTGACGAACAGCGTTCGCGATGCATGCAAGCGGTCAGAACAATGCAGCATCGAACTTCGCCGCGAACATGTCCCATGTTACGTTACAGTGTTCGGTTCGCCAGTGTGGGCACGGCTTAAGAGCAAGGCTCTGAACTGATGTTGTTTTATTGGTGGAAAGTCTGTGGGAAGGTTCAATGCAGAGCCCCTGAGTAGTTTTGTATGGTCTGATGCGTGTACATTAAGAGGGAGCGCTTTGAAAAATCCGTTTTCAGATATTTTGAAGTGAGTGGTCTGAAACGGTGTGAAATCTTGCAAGCACTCAACAACCCTCGACTGAAGTGTGCCTAGTTCAGCACGTTTTACACGCATTTAATAACTTCGTGGGGAAACGTGCATTCCAAACACTCTGTAGCACACGAGGTGGGCGGGAACATTGCCAGTTCACATCATCCAATCTCGAAAGTCGGGTATCCTTGTACGTGTATCTAGTTGGTCCCTGAACGAATTCGTGGAATGTTCTCGTCTGCAGTGGTTGTCGCCTGCAGCCACTTGGCGTAGATGTTTCTTTGTTGTGGCTTTCTGCAGGAACAGGCGAGAAGTTCTCAGTAAAAGTCGTCAGCAGAAAAACTGTGTAAGAATGGAATTGTGTCGGCGAGTGTCTGCAGTCCACTCACTCTCGGCTCTGGCAGTGTTGGAAGAGCAAGGCTAGAAGTCGTTCTGTCCTCACTGACCCACTGAAAGCGACGTTCTCCTCATTGTCACTTCTCGGACAGCTAAGCGATTGTGAGCGGGGCCTTACGAATTACCACTTTCACTCGAAAACTGCTTGAAGTGTGTGACCGCCCATAGTAACAAGCAACTAAACATCCCAATTTCGCATTCTAGTTCGAATTCACGTTATGGATCATGCACAGATTGCGCCAATAAACTTTGTACAACTGAAATTTTCTGAGTAATATTTATTTTAGTCTGACACAACCTCGACCAACGCGTCACTAAACTCGAGAATTGAAAATAAGACTCATCCAAGTATTGTTTAATGGAAAAAGTTCAACCAGTCAGAGACAGAGTGGGTTTACATCCACGCTACCTCATATGAGTGTACTTAGAGTATATCTTCTTGAGAAGTGGAAAGACTTGCCGTTTCAGTAACCTACAATACTTCGAGTATTAATGTCTCAGTGTGTTCATTGTCTGTTTCCACAGCAAGAACTCACTTAGAAAATTAAAATATAGTTGTAGGAAACAAAGTTATCTACCTATAACCCACGTATTATAACGATGCCGGCATTTAAAGTTATTTGCTTATGTTCGACCGTAATTTAAAGCCCCTACACTAAGGAATAGGGAGTGTTGTATTTCAGGACATCAACTCAGAATTATGATTTATTAATTTTATTTGTGTACAGTTTCGCGTATTTTGACAGTTCTGTTTATTTATTTTATTTTGCTACGTCATCTGGTCCCATTTATCTTTGGAAGTGTTAATATTTTTTGTGCCGTTTCCTCTTTGCACTTTACCTAGTGTTACCAACCAAGTTTTGCCACGGACAAAAAAAAATGATCTCTAATGACTGATAAGATTGTGTTACCTCTCAGGAAGTGACACTTATCTTGGATTTTCCCGTTTTAATTAGCTTCATCGTGAGAACAGCTTCGACGAGGAGACACACACACACTCTCTCTCTCTCTCTCTCGCTCTCTCTCTCTTTCTCTCTCTCTCTTTCTCTCTTTCTCTCTTTCTCTCTATGTAGAGAGTGGTTCGACGTAAGTTTGCTCTTGCGAAAACGTCTTTAATTTTTCTGTTAACCGCCCAATTTAAGAATACGAAGGTTTTGAGAGGCGCTTGAGCGCTTAGATATGCGGCGCATGTTTAAGAAGAGGCCCAGGATGCATTGCTTCTCGTTTTTAGTGCCATGAATCTGAGTGAGCTGCCATCTTGACCGCCAGTAGTAATTGAGTATGGATCCCTATGGGTACGGTACTGCAATTGCAACGAACTATTATAAATATGCGTAGTAATTATTTTCGAACAGTTTAAACTTCAAGATTAATTTCAATGAGAAATTTGTCAAGAGAAAATTTAGACAAAAAATTACTCTCAGAATTTTCATGGAGGGTGTAAATTATTTTAATGTACATTAACCAGAAGTCAGTGATTGAGATCCCATGTTCTACAGCCGAGCAAAAGTGAATTTTTCTATCAAGATTAATCTACTGAAAATATTTTTGATACATTTTAACGATTTAATTACCCACACAAATTGATAATTTTGTCTGATAATTTTTAGTTAAGTGCTTTAATTTTTCAGTTATCACAGTTACTTATTTCTATTTTATTGATAGCATTTTGTTATTTGGTAATATTTCTGGATTTTTCAGAGCTAATTAACTTTTACTTCATCAGTGATGTCAATTTTCCACGTAATTCTTTCTGCAAATAAAATTTCATTTTTTTTCCATACATGAAAGTAGTATGCTCGCCTCACCCACGTTGGCTCTCAAGACCTCGATGACAAGGGTGGCCTAAATCTGTTCACTCACTCGCCCTGTCTACAGAATAACTCCATGAATATCTGGATTATTCCTGCAGCAAACTGAATTGTAACAAACGAACACAATATTCTACAGGAGTCCAGATGCTTCTGCTGCCCCGGGAATATATTACACAACTGTTGTGTAGCCACTTGTGTGCTGAATTTCTTTTCCAGTGCATGATGAGGTAGCAAGGTAGTCTGTCCTTGTTTCTTCCCAGTAATGTTATTGACTCAAAGACCTACGGGCCGTGCCTTATGACCTCGAACACTGACATTTCTTTTCCAGTGCATGATGAGGTAGCAAGGTAGTCTGTCCTTGTTTCTTCCCAGTAATGTTATTGACTCAAAGACCTACGGGCCGTGCCTTATGACCTCGAACACTGACATTTCTTTTCCAGTGCATGATGAGGTAGCAAGGTAGTCTGTCCTTGTTTCTTCCCAGTAATGTTATTGACTCAAAGACCTACGGGCCGTGCCTTATGACCTCGAACACTGACATTTCTTTTCCAGTGCATGATGAGGTAGCAAGGTAGTCTGTCCTTGTTTCTTCCCAGTAATGTTATTGACTCAAAGACCTACGGGCCGTGCCTTATGACCTTGAACACTGAAATTTTCGCATGAAGAGTTCTTGTCTGGGTTGTATTTCAAACCACTTGAGCTTAGAGCCAATTCCAAGTTAAGTGCCAGCCCGTCAGTTACATGCCTTCATTGCCGGAGTAACGTTTTTTTTTAGATTGTCTTAGTTAAACACCATTATATCTCCTTTCATGATCAAGTGACCAATATACAGAGAAAAACTGCATATGTGGCATACTGAAATGTAGCTGGAGTGGAGCTCCTTTTGCAGAAATAAAGTATTCCTTCTGATAACATGTTCTGTTACAAAAGTAAGTGTAGAAATTAGTAATAAAGGTTTCACTCTGATAAAATCATATAATTGTTGTTCCTGTAGTTGAGTGTACAGACAGTTATTTCCTAGCAGGCCATGATTGCCAGTAAGAATGTACAGGCATCAAAGTATTGCAATTATTAGAAATGAGCAGTTTGTACACTCAACTACAGGAACACCACTTTTATTGCTCTGTGCACTTACACTTAACGCCCTAGTGGTACACGTTATACCGAACATGCCTATTGTAATGACGAGTCCCATTATTGGCTAACTGTCATCCAATGAGTAGTAGAGAAGTCTGTGCAACGTGTCTTCAGAGCAAGCAAATATTTATGGTCTGCGCATACAAGGCCGTGATACGTCAGGAACGCCCGAGTTTGGCATAAACATTTCTTAATTCGTTGTATTTCAGAACACTTTAACTTATATAGGTTCGCTTTTGTTATTGGATGCCTTACTTGTTACGCGGTTTACGTGTCTACACACGAATGAAAGATGTTCGATATCAAAGTAAATTAATTCTGGCTGTCTAGTCGAAATATAAAAAGTCTTCTCACAACCACGCGTTTGCCAATCAGCAAAGGAAAACAGCTGAAATGTCAGTAAAGTGTTAAAATCTCTGCTGTGCGGAATTGTTTTTAAAAAATTTAGTGCCTCTAGTGGTACGTAAACCATCGCTTGAGTTCCGGGAAATGTCGGGGGTTCACTTGGCCCATACCGAGACTTCTCAGCCCTTAATATGCTCGAGGATCAATAGTTCATTCATCGGTAGGGATCCCTAACATGTCGTGTTATAAGTCGTTCACACACTCGAGCAGAAGTCACAGGCAGATCTCTTTCTCTTACTCCATGTTATGAAGCAGTGTGATTGATGAGTTGCAGATTTCGGTTCCGAGTCCTACATGAAACACTCACGGCATTCCTCCCTCTTTAATATTGAATCAGGAACACACACCGTATCCTAGCGACTTTTATTCAAACATGGAAGTGAAAAGTGCTTGAAATCAGATCTGTCCCCGAATGAATTCACGATATCCAGGAATCTGTAACTTCAGAGTAGATATCATAGCACAGAGACTAAATGACGAGCTAGTTACTCTGATATGGGCGTACACATTCTCTCATTGAATCCACGATGCTCTAGACCTTGTATATGACTGGCGAGAGGGTTGCCATGCTTCGATTGACGAATGGCATTGCAACATTTTTGCTGATAGATGACGTAATTTTGCTAGTGTCTGTACCTGGAGTTCACTTTATAGTTCGCTGTTCCACATCTTCAAGCTTGAGTTCTCCGTGGTGTAACTGCGGCGGTTCTGTAATGAAAGTCAAAGAGCTTGAAGTCAAACCTGTCACCGGATGAATTCAGGATCCTCTAAACCACAGTTACGGAATACTTAAACATACGTCGGTGAAATAGCCAAGACCTCCAGCCACACACATAAGCAGTTTGGCATCACTGCGCATCAGAATGTGGGAATTCTTTTCGCCAATGAGCGCGTGCTAACTAGCCTACTGCCCAATCAGAGCACGCAGTAACCAGCCCCAGAGTCTCCAGAAGTTCAGAGAGTAGACACATCTACAACGAAGGTGGCACTTGCGCTCTGTGCACTCACCTGCTCCGAGGCCTGACAACAAGAGCGTGGAAGAGTGTGGAGACTCAGGAGGAATATACGCAATGTTGCCGTGTTGTGCGAGCATGCCTCTGTCCGGGGGACATGGCAGGGGACGGGGTGGTGAAAGCAGGCGCAGGCCATGTCACAAGTACGGCGACGATGAGTCCCAGGGGAGAGAGGTCCAGCTACCGTCCTGTCTCGACAGCGAAAACACTTTTCTTCGCCGCCGTCTTCTCAGGTCACTTTCTCCACGAGTGACCGGCCCTCAACTACACAGCGTCCGTATGTGGGCCGGCTGTTGCGGAAAACCGCCTCCTTACCTGCACGAGCTGGGGCCACGGTGATGCAGCGGCTAGAGTAATCACATCCCACTGAAAATAACAAGACTCTTTTCTCGGCAGGGACACTCCCGGAATCATGCCGGACGATGCCGTTGGTCGACTGGATCTCTCGGACATATCCTGCCCCCTCCCCTCCCCTTACATTCCGGCGCTGCTCCACATACACCTTGCTTCATCATTATCGACCTTCAAGATCCTCCCGAGCCTCTACAACACGAGCAGGATCCCGCTTCCTTGCAACAGGTCGGCACCTCGGAGAGTAGATGTATAATGGGGATCCTGGCGCAGCACATTATTTGAAGTTATTTCTTATAAAATGACAACAGAAATGCAATACACTAAATAGAGTTATTTTGTCTAAAAGTACAGGAAAAGTTAAAATTCAAAATCTGAAATTCGATGAAAAAATTGTGGTAATCATGTAAAAAGAAAACCAAAATCAAGGTATTTGAGGGCTAAATTTAAGCTCTAAAAGTCTTTTTTAAGAAGCTCTCAAAAACGGGCAATTTTAAGCAAAAATAAATAAAACAAGAATATTTTAGCAGTTCTTCAAAGATGTGCTCACACGATTTGACTCAGGTAAAACAAGCAAAATCATGCAAATATCAGGTTAATTTAAGGCTAAAATAAGCGAATCAGCTTGAAAGATACAAACTAAAAGAATTCATAAATTTTATTCAACAAAAGTAAAACACCAATAAGATTTTTTAAAGTCTAAAAATAAAGATGAATATGAAGCATAGCCATTACTGAATCCATAATCCCAACCATCACAACAATCCAAACCATAAACATCGTCTTTAAAATTAGAAAATTCATCTGATCTGAGATCATTTTTTATCGATTTTTAAAACAATTTTGAAATGAACAAGGTCCAATTCTTTATCAATAAAAGTTTATGTTTATATAATTTCATATCCAATATCCCAAAGATCTAAAAGTTCTATAATGTGTTCCATTAAAAATATTAAAAATTTATATATGTTTTATAGAAGTGTGATAATATGAGAAAACTTTAATTAGAGTTATTATTTTTATTCGATAAAATAATTCATCTGTATTTCTAAAAATTCGTAAACATTTTTATGCAACCACTCAACTATGAGTTTAAAAAATTGTATTAAAATATCGAAACAATTTCTTGTTTCTGTAAAATCGTTTACATTATCAATTTAATAAAATTACAAATTTATATATCTTCAGTGATATTTTCTTTCAAATTATCATAAGTTACATTTCGCTGGCTAATTAAAACAACATTAAAAATTGTACCAGCTCAACATCTTTTTAAAATCAACACTAATTTTTATATTTGTTTTATCTTTAACTACTGAGGTTTTTCTATATAGGCAGTCAATAACATGTAGAGGTTTTCACTCTCAAAATGAATAATAATTGATATCGCCATGATAATTTATAGTTGGATTATAGTAAAGTAATTTCTATATATGGTATCTAATTATTTTCTGGAATTTCTAAAATCATTAAAATCCAGGTATGTTTTAAGATAAATATCATTTTCAATATCTAGATTCCAATTTTCATTCGGAAAAAATTCATTTCTACCATTTTTAACAAAAATATTTCTCATACTACAATAATCAAACATTGAAGCATGCACATATTGCTCGGCGCTATTTTTTCTATTAGTTTAGAAACCCACAATTACAAAATCAGGCATGCCAAAATGTAAATTATTAAACTGATCTTATATCAAAGTCAAAAACAGTTGTCCCAGCAGGAACTTCTTTTTCTAAAAATTGCCAATACTCAAAACCAATATGAATTTTAGGATTTTTATATATATTTTCTTTAATTGCAATTGATCTGTTAGCTTCATATACAACAATAGGCCACTTAATTTCTAATTTTTCAATAAGAATTTCATCTGGATCAACATAAGTTTTATCAACTGAACCATGTGCTATTTTTAGTTTCATAAGCAAATAAACAATTGTTATCAGACGAAAATCGGGATAAAGTGATTTCATAACCACACTTCCAGTAAACTTCATTGTTATCGCGAATAAAACCAAACAAATATATTAATGGGTACATTATTTCCCTTATTTTATCACTACGAACAGATTTTACTCGAAATTTACTATCAACAAGAGTAGACTCTAAATAATTTTGTTCACCCGGTGATCTTAGCAAAATATTCATCATTGTCGAAGTTATTCCTGGATTATCAACAGTCTCAATTATCTGTCCATGTTTTGAAATTTATACTCTAGAAAACTGAAATGGAAAAAAATTAGAACAAACATCAATACTATCTAATTTTTTGTATTTTGCCACATCTTCAACTTTATCGCTTTTTAGTAGGCAATATTCTGCCAAAACGTAAGCATCGTTTGGAAAAGAAAAGCCATCTCCTATTGGAATATCGAATTCTATTCCATTATTGTAAATATTAAAATTTTTTCAGGTTTCATCAGTTGGGCAAGAAGTTTGTCTCTCAAACCTCCCAATGTTTAATAACAGCTCTAGTACCTGTTGCTGCAAAAATTTAGGTTATCCACCAATGCCAGAAGAATCATCATTTGAAAAAGAATTATTTGCAGAACAAGAATCTCCTAATTTGGAAGAGCAAATGGGAACTGTACCTATGAAAAATTTACCACCTATAGCAGATGTTCCTACTAAAAATCTCGGAAAAGAAATTTCTGTAAATTTTAATGGTATTAATGAAAAATTTGGTTTACGAGGAGTTGGTCAAGATATTAAAATTGGTGATACAAAAGTAAAAATAGATGGCAATTTTTTATTTGCCAAAGATAAAAAAATATAAATTAACCGAATGTCTTATTAATTAATTTGTTAGCAAAAAGTACCTATGAAGAACTCGAAGGTAATTTCGATTTTGTTGTTGACCTTAAAAATTACAAACACAATATCTTAGCAACCAATGCTATATTTCATAAATATATTCCTATTAAGAAAATGAATAATCCAAGTTCAAGTAGTAATACGAAGTATATTAAGATAATTAGTCCAATTTATGATGAATATAAAAAAAATTAACAGTCAAAATCATTACCAAATACACCAGAAAGAATGGTTTCTCCAAGAAGTCCTAAATCTGGAGAAGGTTTAAAAAATATATTATAATTTGCCCAAAGAATACGTTTGGATGGATGATTTTAGAAAAATAATTTATATATTATTAGTTATTCGGGGCGAAGAGAATGCTGGAAATAATAGTTTTTACAGTAAAAAAGTGAGCATAATGAATGTTATACAATAAATTTTCTGAATTTGTTATAAATCATCCAAAAGGTATATCACATGTTATAAGAGTTTTAAATGTTATTCCACACTCATTTTGGAATTTCGGATACCATGGAAAAGGTGTGATAAACTGGGCATTAAACAATTTAAATTTGCCCGAATTACATTTGTACAGTTATAATTATTGTGGTCTCTTTACAAAATTAAATGAAAGACTTGAAAGAGGCGATGAAGGAGTAAATAAATGAGATGAAGCATGCAAATATCACGATATTGCTTATAGAGATCACAAAGATTTAGAATCCAGACATGAAGCAGATAAAATTTTACAAAAAGAAACAAAAGAAATTATGTTAGATAAAAATACTCCAATTGGTGAAAAAATTGATGATCAAAATGGGAAAAAAAAATTGCAAGAGGGCAAAAATTTCAAATTAACTTTACCATTATCAACAGTTTAAAAAATGGCTAAAGAAAAATCTGGCAATGGTTTGCATCATGGAGGAATTATTTACAATGTACTCTCCGCTTTAGGAGAGACTGCAGCACTTTATAGTGCTATTGAACAAACCAGTAAAAATAAAAAAGAATTATAAGAACAACAGAGACACAATTTGGCAATGGAAAATAAATCAGAAAGTGGATTAAAACGAGGAAGGCCTAAAATATTTGAATTTATCACCATTAAATATATTTAAAAATGTGTAAAAAATTAAATATTAAGTATTTCAGAAATGTTTATATGGTTGATGAACTACCAAAAAATATGCACTAAAATGAATGTGTTGCGGTTAATTTGGATATTTCAACGAATCCTGGCACTCATTGGGTTTGCTATTTTAAAGACAATAATAATGTTTATTATTTTTACTCATTTGGAGGCAATATTCCCACTAACCTATTTAATTATTTCAAAAACAGAAACATTTATTATAATGATGATCGAATTCAGAATTTAAATGTTTCTTCTTTACAAAGTGCGTTAAGCACATGTTTTCATTTTACAAAATTGTATGTTTCGTTTTTTGGATGAAGACTTGTTACTATAGGTGAACATGTAGATAAAAAATATGTGGTTAATAAAAGAATTTTATATATATATATATATGCATTAAAAAAAGATGTTGATTCAAAATATAAAACTATTGTTTCTGATTATGCTCTAAAAGAAGATATAAATTTACAATTCAATAACACTATTGCTCATTATTTAAAATGAATAAATAATGCAAATCAGACATTTTAAAAAAGCAGTTTCAAAATATAAAACTATTGTGGCTGATTATGCATTAAAAACGATGTTGATTCGAAATATAAAACAATTGTTTCTGACTATGCTTTAAAAACTAACGTCGAATCAAAATACAACACTAGTGTTTCTGATTTAAAATCATATGTAGAATCAAAATATAATATAATAGTTTCTGCTTTACCAGATCAGATAAGTAAAGTTTTTGTTTACACAAAAGACTATGTTTCTCATCATAATCGCAGAATCAATAATATGGCTGATCCGGTAGATGGAAAAGATGCTGTTAATAAAAGATTTTTTGATAAAAAAAATAGTTGATAAATTACAAAATTTAAACCAATCAGTTTTAAATAATTGTGAGACACTTGTTAACTTAAAAATGGAAAAATGTAAGGAAGAAAAGCCTCATATATTTTATTTAAGTGCAGACTGGAGTAAAACTAATAATATTTTCACTTAGAAAATAATTCAAATTTCTTTACTTTTTATGAATTGTAATGTTTATAAAATAATTACTGTTAATCCCAATTTATCTGATGATACTGTGACTGCTATTAAGGGATCTCAAAAATTGATTATAGTAAGTCTTTTGATGTTAACATAGGTGATATTTTTACTTTCAAAATAAAAAAAATAAAAGTATCTTAATATGATGATGGTTTGATGACTGCAATAGAAATATTCTTCAAATATAAAGATTAAATAATTTTCTTACTATTAAATGGATAACACTTGGTGCTTGAAGGGTAAGGTCACTAAAAATAATAATATAAAAATGAATGGACCATTGGATCAGTAAAGTATATGCTCATTGCTAAATTATAATAAATCAACATTCTTAAAAAAATTTGCTCAATGTGAGAGAAGGAATAGTAAATTAATTATATAAACCTGTGCAAAAATTTTTTCCATTATGTAAAATTATTTTGTATGGAATTGATGTTTTATGGCAAATTGATATTGTAGAAATGAATACTCGTAATTTAAAAGGTATATCACCTATAATAAAGGTTACAGATGTATTATGACAATTATTGGTGTATTTTTCTTCAAAATTTGCATTTGCTATTCCAATTAATGATAAAACACCTAAAAATGTATTGAACAGTTTAGAATCTATATTAATTAAAAGAACACCAAATAATATACAAACTGATAATGGTTCAGAATTTTATAATAAAATGCGCGAATCCACCTTAAATCATTGAGTCTGCCATTAGCCTTGCGAAGAAATTCTGCTAATATTGCCTACGAAACATCCTTTAATATTGTCGAGATGTCAGTGCACTAGAGCACACAATTTTCTTTGAATGGTAATTATAAATGGGTAAATATAATAGGTAATTTAGTAAAATAATATAATAGTTCAAAACATAGAACTATTGGAATAAAGCCAATTGAAGTTATTAAAAAAATTAAAAAATTTATTACAAACAAATTTTGAGTTTACTAAACCAAAATATAAAGTTGGAGATGTTGTTCGTGTGAGCAAACTGAAAAAAAAATATATAGAGCACTTATCTCATTTGTGTAAGCATAGAAAAGCATATATCTTGCATAAGGCTCTTAACTATTCACAATATAGAATTTATATCACATTTGTGTAAGCATTGGAAGCACATATCGTGCGTAAGGCTCTTGACTATTCGTGCCAAACTTTCATATACTAAATATAATTTGATACAAACATATTAATCTGAAGTAAAGTTTATTACGACTGTTCGACCACATCTTGCAAGCTCTACAAATTGTGTAACTATTACAGTTATTTTTCTCTTTTCAGTGCATTTATAAATAAAAGGTTGGTTTTAAAAGCTTTTTTTTTTTTCATTTATTTTATATTTCACTTTTTTTATATAGCAAGTAACATTATTTAACTTGCTCATCCATCATACTGATAGATCCTAAAAATACACGTTGGACTTTGTTCACTTCTCGAAAACTACTCTCATGATAATTCAATAATGCCACAAAATTGTTTGACTCTCCTGTTTACCTCAATGGCCGCCTTTTGGACGAGTGTCAAAGTGTGAGGTGAGGAATCGTCTGCTATCTGGGATTCAGTATGACATAAGTGAAAAGTTGCGTATTTAATGAATAATATTAACATTTCAAATACTTGGAGATGTAAATATATTGTGTGACATATCATCGGGTGTATATTTTAAAGACTAATTCGTATATGATATTAGAATAATGGATTATGGCTCATATGCTCGATGCCATATTGGATTGTATAAATTGTGTGTTCTAGTGCACTGATATCTCGACAATATTAAAGTGTTCAGGATAGTTTCGTAGGCAATATTAGCATAATTTCCTCGCAAGGCTAATGGCAGACTCAATGATTTAAGGTGGATTCGCGCATTTGCAGATGACGCCAACCAGGCAGTATTTACCTGCCAGAGCAGCGCCTGGCCTTTCCTTCTCCTCCTCCTAGAACCAATCTTTAATGGAGTATACTGGCAGCACTACTTTGTTTCTTTAGCCATTCAGTTTAGGTGACTGCAGATTTATCAGTCCTATTGTCTTCCCCAGGACAACATTGACCATAATCGAGCGATATCATCCTTCCTCGAGGGATGTTCATTCTCTAATCATTCCAGTCCATCTCGGAAGTTTCTATCAAATCTAGGGTTCTCACTTCAGCCCTCAATAATGCCAAAACCCAGACTGTTTCCACCACAATCATCCAAATCACTCTTCCGTTTCCATCCTCTTTTTCTCATAGTCATGTGATAGTTGTCAACTCAGTGTAGTGATTAGTCTTTGTTGGGAGTTATTTTGTCAGCACGTGTAAGTCATCTAGTGAGGCGAGATGAGATCATATACAGGTGACTGTAGACGATGTTACCTGCAATCCTTTGGCCTTGGTCTACTGTCAGCCTCCAGGGGGGATTCCAAAAATATTATGTGCGTCCATTGTGAATCTGCTCAGCTCTAGCCAGATCATGTATTGCCTCTGGAACAGTATCATCTTCGCCAATCAACCTAACTTGGTCCGTTTATGAAGCATGAGTGACTAACGAGATGGACTAATTCCATACAGCCCGTAATTTTCTGCCAATTACAGGACCTGTGTTTAAGGCCAGCTGTCGCCAGCAGCAGGTATGAGGGCACAAGCTTAAATTCTGAGGGAACCTTAGGGAAGCTCCCTCTTCCGATTCCTGCAGGCCAAACCGACCCAAAATAATTTGAGCCATGGTACTACACCACTCATCCTGCCATTGACAAACAGCAGACATCAACACCAGTGTCACGTTATGCACCAGCTTCTACCCCTTGTCATCGAGCAACAGCTAGGACACCCAGCACATGTAACCTAATTGTTCGATGTACGATTGAGAAGCGGGAACATTGCATAATGTGTTGCACACTTCCATGCCATTCGCATCAGAGTGTCCGATCAGCATCCAGCTGACCTCTCTTTATAGTACGACCTTTCTACCACACCCCATGCAAGACACGCTACTTCGTACTATATTACGTTCTCAGAATATGTGACCGTCATAAACTTCAGACTCCAGTTTTCATTATTAATCGTCTCTGAGCAATTAGAGTACCATACATCGAACTCTTCAGGTTGCCGCCCTAGCTGAACAACATAGACCTCCCCGATTCGGTAACCCGAACTGGAAACAATGATAGAGATTACTTCTAATATGTCAATTCCCAGTTAAACCATTTCTCCTGGTATGCTGTGCACACACTGCCATTACATGACCATCTATGTCCTCATTTCCGTGCACCAGACAGAGTAACATGTCAGTCAAATTAAATTTACAGAGTTTTCCTTTGAAATTCGTATATCATATCAGTAGGAGGACCTGTTTTTCGCGGAAAGATTGCAGGACAAGCTGTGTTCCAAAGCACTTTAGTTCGGAACCACTTTCGTGGTTGGACCACTTGAATTGTTACGCGTATTATCTGTCTGTCCGCAAATCACGGAATGGTCAGTATCAGGGGAAGTTAATTCTGATTGGCTCGCTCATATAACAGACTATCTTCACACAAAGACAAGCGGCCAATAGCCAAATGAAGACCACACGTGTGCACATAGGATGTTGTAGTCTAGCCTCCGAGTAAATATTTTCGCGAGAAACAGTTGGCCCTAGCTACTATCAGGCAGTGAGCTTGATAACAGGTCACATCAAGCCGCGAGTAATGTCTATTTCATGTGCGCCTGAGCAGCAAAATTATGCCATAAGGCTGAACCATACGTTATTATTGTAACAAGCACAACATTTCATACCGCCAATAACTTTTAAAACTAAAAGTCCCAAACCTTCAGGAGCTAGAGCTCGTAACTTATGGATGGGATGTCTCCACTAGTTTGTTAGGCAGATACATCACATGTTAATGGAACAATTTGAGGGAAGAGCTTTTAGCTTCGTTACCTTGATTAAGTACCCAGATGTGTGCATCTATCTGAGGAAAAAGTAGCAGCAGATAACTTCTACAAGTTGTACCGTGTGCGGTACCAATATAAAAAAAATAGTTTTTTTTATGTGAACACCCTCAAAATAAATTATGTTTACGGAAGTAGGAGAGGCGAATGTAGCGCGCATGTATACATCGATGTGCAACTTTGTATAGAGTGCGGCCTTCTGAGGCTTACAGTAGTTTCGAAGAAGTTTCCTGCCGATATTATAACGGCAGTACTATATATTAACCCGTTCGGTCCCAAATTGATTAAGAAACTAGAATGTTGTCATCGTGGAATATTGTGGTGAGCGCAGTACTTATTTGTATAGACTGTTAGAGGTAAAATTATCGCTTTTTGAAGCCCTTCTTAAGATCTACTTGTATGAACGTTATGTATTCTCCTGACTTATGTAAGATTAACATTGCCACGGGTCTCGACACTTTATTCATGCGAAGGTCAAGTGAAACTGTGAAATTATTGGAAGGTAAACATTAAAGAAATCTGCTAATGTTTACTCTCCTGTGCATTAAAAAGCAGAAAGCGGAAAAAGTAATTTCAGTTATCTTAAATGGACAACTAGCACTTTTTATTTGACGTTAATATATGGAACTAATTTCCGTCCATCGTTACCAACTTTACTGCGCTCATGTTACTCAGCGCGCCCGTCGACAATATGCCGGCAGGGACAGTGACTTTTTTCTGAAGTTGATTTCGAAAATGCTCACTTTATCGTGAACAGCCTTTAACGTTCTTCTCCCAGGCAGTGAACAAGGCGCTGAGTGAGTTCTAGGTGTTGCCAACATTAGCCATCCACACATGAGAGCTGCAGGAACTTTGACAAATCCGGTCACTCACAAGCAAAACCCCCAAAACACCGAGCATTGATTGTGTACAGTACCGATCATAAATATCCTTCACTTGCGCCCGCGATCGTGGGCGTAAGGACGTAAAGGATTAAACAAAATTACTTCCTGTGACGAGGCCTCTGCGTGTGCTGCTTGACAAACACTATTGAAATCGAGAAAGATGCGCGAAAAACAAGCCTTTTCCCAGTTCCTTGCTATATTTCCTTATCAACGCAGCAGTCTCAAGGTCATGCAGACTGTGCGAAACATGTGAAAGCGGGTTGCATGGAAACTAAACTTTTGTAACGATCTGTTGTCACAAAGAGAAACACCACGTATGACACCAGATGTACCGGGCAATGAAAGAAATGACGCGAGGAGCGATAACATATGCTGTTACAATTTTCCATCTTTCGTAAGTTGTTTGAAAAGGTGTATTTTATGTAACAGGCTGTCTTATTAAAGGTTTTTACTGCTGTCTATACGTACTGGTAATAAAGACAAACTAGAAGTAAGTCACCTGTATTTACGAACGTATAACCTTCAGTTCCGTAAGTGAAGATATTTGAGCGGCTCTTAACAGTGAGGTCTTGAGACTCGATGAGGAAGAATCAAGTTGAGAATGGAGCTGCGCCGGAGTGAAGGGGAGGGTAAAACGGGAGATCCCCGAGAAAACCGTCCGACCAGTGGCATCGTCCAGCACGATTCCTACTTGCGGGAATCCGGAGTAAACCGGCCGGGGATTGAACACAGTTCGACTTGGTGGGAGGCGAGCAGACATCAGCTCTATTTGTCTTTTACACCCTTTATACTGGATCACGCAACGCCGTACACGCCTACTAAAGGTTGTTTTTCTCGAAAAAGTAAGCATTTTTTAAATGAACGTTAGAAAAAAATTACTGCCCCTGAATGCAAATATTTTAATGGGCGCACTGAGCGACATTCGCCCAGTAAGGTTGGTAACTAAGGATGGAAAATAGTTCCATATATTGACGTTCAGCATAGAGTGTTAGGTAACCATTTGTGTTAACTTAAATTATTTCTTTCGCTTTATGTTTTTTTTAATGCATCGAAGTGCAAAAATGAGCAAATTTGTGTAATATTTACATTCGTAATAATTTCACAATTTTATTTGACCGATGCATGAATAAAGTGACGAGGCCCATGGTAATGTTATTTGACCGATGCATGAATAAAGTGACGAGGCCCATGGTAATGTTATTTGACCGATGCATGAATAAAGTGACGAGGCCCATGGTAATGTTATTTGACCGATGCATGAATAAAGTGACGAGGCCCGTGGTAATGTTATTTGACCGATGCATGAATAAAGTGACGAGGCCCGTGGTAATGTTATTTGACCGATGCATGAATAAAGTGACGAGGCCCGTGGTAATGTTATTTGACCGATGCATGAATAAAGTGACGAGGCCCATGGTAATGTTATTTGACCGATGCATGAATAAAGTGACGAGGCCCATGGTAATGTTATTTGACCGATGCATGAATAAAGTGACAAGGCCCATGGTAATGTTATTTGACCGATGCATGAATAAAGTGACGAGGCCCATGGTAATGTTATTTGACCGATGCATGAATAAAGTGACGAGGCCCATGGTAATGTTATTTGACCGATGCATGAATAAAGTGACGAGGCCCGTGGTAATGTTATTTGACCGATGCATGAATAAAGTGACGAGGCCCGTGGTAATGTTATTTGACCGATGCATGAATAAAGTGACGAGGCCCGTGGTAATGTTATTTGACCGATGCATGAATAAAGTGACGAGGCCCATGGTAATGTTATTTGACCGATGCATGAATAAAGTGACGAGGCCCATGGTAATGTTATTTGACCGATGCATGAATAAAGTGACGAGGCCCATTTTAATGTTATTTTTACCTAAGGTGGAGGAATAGCCTACACAACGTGTGAAGCAGATTTTAAGCCGGGCTTTCAAAAGTGCGCATTTTACCGTGAGCAGCCTATATACTATACAACTTCCATTACTGGCCGGCTCTCTACCAATATAAAGCAGATTTGAAAATGTCCGTACCGAAAATGTTCCTTCGTACATACATTAATACACCACACAACTTGTTCGTTTGAGAAGTGTACACTTGTGAATGTTGCTGACGTAATATCACGTTGCCTCAGAGTGAGGGGAAATAGCCGCTACTTACATGAACTCCAGTCACGCATGCCAGCCACTAGATAGGAAATGTTGCTTCGCCGTTCGCCAATCAGAGTCTGGCAAGTTCCCAGCTAACAGGGAACTTTTCTCAAGACACAGTTGCCAATCAGAAACAAGACCCGTTCCCACAGCCTAGCGCAGCCAATGAGAGGACGGGCACGCCCACATAGCACAGGAGCCGCAGCTAACTCTCTGTGTACTTTGTGTACTCTCTGTGACGTTGCAGAGAAACTAATGTAAGCTGCTGACAAAGTCATGTTTCTTCGGCCGTGTCTTCAAAGACTGCGGATGTCGTAATCTTACGCCAGCACAACTACATGTGTTTTGAGTTTCTACGTAAGTTTAAGGAGCAATATAGAGCAATGTGTCCAGCGGTATATTAGGATAATCTGCTATTTAACTTCCACGTCAACACGTGGAGAGTAAATAATTCATATTACAGCAAGTTATTTCCCCTGGAAGGACTCTGTCCACATGAATCATAAGCAGGCATTCTTCAGCTAACAAAAAACCAGGTTGGGCAACAAGGTCTGCCAGGGCTTGGTATAAATTTCATGCAGGAAGTGTACCTAGACGTGTACGAGTATGCGATGAGGGGAAACCTATATCCAGAAACAGCGCGAATGCAGTTTGTTAACACTTCTCACTGTTGGCGCCAAAGACAGCGGCCATGTCGCATGTTGATAAAACACTGACATGCCAACATGATCTCTAGTCCGGCCAAGTGCAGCATCTCATCGTGACCTCTATTACACAAGTGGACGAGACACCTGTGTGGAGAGATGTAGACCCACGCAGCCTGGGTACCCACAGCTCCCTGATACTTGTAGTTGCAGGGTCTTGTATCTCCCCACCACGTCACATAAATACTAGCTGGGGTTCATGTCTGGTGAACGAGATGGCCATAGCAGTAGTTGAAACTGTCCAAAATGCTCTTCGAACTGGACAACATGGGCCTATGGCCTGGTGCAATATCCAGCTGGAACATCCTAGTGTTAAGTTGTACGTGGAGTCCATGAAGAGATGTGCCATGAACATCACACTCTCACTCTCGCAATGTCAGAGTACAACTGATACAGGTCTGCACACTCTCACTCCCGCAATGTCAGAGTACAACTGATACAGGTCTACACACTCTCACTCCCGCAATGTCAGAGTACAACTGATACAGGTCTGCACACTCTCACTCCCGCGGTGTCAGAGTACAACTGATACAAGTCTGCACACTCTCACTCCCGCGGTGTCAGAGTACAACTGATACAGGTCTGCACACTCTCACTCCCGCGGTGCCAGTGTACAACTGATACAGGTCTGCACACTCTCACTCCCGCAATGTCAGAGTAAAACTGATACAGGTCTACACACTCTCACTCCCGCGGTGTCAGAGTACAACTGATACAGGTCTGCACACTCTCACTCCCGCGGTGTCAGAGTACAACTGATACAGGTCTGTACACTCTCACTCCCGCAATGTCAGAGTACAACTGATACAGGTCTACACACTCTCACTCCCGCAATGTCAGAGTACAACTGATACAGGTCTACACACTCTCACTCCCGTAATTTCAGAGTATAACTGACACAGGTCTGCACACTCTCACTCCCGTGGTGTCAGAGTACAACTGATACAGGTCTACACACTCTCACTCCCGCAATGTCAGAGTACAACTGATACAGGTCTGCACACTCTCACTCCCGCAATGTCAGAGTACAACTGATACAGGTCTGCACACTCTCACTCCCGCGGTGTCAGAGTACAACTGATACAAGTCTGCACACTCTCACTCCCGCGGTGTCAGAGTACAACTGATACAGGTCTGCACACTCTCACTCCCGCGGTGCCAGTGTACAACTGATACAGGTCTGCACACTCTCACTCCCGCAATGTCAGAGTACAATTGATACAGGTCTACACACTCTCACTCCCGTAATGTCAGAGTATAACTGACACAGGTCTGCACACTCTCACTCCCGCGGTGTCAGAGTACAACTGATGCAGGTCTGCACACTCGCAAGACGTAACATTACGGTGTTGCCATTGCCATAGGTAGGGGTAGTGAAATTTCGCAAAAAGATTTTAAGACAAGTTATATTTCAAAACACTGTATGGTCGTTTACCTATATTGATTGGCTGGATTACTTTCTGACACGTGTAAACTGTCTGCACACGAATCACGTAGGAGCCGTACCGATGTTGCCGAATTCTCAGTGGATCGGTCAAATATAAAAACGCCTTCTCAAGCAGACATCAACCAATGGCAATAGACACACTGCTGTTGGATGTGTATAGTGCTGAAGTCTACCCTGTACTAACATATTATTCTCGAAAAATCACTAGCTCTAGCCATAGAATATTACCTTTGCAAACTGCTATCCCATGACTTTTTGGCATGCCGTGTCGTGTATAGTTTCGTAACTGTGTGAACAAACCCAGTCCACGTGTTGGCCAACAAAACAAGGCGAAAAAACATGTACAATTTATATAGAGCAGTAAATGTCGTAAATTCACGCGAGAACAATTTGAACACTTGAACCACGAGTACATTTTGTGTTTTTGCTTCTATTTGACCACATCTTGTTAGGCACGCCCCCGACGACTTTCGACCAATCACGAACCTGCAAAAGGGCCGCTGTGGTGTAGTCGTTAGAGGCTCGCCTCCCACCAAGGCGAACCTGGTTCGAATCCCGTATTGAGTGGTCCTCTTGTTTTTCGCATGTGGGAATCGTGTCGGTCGGCAGTTCAGCAGGTTTTCTCAGAGTTCTCCTGTTTCGTTTGATTGTGGGCACACTCATTCCCTGATTGGCTCTACGCGGCTATGGAGAGGCTCTTGTGTCTGATTGGCTACTGCGTCCTGCGAAGGATTCCCTCTCGGCTGGCGGGTAAGGTACCAGGCTCTGATTGGCGCTCCGTAATGTTTCAGACCAGTGACGTCATACCTGTAGCTCGCGACTGTCACCTCTGTATTATTAATATCTCTATGGACAGATCCCAATGCTTACTGCTTAAGGTTCCCGCCTGTCTGCATCGGTTTTCTCTTTTTATTTTTCGCAGGGAAGCATGGGACCTATAAGGGTTACACTGACACTCGCTACAAGAGCTCTATCACCTCTACGCGCAGGGCTCTGCAGTGATCTCCTAGTAATTCTTGTACCTATGGCACCTTCAGTGGCGACCCTGTCATTTTATTGATGAAAAGTCTGTAGCAAAGTTCAACACAGGCTCCTATCGTAGTTTGACTCGTGTCCGGCAAGCATGTTTTAAGATACGGCAGTCTGAAAAAGTAGTTTGTTAACAATATATTATGTCAACAAAACAATATTTACTACATGCGTGGGAACTTTAAAGTACAATTCATTCCTCGTATAGGATATGATGGTTTTTTCGTAGGTAAACATTCTGGAGGAACGTTTAATAGTATTGTAAATAACAGTATTTCAGGCACTGTGCAACGCAGTAGAAGCGTGCGGCCAGGCGGGAGCCTTAACTTTGTCAGTTGTGGGGCGCGCCTTGTAGTGCTGTAATCGCAGCAGCAGCGCTGACATGCAGCAGAGCAACTGAACGCCAGGTATGTCAGGCATACAGGACCGACCCTGGGCTAGGAGGACACTGGAGATGGTCCAGGTCAGCTGCTGGAGAAAGCTGAGTCAGTATCCGGCTCTTGTTCCATGCCGACTACACATTTGCTCAAATACCACCGGGTCACAGTGCCGTGGGAACTGCTACTCCAGGCATTTATAACCGCTACTGTGGCCATCGTAAACACAACACTACCCGCTCATAACTCTCCAATCTCTCTAGCTTCTCATGGCCACAGTGACTGAGTGGTTGGACTGCTCGCCTCCCACCATGACGATCCGGGTTCAATATCCGGCCGAGACTCTCCCGGATTTTCGCATCTTGCCGGAGAATTCCGCTGGTCACTGGGATTTCTCGGGGATCTCCCGTTTCCCCCCGCCCTTTCATTCTGGCGCTTCTTCATACTCACCTCAATCACCCTCATTGGCTCTGAAGACCTCGCTGTTAAGAGCCTCCCAAATCTCTCCATTCACTCACTCGCTTCCTTGTATGGGAAAGTGGCGTATTAAGTGTATCACAGGCCCTCGGTCATGGCCTACGTCGAACTATCAGTCCCACATAGTGTATGGTTTCAAATGTTGAAATCAGGTAAGATTTTGGTAATTGCTACACTTGCCCTAATTCAGCACTTCGCTGTGGTGTGAGCGATCCATTACAATTCTCTCGTCTCAACCTAGCAACACACTAATTCACAAAAGCAATTAAATACGTGCTTTGTAATTACGAGACACTAGGAAGACCACTCACAAATCAGGCTGTATAAACGGCCACAAACCTCACTTTTCCCTGGGAAGAAACAGGCGGCATTGTGTCATGATCCTAGCTGGGTACAGTTTTTTTTTTTTTTTTTTCATATATTCCCTTCCTCTTCAAAATATCCACTGTCAAGGATACAAGCACTGAAAGGGTTATTTAGCATAGACTTCAACTGTGCTAGAAAATCATTACAGTCAATATGCTAAACTTAAATAATCACGTTTCTTCAGTGGCTCTGAATATTTCAGATACCTAGCAAACAAATCATACATTTCCAAACTGTAAATGCTTGAAATGTGATATTAGCACACTCATTTATATGCTACAAACAGTGGGAATAGATAATGTAAATACTAGGTGTCAGAGTGGTTCATAGTTACAATGACCTTCGCTGTACGTTCATGCGACGAATCACATACCGACTTATCAAGCTGTAAATAAAACTTGTATGGATCTGGGGAAGACCTCCCCTGCTTGTAACGAGTACGCGACAACCGCCAGTAAGACGCCACTGGAACGACATAGAACCTGAGAAAGTTGTATCAAATGAAAGAATATCGAACCTTCATGAAAGTGATGGCAGAGTTGTAACAACAGTCGGTTTACAAGTTCAAGATATCGACGACATAATACCCTGTCCAGACAGTAAACAGTACATGGCTTGGAATCTTGCCAACAGTGTGGATATCAAAGAAGGGACTATTTGCTCCGCCAAGCCACAAGTAATAGGTAGTTTACAGGAAACTACTTTCATTGCGGAATAATATCGAAATTCGCGTGGACTGCTACCCAGAAGAAGCACCACATAGGCGCGCTATCAGCCCTGACACCTTGCGGGAGAACTGAGAACTGCTCCATTCCACAGTCAAACAACACTACTGCGTGGGAATAAAGAGCAGTTTTATAATTATTTAGTATGATGTATTTTAATGGTTTAATGGTGTTTTCTGTTTAATTCCTTAGGCAATAGTTATACTAGTCGATAGCAATTTATTTCCTGACTTTCACTGGTTATTAATTTACTGATTGGCTTCACGTATTTACAAGGAAACCTTATATCAGCGGAAATATTTGCACGCGAGCTGAGATTTATTAGTTGTGTGCCCTTGTGAGCAGACATTGTGGTGTTTGGCTGGACCAATAACACTCCGATTACGTTACTCCGGTATTGGATATCTCTAATCTTCAATCTGGATCTACATGAATGAAGACGCTGAGCAGCTAATTGTGAGAGACACAGGGGTCGTTTTGGCCTGTTAGAAGAGAATGCATGATGTGTGAAATGAAATAGGGAGGCATAAATACAAATTAAGGTAAAGGAATACCCGGAGAAAACGTATCATACAGCGGCACCGTCCGCCACGTTGTACACATGATAATGCTCGGCTGAGACACTGCCTGGCTATTAGCGTGATATCCACTGACCCAGGCGCGGAATATCAATCTTACATAATACGTAGGAATGTGTCTACGATAATACAGGGTTTCCATCAACATGTAGAGTACAAGGGGCCGCGGTGGCTGGGCGGTTAGCCTGCTCACCTCACACCAAGGCGAACCGCGTTCAACCCCCGGCCGGCCGGGCCACGCCCGGATTTTTGCAAGTGGGAATCGTGGCGGACGGTGCACCTGGTCAGTGGGTTTTCTCGGGAATCGCCCGTTTCTCCCGCTCTTTCATTCCGGCGCTGCCCCATGATCACCTCAATCACCCTCATCAGCTCTCAACACCTCGATGTTAATAGCCGGCTAAATCTCTCCACTCACTCATGCACATAAAGTTTAGCCGTGTCTGGAAAGTTCCACCAAAGGGACAACACACTGCATTCGTGTGCGCTCACATAGACACACAGCGTGATAGTGTTTCACACAAGAACTATGTCTTACTAGTAGCGACCCGAAAATTACACGGATTCATTCGGCGACAAGTTCAACTCCACAATCCTCTGTTCACTCAAGCATCAGTTAATAGTTCATTGGCTGTTGCTCAATTATCACCCCAGACCGGGCAATACGGGATTCGGTTCTCATTTTCTTTGCAGGTTCGTTATTGGCTGAAAGCCGTTACAGACGTGTCTGACAAACTATGGTTCAATGGAAGCACAAGAACATATGTACACATGAATGCAGTTTAGCTTGTCCTCAGATTAATACGCCAAATCTCTGGGTCTGTACTTACTAGGTACACATTACCAACCCACATGTTTTCTCTCTGATTTTACTCATATTAACTCTAAATTAAATATTATAACTAACAGATAAAATGTAAGTTTTAATTAACAAGAAATGAGGTAGTTCTAGGTAAATACGAGTATATACGGTTTGTGACACATGGCATGTTTAGGAAACAGCCAAACACGTCGTAAACGGGGTATTTTTCCAAAGGTTCGATTTAAAAAGTGTAAAGAAACCACCAATAGATAGTCACACATAAATTTCGCAAAAAAAATTTATGTCCAGTTCTATTGTTTTAACACTTCAGCTCTGGTCCACTTTCTTGATTTGAGCATTAACGTGTTATGGGTAGAGACCTGGAAAATTGGTGTTTTTATTTGAGGACAGAATAGACTTCAAAACGTTATACATTTTGATTGGTGTTATTACTGGGTTACAACTATCCTGGCACCTTCCGGACTTATTAAACCAATAAGAAACAACCAATCGCGTCCAAACAAGTTGAAAGGGAAAATGGCAACTGAATTCTACGGAAGCCAATTAACAAACGACCCTGAATCGAGTTAAATTCATCGTGTAGTCAGAAAAAAACGTGATTTTTGCAGGTCTCTAGTTATGTGTCTTAGGTGTCTGCTCGCAAATTACAGACGCACGCTACAGGAGTAACATAATTCTGATTGGCCAGCCCAGCAAGAAAATGTTTTATCGTTAAGATACGCAACCAATAAGAAACAGAAAACTGCTTATATACTAGTAGGGTGTTGCATTCTAACATGCGCGGAAATATTTTCGCGAAATTCGGGTGTCACTACTTTCAGACTATAACTAGAAACGTGTGGTACAATTTTTACTTAAACTGGTATGAAGTGACTTGAAGTGACTGTAGTTGAGAGGTGAAGTGACGCTGCAAGAGGTAGGGACGTCAGTGTTGCATGTTGCAGAGTTATGTGCAGTTGTGATAACACAGTCACTTGTGCAACACAACTACCGGCTGGAACTTTCTAACACACAGCTCACGCAGAACACAGCAGCTGTTGTCAACTATTGTGTTCTGCGGCACAGAACACAATTACAGCCTTCCCTCCTACAACACGGAGTAGATAACACTACGAGGTCTTATACCGGCATTCAAGACTAGTTACGAGTCATCTATACTTGCAATTAGAGACGATGGAAAACCGTGAACATTTTTTGAGCCAACATGACTTTTACACCACTCTAACTAGATTATTCTTTCATGATTGGATGAACAAGGTTTTGACTCGTCTAAGTTGTTCGCAGACCAATCACGAGCCTTCTGCCTTATAGTATTAGAATCCTCATTGTCCAAGTGAAATGGCGTAGTAGCTTCATACATGCATGACCACCAATAAGTAAAGAAAACTGTCGGACATGTGTAGAGTACAGCAAACAGTCGACCATTATCTTACTATCCATTCGCAGTTAGTTCATGCTAAAGTGCTTCGTGCAACTTATTCCTCCACCCCGTGCAAAAAAACGTAATAAAGTCTAGAAAACGACACCGGAAGGACGACACACTGCATTCGTGGCACTCAGTTCAATATGCTTATGAATTAGAACTGTTTCTTACAAGGCATAACCTGCAAACATTTCTCTCCGGGTTTTATTCGTTTTCATTATAAATGCAATATTATATTTAATAGATAAAATACAGGTAATACATTAGTCCAACCAAAAATAAGGTACTTTAATTTAAGAAAGTATAAAAAGCATGAGATGCATGACGTAAATTTAGGAGACGATCAAACACGTCACACATGGGGCAACATTTCTTCAAACAGTGTGTAGAACTCGAGAATGAACTATACCACTGGGGCCGTGGTGGTGTAGTGGCTAGACTAGTTGCCTCCAACATAGGCAAACCGGGTTCGATTTCCAGCGAAGTCGCTCCCGGATTTTCGCATATGGCAATCGTGCCGAACGATGCCACTGATCGGCGGGTTTTCTCGGGGATCTCCCGTTTCCTCCATCCTTGCATTCCTGCGCCGCTGCATACTCACCTCGCTTCAACCGTATCGACTCTCGAGACCTCGATGTAAAGAGCCACCCAAATATCTTCACTTTCTCTCTACTACACTGCACTCTTCACTACAGCAACCTCAGTATGTATTCCCACGCACAAGTATACTACTAGTTCACTCTATGCTTGACATGATTATGGTTCTATACAAAGTTCGTTACTGGCTGATCATCAGCCACTGGGGTTCAGGCTTTATTTTACCACAGTAAAAATGTATTATTGTATAAAAGGATTGACGAACAATAGAGTTCTTTGTGTGGTAATAAAAAAATATGCAGGAAAATATTTTCTGCTGCTCAGTAAAGTTCTTGTATAATACATTCAAGGCTACTTCCAAATTTCCTGAAGCACTGGTTAAGTTCTGCTTCCAGTATATTATACCACCTCGTGCAAGCAAAGGCATAGAAAATATACACAAGAGCGCCAATTAGTTTTTACTAGGTATTACCGAGATACATGTTTTCTGTCTTTCTTTATTCGTATCAGTTATAGTGAAATATTATACTTTATAGATATAATGCAATAAATGTTAAGTATAACCAAGAATAAGAGGCTTAATATTTTAAGACAAGTATAAAACATATTTAATGAATGAGATATTTAGGAAACAACTGAACTCGTAAGGCATAGGCTGTTTTTGTAAATATTTGATACAAAAATTGTGAAGAAATAGCGAATGCACTTTATACGCATAGAATGATGTTATACATTTGCGAATAATTTCTCAGAGTGTAATCACAGCATCCAAGTTGTACACAAACAGGATTATTAACCAGTGCAGTGCGATTATGAGATCTGTTAACGTGTTTGTTGCTCTGGTTTGTGAAAGGTTCGTCATAGTGTCTCTAGGCGGTATGTGTTTGGTCCATTACTGTAGTGCGGACACATGTATTACGCAAAGTGATGTAACTATTTAGTTTGACTTCATACCTGCTTCAGCGATCGGCGGTTTTATCTGCCATGTGTCTCAGCTGTCCGCGAATCACAGACGCTCAGTGCCGGAGTAATGTTTTGCTGACTGTCTCAGTCCAACACCGCACTGTCTTCTCTCAGAAACAAGCTGCCAATAACCAGATGAGAACTGCACGTGTGAACGTAGCATGTAAAGTACGTGGCTAGAGTGGAACTCCTTTTGCGAAAATCACGTGTCGCCAAGTATTATTATCACTTCTTTTGCCGCCCGCATCAAATAATGCACTGTTTTATTTTCGCCATTTACAAGGCAATTATTAACCAAGCCATTATATATGTACGTGAACATTTGATTAATGTTGGAAAATTGTAAATAATGCTCTGCGTACTAAAAAGTTTTGCTACGATTACTAACACACAAGTAGCAGCAAGCAGCTGTGTTGTAGTACAGACTGATAATGGCCAGTCCTGGAACAGTGAGGTAGGTGGGTATAGCCCGAGGACAGGTTGGCACTTGAGCGAGGTGGTAATGTGACCTTGGCGGCGCAATGTTGAGTATCTCTTCAGGTTTCATTCACTCTTCCATCGACGGAATGTCGGTCTGGATGGAAGGAAAGTCGGCTGACGCTCATGTGAGTGGCTGAGAGGAGAGTGATCTTCCACGCCACGCCCTTCAAGAGTCGAGAGCGATCTCCCACATTGCACTGCCCTGCATGGACACACGCCATTGCAACACTATATTATAGTCGCAGAAAACAACGCGAAACCGGGAAAAAAAAAACTAAAACACAATTGATTAAATCATGAGTGTTAACAAGCCAAAATGGGTTTTTGTCAACAAATTAGAAATATGCCTAAAATTCCAAGAAGGAATCTTAGTCATATATAGTAAAACGACACAACACAAGAAAAAGTAATATCCCTACTATTCCACTGATAAATCTAGTCAGACGTCAAACGGGAAATGACATAGCACAACAGGGATGTCAATTGTATTGTTATTTACACATACAGGATGCTCGGAAATTCCCCTTAGAAACTTCTAGGACTTGTAGTGAGGACTAAGTAGACGATCTTTTGATTAGGAACCCATGTCCGGAATTTTACCTTTACCGAGCTACAGCCGCTTCAAATCAGGTGTATCACTCGTCCACTTCGACTGAAGGAAAGACCGGATTTAACTCCATTGGACTATCTCTTGTGGGGTCATATGAGGAGTATGGTGTACAATACAGAGGAAGATCTGCTGGCACGAGTTCTGGTTGCTGCACAACAGATTAACGGGACACCATTAGTGATGGAGCGAGTGTACCGGAACTTGATTCGTAGGTACAATATGTGCAGTAACGTTGGTGACGACTGTATCAGTGTTGTGACGGCTATCCCTGCACATTGAACAAAAGTCAAACAGATGGTGCCATATGAAGTTGAGAAAATGTTGGGCGTTTGGGACGGCTTAATCTTCGCTGCAACGGGGGTGTGTTTGACGAGCTCCAGGCCTCACGTCCACTGGGCGGGCCTGCTGGTCTGCAAGTATGGGCGCCGCGGGGCTGTGCAGCCCACGAAATCTACGACTGCCTTCCCCTCCTTTGTAAGTCACCTTGACCACGTGACACCTGCCAGCCGGTCACGTATCACCAGGGTGCCCTTCCAGGACTTCCGGATATCGACGGAATGAAGATCATTTTGTAATGTTCTCGATCGTTTTCAATAAAACATGAATCGAGGTGTCTCGCCCTGGTTCGAGGAGACAACACAGGGTATTCACTTAGGTAGGAACTGCTGTTCTGTCAACATTTTAAAAAGGGGAGGGGGCTTGCTGCCATTTTAAGTTGAGTATTATGTAAAAGAAGAATATTTAATTTAATCTGCATATAATTGGAAAGAATAGTAGTTTTGTAAAATGTAATTGTAGTTTTATACAGATTTATATATTTTTGATATCTATTTATTGTGACATGGGGGGGGGGGGGACTTTGTAAAAGATGCAACGAATAATTCTAACCTTTTCACTGGAACCAACCAAAATCATTTTTTTGACATCATTGGGGGGCTCTCAGTTGTTTAAAAACTTAAAAACACCTACATGAAGGAAGCACTAAGACAGGGTCCTCGTTCTGTGTGTGTTGGCAAACATCGTTACAGTGTCTGAGTATCGTATGCTACACATCCCTTGCAGAATACAGAAAGCGATTGCTACGTTTAACAGTAGAAAAGAGTGTTATTGTGATAAAGTACTACGTTTATTTATTGTTCTCTTGGCATTGTTACATAATGAATTTAGAAATATAATGTACTGAGTCACGCCTAATGAAATAATGCACGCAATAGTGGACTCGTGATACACCTGATTTGAAGCGTTGTAGCACGCTAACGTTACGTGTGCGGATATGGGTTCCTATTCAGAAGAATATCTACTCAGTCCCCTCTAGAAGTTCGTAAGGGGAATTTCTGAGCATCCTGTATATACATTGCTTCCAATTCATATGTAAGTAACGGAAGGTGACCGATATATTCCTAGGGACAGCAAGAGAAGGGCACAGCACAGCGAGTTGCGAACTTGCTGCGACAGGCAGTTGTGGAGTGGGCCGTGGAGATTTAGGCGGTTCTTAACATCGAGATCTTGACAGCCGATGAGAGTGAAATGAGGTGAGAATGGAGCAGCGATGGAATGAAAGGGCGGTGGAAACGTGAGATCCCGGGTAAAGCCGCTGACCAGTGGCATCGTACGACACGATTCACACTTGTGAATATCCGGGAGTGACCCCACTGACAATGTGACCAAGTTCGCCTTGGTTGCAGGCGAGTGGTCTGGCCACTAGACGACCGCGGCCCCCTGACAGGCAGTAGGGTGGTGGAAGGCTCTGTGAATATCCGGGAGTGACCCCACTGACAATGTAACCAAGTTCGCCTTGGTTGCAGGCGAGTAGTCTGGCCACTAGACGACCGCGGCCCCCTGACAGGCAGTAGGGTGGTGGAAGGCTCTGTGAATATCCGGGAGTGACCCCACTGACAATGTAACCAAGTTCGCCTTGGTTGCAGGCGAGTAGTCTGGCCACTAGACGACCGCGGCCCCCTGACAGGCAGTAGGGTGGTGGAAGGCTCTGTGAATATCCAGGAGTGACCCCACTGACAATGTGACCAAGTTCGCCTTGGTTGCAGGCGAGTGGTCTGGCCACTAGACGACCGCGGCCCCCTGACAGGCAGTAGGGTGGTGGAAGACTCTGTGAATATCCGGGAGTGACCCCACTGACAATGTGACCAAGTTCGCCTTGGTTGCAGGCGAGTGGTCTGGCCACTAGACGACCGCGGCCCCCTGACAGGCAGTAGGGTGGTGGAAGGCTCTGTGAATATCCGGGAGTGACCCCACTGACAATGTGACCAAGTTCGCCTTGGTTGCAGGCGAGTAGTCTGGCCACTAGATGACCGCGGCCCCCTGACAGGCAGTAGGGTGGTGGAAGGCTCTGTGAATATCCGGGAGTGACCCCACTGACAATGTGACCAAGTTCGCCTTGGTTGCAGGCGAGTAGTCTGGCCACTAGATGACCGCGGCCCCCTGACAGGCAGTAGGGTGGTGGAAGGCTCTGTGAATATCCGGGAGTGACCCCACTGACAATGTGACCAAATTCGCCTTGGTTGCAGGCGAGTAGTCTGGCCACTAGACGACCGCGGCCCCTGACAGGCAGTAGGGTGGTGGAAGGCTCTGTGAATATCCGGGAGTGACCCCACTGACAATGTGACCAAATTCGCCTTGGTTGCAGGCGAGTAGTCTGGCCACTAGATGACCGCGGCCCCCTGACAGGCAGTAGGGTGTGTGGAAGGCTCTGTGAATATCCGGGAGTGACCCCACTGACAATGTGACCAAGTTCGTCTTGGTTGCAGGCGAGTAGTCTGGCCACTAGACGACCGCGGCCCCCTGACAGGCAGTAGGGTGGTGGAAGGCTCTGTGAATATCCGGGAGTGACCCCACTGACAATGTGACCAAGTTCGCCTGGTTGCAGGCGAGTAGTCTGGCCACTAGACGACCGCGGCCCCCTGACAGGCAGTAGGGTGGTGGAAGGCTCTGTGAATATCCGGGAGTGACCCCACTGACAATGTGATTAAGTTCGCCTTGGTTGCAGGCGAGTAGTCTGGCCACTAGACGACCGCGGCCCCCTGACAGGCAGTAGGGTGGTGGAAGGCTCTGTGAATATCCGGGAGTGACCCCACTGACAATGTGACCAAGTTCGCCTTGGTTGCAGGCGAGTAGTCTGGCCACTAGACGACCGCGGCCCCCTGACAGGCAGTAGGGTGGTGGAAGGCTCTGTGAATATCCGGGAGTGACCCCACTGACAATGTAACCAAGTTCGCCTTGGTTGCAGGCGAGTAGTCTGGCCACTAGATGACCGCGGCCCCCTGACAGGCAGTAGGGTGGTGGAAGGCTCTGTGAATATCCGGAGTGACCCCACTGACAATGTGACCAAGTTCGCCTTGGTTGCAGGCGAGTGTCTGGCCACTAGATGACCGCGGCCCCCTGACAGGCAGTAGGGTGGTGGAAGGCTCTGTGAATATCCGGGAGTGACCCCACTGACAATGTGACCAAGTTCGCCTTGGTTGCAGGCGAGTAGTCTGGCCACTAGATGACCGCGGCCCCTGACAGGCAGTAGGGTGGTGGAAGGCTCTGTGAATATCCGGGAGTGACCCCACTGACAATGTGACCAAGTTCGTCCTTGGTTGCAGGCGAGTAGTCTGGCCACTAGACGACCGCGGCCCCCTGACAGGCAGTAGGGTGGTGGAAGGCTCTGTGAATATCCGGGAGTGACCCCACTGACAATGTGACCAAGTTCGCCTTGGTTGCAGGCGAGTAGTCTGGCCACTAGACGACCGCGGCCCCCTGACAGGCAGTAGGGTGGTGGAAGGCTCTGTGAATATCCGGGAGTGACCCCACTGACAATGTGACCAAGTTCGCCTTGGTTGCAGGCGAGTAGTCTGGCCACTAGACGACCGCGGCCCCCTGACAGGCAGTAGGGTGGTGGAAGGCTCTGTGAATATCCGGGAGTGACCCCACTGACAATGTGACCAAGTTCGCCTTGGTTGCAGGCGAGTAGTCTGGCCACTAGACGACCGCGGCCCCTGACAGGCAGTAGGGTGGTGGAAGGCTCTGTGAATATCCGGGAGTGACCCCACTGACAATGTGACCAAGTTCGCCTTGGTTGCAGGCGAGTAGTCTGGCCACTAGATGACCGCGGCCCCCTGACAGCGCAGTAGGGTGGTGGAAGGCTCTGTGAATATCCGGGAGTGACCCCCACTGACAATGTGACCAAGTTCGCCTTGGTTGCAGGCGAGTTAGTCTGGCCACTAGATGACCGCGGCCCCCTGACAGGCAGTAGGGTGGTGGAAGGCTCTGTGAATATCCGGGAGTGACCCCACTGACAATGTGACCAAGTTCGCCTTGGTTGCAGGCGAGTAGTCTGGCCACTAGACGACCGCGGCCCCCTGACAGGCAGTAGGGTGGTGGAAGGCTCTGTGAATATCCGGGAGTGACCCCACTGACAATGTGACCAAGTTCGCCTTGGTTGCAGGCGAGTAGTCTGGCCACTAGACGACCGCGGCCCCCTGACAGGCAGTAGGGTGGTGGAAGGCTCTGTGAATATCCGGGAGTGACCCCACTGACAATGTGACCAAGTTCGCCTTGGTTGCAGGCGAGTAGTCTGGCCACTAGATGACCGCGGCCCCCTGACAGGCAGTAGGGTGGTGGAAGGCTCTGTGAATATCCGGGAGTGACCCACTGACAATGTGACCAAGTTCGCCTTGGTTGCAGGCGAGTAGTCTGGCAACTAGATGACCGCGGCCCCCTGACAGGCAGTAGGGTGGTGGAAGGCTCTGTGAATATCCGGGAGTGACCCCACTGACAATGTGACCAAGTTCGCCTTGGTTGCAGGCGAGTAGTCTGGCCACTAGATGACCGCGGCCCCCTGACAGGCAGTAGGGTGGTGGAAGGCTCTGTGAATATCCGGGAGTGACCCCACTGACAATGTGACCAAGTTCGCCTTGGTTGCAGGCGAGTAGTCTGGCCACTAGACGACCGCGGCCCCCTGACAGGCAGTACTGTGGTTGAAGGCTCTTTGTTAATGGGAGGGGGGGGGTGGTTCGCGTGGTTGGCCAGACATCCCCAGGGCTCGCTGCGAGAAAGCCGCACACGCACGCACAACAGTGATCCGGTTATACACGGTCATCTCTCTCTCTCTCTCTCCTCGGAGAGCAAGCACTAGAGCCATGTCGTCATGGTAACTTGACCTCCGCCATGTGAGGGTCCCTCGCCCACGTGGTATACGTCATATCCTCCTGCCAATCACCTCCGGGAGGCACGCCCTTAGCAGTAGGCACACAAATATCTCTTGTAGTCCATTCACGGTTCTTTCAGCCTTTTTCAATAAAACCTTTGAAAAATCTCCCCACGTATGACTTGTTTAGTTATTTCCAACATATGCCATATATCAATGGCGTTTCATGCATGTGTTCATAAAAGTGACTTTGTTTTCTGTTAAATTGAAATGTTATTAATATTTTATCTATATATTATAATGCTTCAATTATAAATAATCTGAATAAAAATCAGTGAGAACTCTTGTGTGGTGGTAGCGCAGAGTAAGAAATACCTAGTTCTTATAAAAATACTATTAGTACAGAATGCGCACGAGTTCGGTGCGTTGTCCCTCAGGTGTAATTCTCCAGACTTAGTTAAGCTTAGTTTGCACGAGGCGAAGGAATGTCCTGGAGTAGAACTTTAGCAAGGCTTCAGAAAAGTCTGTAGTATACGAGAATGGACTATACATCCACATTGTACGACAAACGGTGAGAAAGTATTCCAACTCTGAAGCTGCCCTAAAAAAATTGATAAAGTATAAAAGTAGTACGCAGTTCCGAAAACGGAAATTATGTTTGTCACCCCCCAAAATATCACCGACCCAACCGACAATCGAACCTGGGAGCTTTGAGAATAATTTTTTTCGGTAAGGACACCCGAATTTCATTTTAGAAATATTTTCACATGCTATATTTCAATACACTAGGGGCGTACCAGCAATTTTGTTTTGCTTATTGGAGGCGTGTCTTTGTAAGACATTTCCCTACTTAACTGGCCAATCAAAATTAGGTTATTCTGAGACTGCACGCCTGTGATTCGCGAGGAGATACCAAAGACGAGTAACACGGAAATCATCCAATTACGGAAGTGTATCTGTGATAAAGTGTTTTGTATGTAAGTGTGAATGGAATATATTATGACGACAGCTGTGATGGAGCAGCGGTGGATGAGTGTACAGTGCATCGCCTCTCGCCACATTCCTGGCGCATCCACTAGGATTATAACATGTGGGTCATGTTGCGGTCGTTGCCGCAGCTCCATGGCGTTTCTCGGGGTGCTCGTGTTTCACCCGCCCTTGCATTCCGTCATGACTGAAGGCTGACGGAGATCGAGACGCTAAGAGCATCCCGGAAAACAACATCTGCTTCCGCTGTGTCAGACCGTCTGTCGACGGTGTTACTACAAGTAACCTACTTACGTATTGTTCATCCTCGAGTGGTTACTACAAGTAACCTACTTACGTATTGTTCACCCTCGAGTGGTTACTACAAGTAACCTACTTACGTATTGTTCACCCTCGAGTGGTTACTACAAGTAACCTACTTACGTATTGTTCACCCTCGAGTGGTTACTACAAGTAACCTACTTACGTATTGTTCACCCTCGAGTGGTTACTACAAGTAACCTACTTACGTATTGTTCATCCTCGAGTGGTTACTACAAGTAACCTAATTACGTATTGTTCACCCTCGAGTGGTTACTACAAGTAACCTACTTACGTATTGTTCACCCTCGAGTGGTTACTACAAGTAACCTACTTACGTATTGTTCACCCTCGAGTGGTTACTACAAGTAACCTACTTACGTATTGTTCATCCTCGAGTGGTTACTACAAGTAACCTACTTACGTATTGTTCATCCTCGAGTGGTTACTACAAGTAACCTACTTACGTATTGTTCACCCTCGAGTGGTTACTACAAGTAACCTACTTACGTATTGTTCACCCTCGAGTGGTTACTACAAGTAACCTACTTACGTATTGTTCATCCTCGAGTGGTTACTACAAGTAACCTACTTACGTATTGTTCACCCTCGAGTGGTTACTACAAGTAACCTACTTACGTATTGTTCACCCTCGAGTGGTTACTACAAGTAACCTACTTACGTATTGTTCACCCTCGAGTGGTTACTACAAGTAACCTACTTACGTATTGTTCACCCTCGAGTGGTTACTACAAGTAACCTACTTACGTATTGTTCATCCTCGAGTGGTTACTACAAGTAACCTACTTACGTATTGTTCACCCTCGAGTGGTTACTACAAGTAACCTACTTACGTATTGTTCATCCTCGAGTGGTTACTACAAGTAACCTACTTACGTATTGTTCATCCTCGAGTGGTTACTACAAGTAACCTACTTACGTATTGTTCATCCTCGAGTGGTTACTACAAGTAACCTACTTACGTATTGTTCACCCTAGAGATCATCTGGTTTTTTCGTATTCGTAGATGGACTTAGGGCCTCGTCAAGGGCAGGGTAAGGAGGCAATTTCCCAGGGATAAATACTCCAGGAAGCCACATTTTCTGGAATCCTTTTTATTTTGAATTTCAGTAACAGTGTAATTACTGTTCTGAATTTACCTTCGAATAATGGTGTATTTCAGCACATGACAAATAAACGAAGCAACTGCAGGAGAATTACTTTAGTGTTACACCATATCTGTCCACTGAACATAAGTTGAACAATCGGTAGTCCAGACTATACTGTTAACCCTCAACAGGCACATGCGCATTGTTAGTGATTCTGGGCTGATAACAATCACAAGATTACACCTTACCTTTGTTCAACACAACGCAATAAAGCCTTAGCGTATCATTAAACAAACAAATACTTAAAGCTCTTAAAGGAGAAAGATATTCGTTCTTTTATATTGTGTTAAATGCTACTAAACTTGTGACAGTTACACTTGGTGTCATTTCTCACAAAACAATTTCATTCTTCTATGCAAGCACGTCTACGAGTCGCCATTTTACGTGTACAATACATTACAATACATACAATACGTGTACAATACATTACAATACATACAATACGTGTACAATTATTCGCGTTTCAAAAGCTACATGTTCTCCTTGCTTGTGGAGTGTTTCAGTGAAGAAGACTCTATGATTCAGGTTTGTAGTA
This sequence comes from Dryococelus australis, assembly GCA_029891345.1. Taxonomy (NCBI): domain Eukaryota; kingdom Metazoa; phylum Arthropoda; class Insecta; order Phasmatodea; family Phasmatidae; genus Dryococelus; species Dryococelus australis. The sequence goes on along the minus strand of CM057004.1, from coordinate 120,012,981 downwards.
CACTTCAGAGGCACTACACATTTTGCGCTGTAGTTTACTTTCTATTTTGATGGCATTAATCGACGTTCACTCAAAATAATTCACACTTCCCGCCATGATTTAGGTCTAGAGAGAAGCACAAAAACATAAATCTTTATTGGAAGCAAATAGTTGTAGCTCCCAAATTATATATATTTTAGAATTAGGTATATATGACATGTTGTAGGTGTAAAAATGAGCTAGTATAAATAATGGAACTTTCACACGGTAAAATAGTACGTATGAGCTTATTTTGTTCCTCTTAATATAAAACAGCACATGCTGTAATTTTAAGGAGTAAAAAAATAGCAGACTCGGTTCAAAGTTTTATCTGCCGGAAAAAAAATTACCCTATTTAGCAAAGACGAAAGGAACAATTGTATTATATTATTACTATTGTACTCGCCACAATTTAAATTTTTGAAACATAAATAGAAAGGATTTAACTTATTTCATCTGAAGGCGTGTTTACCTCATTTCCCCCATCAAAACTTGTTTGCATACACTCCGGAGAAATACTTCATGATTTTGTGTTGATTTAATAAAGTCTCATTTTGTGATACTTGGGATTGTAAGAGTAGAGGTAGGACGGCAAGTTTTGTTGTAATATCAAAATGGTGCGGAGGGGGAGAGAAGTAAGGCAATAGTCCTTGTTTGCCTCGAATTATGTTTTACATTTACCCCACCCAAAATGTTATGTATTAAATATATTTCGTTTAGGTTGCTCACAGTAAACTGAACACTTTTGAAAGCCCTGCTTAACATCTACTTGTAAGCACATTGTGTGTCCTTACGCCATGTGGACCCGGTCACTTTATTCATGCGTCAGTGAAGGGAAACTGTAAAATAATAAAACTTTTATATTTTACAAATTTTATAATCCGTACACTTTATGCATTTAAAAAATTGGAAAGGAAAATAAATTATTGTAGTACCGTACTGACAAATGTTTACCAATCTATTTTAATTCAACGTTCAGACATGGAGCTACTTTACCTCCACCATTGACAACCTGACTGGGCGGATGTCTCTCACTGCAGCCACAGCGCGCCCGTTGCAAATAAACGCAGATATGGAGAGGGGTATTTTCCAAAAGTTGGTTTCAAAGGTGCTCTATTTACTGTGAACAGCCTTGAACTATTTTTTGCGTCCCCAATGCTATTTACGAGAACAAACAGTATGTAAACATCTGCGTTTGACATTGGGCATTCATAAACAAGCTGATTTCAATGGGAAAACGTTACGAGTTTAAGTGCGAAATAAATACAAATGTAAGTTTGTACTTTTCTCCTCACGAGGAAAAACAAATAGTGAAAGTGACATTTGTAACCATTTATTTGTAAATCTACCATATCAGTGTATACACTCAGTGACTAAGTGCGAATGGTAAATTATTTTCTCATACGTGCATGATAACGTGCCTACATTTGCTCAGGAAAGAGTCAAATTCGTAGGGAAGTTGCCAACTTTTTACAGTAGCAACGCTAAACATTCCCATATTTTCAGCCTGACGTGTAGTATTTTTCCCATACATCGTTCAGTTTTAAAACTTCCATTACAGTTTAGGAAGTTTAGCAGAATTTTTTTTAACATTGAGCGTTTAGCTAAATCCAGTTAACGACATAATATTAAACATCATTTGAACACATTTCGCCATATTTCCACTCGAGGGCGAAGAACAAAGTATTTTTCTTCACTTAGGTTTTAACGCATTACAAATAGGGAAATCTTATTAATATATATATATATATGTTACATAAAGAAAGGGAAAATCCGTTCCACAACCTACATCAGTGTGCCTGGAGGCGAGAATGTACACTAGCGAAATTGAGAGCACTAAGCTTGTTACAGGGCCGCCTGTCTCGATAAAGGCGGAAGGCGACAACCGGCTCACCGTAGCAAGTACAGGAAGGGAAAAGGCAAAGGTTATCTCAGTAGCGACTGTGTGTGTGTTGTCCCGGGAGGGACACTCCTCGCTGGGAGAAGGGGGGAGGGGCTGTAATCCAGATGTGTTGCGACGCCGTAGCACGTGGTGGGAGATGTTCTGCAAGAGAAGAGAGGTGGGGTAGCCAGGGGAAAGTGCTGGTAATCCAGTCTGCTAACTTCTCCTCCAGCATTGTGTACCGCCTCCCTCCTACCGGCGACCGTCTATATATTGTGTCTGTTCTGGAAGAACTCCAGCCTCCAGCACACCGCTTCCAGAGGGACTCCAGCCACCTGACTCCAGCGGCCGCCGACACACGACTCTGGATATGGTACGTCATAGTCTCTCCAGCGTGCTCTACACTCAGCTCCGCGTGTCTTCAGCACTGGCTCCACATTGGAGTGTAAAACTCTCAAACAGTCGCATGAAGTTTATATGAGGGCGTACATCAGCTCTTTAGACTTTCCTTACATTTCACACTTTTATACGCTATTCACAGTCAAATGAGCACTTTTGAAAACCCTGCTCAAGATCTCCTTGTATGCACGTTGTGTATTCATCCACCATATGTAAAATTAACATTGCCATGGGCCTTATCACTTCACTTATGCGTCGGCCAAGTGCAACTGTGAAATTATTATGAAAGTGAAAATTTCACAAATATGCTAACTTTTACCTTTCGATGCATTAAAAAAAGAAAGAGAAAGAAATAACTTTAATTGTCACAAATGGTTACCTAACACTTTCAATTCGCCGTTAAGATATGGAACTACTTTCCATTCATCGTTACCAACTTTACTGGGTGCATGTCACTCAGTGCGCCCGTCAAAGTATATGCAGGTAGGGGCAGTGAGTTTTTTCTAATGTTGATTTCAAAAGTGCTCACTTTATAGTGAAAAGCCTTTACGAAAGACTGTATAAAAAGTCTAAAAAAGGACAGTCCTACGCAATTGTGTTTACTATCTGTGTGAAAAAATGTTTTACCATAATGGTGTATTCTACTGAGATATTTCTCGTACCGGGAATTGTTATTAGTCCCTGTGGTGCGAGAAGTATTGCAAAATTAATGTGTCATTTTGTAAAAATATTTGCTCACGAAATAGGCAAAAATACTCTCTGGGATGGCTCTTTCTTAGCTTCACAGTGCTGCTTTAAAAAATCTCGTAGACTCCACATGTCGTAATACGTGCTTGCTAATATATGTTCAACGTCTTCTTGAATTAAACCCTCCGGCAGATCCAACCTATTATTTAAAAATAATATTTCTAATATTTATACGTAACTAGATATTTATGTAGACATCAATGCTTCTATATGTATACATTTCGATACACACGCTGGGCGATATGCTTACGGTAATGTTTGGCAAGTATATAGCAAATATGGTTATTCAACGTTCGAATTTGTGGCTACAGAGAATAATTTTTTATTTTCTTTTATATGCACGAGAGTAAGAATATTATTAAATTATTAATAATTCTAGGATTTTTGCAGTGCCATTGACGTTACGAATATCCGGTATTTGTGTTATTTGTGCTAACAAATATAGGGATTAACATGACGGGAGGACGTAGGTTGGAATCCCGGTCCGCCCATACTGACGTCGGTTCTCTGTGAATGCACACAGGCAGATACAGCTGCTCGCTGCAGGCCGTCCTGGCTGCTTTCTTACATCGTACTTGCTCCTCTAGTGGCCGGGTACACCACGCGTGGTTCGAAACTCGATCTGAGATCGCATTTAACATCGACACAGGAAACTGTTGCACCATTCGAGTTCAGAGCTGGACTGGAGATCGAGATGAAGTTCATTTCGAACCGATGAATTTGGCGGTTACAAAACTCGATATGAGATGAGCAGCCATTATCGACTAATCTAGTTTGAAAATACACCAACAGATAGAACAACGATCGATTGCTTTTTTTTATTATTATTATTAAAACAACATTATAAGCACTTGAATATTATTCAGTAAAATTCTTACAACAATAATTCACTTAAAACAAATAAGACACCGTACATCTAGTTCTATCTATAGTGGAAAATACACCTACTCGTCATATATCACGAACCAACAGAAAAATTTTCTTATGCTTTATCTCGATCTCTCACTTTGGAACCAAGATCGAAGAATCGGAGATCCAGAATCATTCAATTTCTTTGGTACAACACTTTTACATTAGAACCAAGATCAAACTGGATCCTAGTTCGGAACTAGGATCATTTGATCTCGGATCGGGGAAGATGTTGGTGCAACCGGGCATTAGCGACTTGCACCGCCTCTCGTGGCCTCGCTGTCGAGATGAGGGGAGGATGGAGCGGTGCCGGAATGCAAGGGCGGGGGAAGGGGGAGATCCCCGAGGACAGCGGCATCTTCCGGCACTATTGCCACTTGCGAAAATCCGGCCGGGGATTGAATCCGACTTGCCTTGGTGGGGACCGAGCAGTTTCCCCGCTCAGCCACCGCGGCCCCTACCTCATTGCCGACGAAACGTTAATGACTCCCTGCCTAGCTAATTTGACATTGTAATAGTTTCTATACAATGACGTCATTAGTATCCGCTCACTGGGAAGAAAGTAGGCTGCAGTAAACACGCTCGCGAGCACCGACGAGCTTTAAGTGTCCCTCCTCCATAACGCGCTCTCTCTCTCTCTCTCTCTCTCTCTCTCTCTCTCTCTCTTCGCAATTCTGATAATAACTCCGTGTTCTCTATAAACCATTTATCTGCTACAACACGTGTTTTGTTGCCGCAAATATCAATTACCGTTGAATATGAACCACTGTAAAGTAGGTTTATGACAAACTACATTTTTGTTTCCTCTGAATATTGATGGCAACGATAATGCGCGTTCTGGATACGATGGTCCAGCAGTATCATTTGTGATAAATCCAGTTACTGTATTTTAAAAGTAAAACTTTCATGCCAGTGACAAGAGGAATCAATTATTTGATAACGTATAATTTAGAAGATTTCTTTAGTTACTAGAAACTATTGTGAATTAAAGAAATGTTTTAATATCACTTAACATTTTCTTTTACGTAAAGAAATATTTATATACTTTAATCAAAAACAAACTCAAGGAAACTTTTTCCACTGCTTTGAAGGACATTTATATTGCTATAGTAGAAACATATCTAAAGAAAACATTAACCACAATTCCAAGTTTCTTTAAACGTCTCTTAGAATTGAAGCAGTACTTTGTAAGTGTAAACAAAACAGCGTTTAAGAAATTATTTTCTTTTCTGTAAAAAAAGGTTTGAATTCATTATCTGAGAAAGTTATAGAGAATGTTCTTTATTGGATTGCATACAAATATAAACCGTTACTTATCACACGTACAAAAATCAATATATTTTCAACATTGAGAAATCGTATCGTAATATTACACATAAACTTGAAATAAAATTTGAAAAGCCATTAAATTTGTTTGGTTACTAAGGCGTGTTATAAATCGTGTCAAGCAGTTTGGCGAAGAGGAAAATAACTAAACGTGTGCCGGATGTAAAGGAACTGGTAATTAGTGGCGGCCCCGCCAGCTAGCCTACCGTAGCTAGGTTCATTAGGACCACTGTTATGTTTGAAACCCATTCAGAAGCCGCCTAACAACACGCTGTTCTCCCCTGGCAGTAAGTATGTAGGTCGTTCCTTCGGCCAACTTTGGAACATCTAAGGGGGAAGCGATCTGAGGGGAAGGAAAAATGCAAGCCGTTACATTGACATAAAAGAACACTTAATTTTTTTTAAAAGTTCTAAGAACATTATTGGCTGGACAAAATCTGACGATAAGAAGTGAGGGCTTTCCGTTGACACAAAATAGAGTAAAATTGAGAAAATCGTTTTCTCGGGATAATGAAATCTGTACTGAATCATATTTATTGGAAAAACCATTTTTCAATGGTTCACAGAATATATTTCTCGAAGTGGACATGGTATTGTTAAAGCGAGGTTACTTTTGACACATATTTAAGTCCTACATAGAATGTCCATTATCCTGTGTTACTCAACACCGCAGTGGAACTTGTACACGAGGTATCGCATTGTGCCTGCGTGAGCTTCAGGAAAATGACACAGGCTGTTCACGGGTAATCCAGCGCTTTGGAAAGTCCTGAGGCTTAGTATCCATTTGTCTGCTAATTTTGTATTTTCTCACCAAGTGTGGAATGAATCACAAAGTATAGGGTTTATTAACGTTCCCCGGTTCTTTACCCGAAGTCTTATCAGGGGACGGCGTAAAAACTAACTTAAACTAACACACATATACCTTACCTGGGGTTCTTACCCAGCACCTCTTGCACCGCAGGTCGGCGGCGCATTGCGCCACGGGATTTGTATTGATCGGATCAATTCAGATATGCTCTAATCGTTTGAAACTGCGAAACTGTTAGGAAAGTGGATATTTTACGTATAGGCTGTTCACCGTCAAATGAGCACTTTTGAAACTCTGCTTAAGATCTACTTGTATACACGTCGTGTGTTCTTCCACCTTATGTAAGATTAACATTAAACTCATAACTTTACTCATGCTTCAGTCAAGTGCAACTGTGAAGTTATTGTAAAAGTAAATATTGTACAAATCTACTCTTTTGTACACTTTCATGCATTAAATAAAACAGAAAGCGCGAGAAATAATTTATCAAATATGGTTACCTAACACTTTTTATTCGACGTTAATATATGGAACAACTTCCCCCTCAAACGTTACCAACTGTACTGGACACATGTCACTCATTGCGCCCGTTAGAATATATGCAAGTAGGGACAGTGGCTTTTTTCTAAGGTTGATTTAAGAAGTGCTTACTTTATCGTCAACAGCCTTTATATGTCAATATAGGCCCCACGGTGGTAAAGTGGTTAGACTGCTCGCCACGCACCAAGGCAGAGTCACGTGTGGTAGGCGAGGAGGATTTCCGTAGGCCAGAGGATTTCCTCCGTTTACTTCGTTCTTGCAATCAGCCGCAGCCCACAAATCACTGTTCACACCACTGTACACCACAGCCTCTCTAATCATTATATGTCAATTGTTACTGTTACTATGTGAAAACAATATATATATATGTATGTTACTCACTATAAAACGAGCGCTTTCGGAAACCCTGTTTAATATCTACATGTAATCACATTGTGTATCTCTCCTCCAAGTTTAAAATCAACGTTGTCGTGGACCTGGCCACTTTGTTCACGTATCAATAAGTTAAAATATTAACATTATTATAAAAGTAAGTATTTTACAAATTTTCCAATCCATACAATTGTATGTAATAAAAAAGTCAGAAAGAAATATATATGATTGTAGTATTGACAAGTGTATACCGGACTGTTTTAATAGAACGTTGTGACATGGAACTACGTATGTACTTTCCCTCCGTAGTTACTAAGTTGACTTCAGGATGCGCTGTGTGCCAGCACGTTACAAATACGTGCAGCCCTGGGACTGTGACAATGTCCAAGGGCTCATTTGGTAAGTGCTCACTTTTCCGCCAATACTCTTTAACGAAATGTACGTAATACAACCTCCACAAAGCGATACGTCAGTACAGTAGGTTACAACTAAAAAACAAAATCTGAGTTTTTAACCAATCGCCTTTCAACGCGCAGCACAAAGATATTTTTAAAGTTGTGCTACTTCAAATACACACGGTTATAATTTTGCATGGGATAATGTAGCATGACAATCACTGGAGTAAGGCATGTTGTTATTGCAAAACTTTTCCTCCTGAAAAATCGCATATTTTAAGTTGTAAAAATAGTGTACCGAGTTATAGAAATGTAAAGAAAGGCACTTTCAATGCGATGTCCACACATGGAGCTAGTGTATTTCTATATCACTGAAGACTTATTTGTAGCGTTGCAACTTCTGAGAGCTCACGGGAATTATAAAGCAAAATTTAATAGCTTTAAGTTGTTAGACTCTACCTTCTGCCGTATTTTTTAAGTGGAAGACACTGTACAACATGCATTAAATTAGTGCTATAAAATGGAAGATCATAATATTGAATTATGTAGAGCTTTATAAATATAAGAATATGAAACATATATATAGAAAATCAAGTCTCATTAAAAAAGGCAAATACAATGGAAGACGTGTCTATAAAATAAGTAAAAGGACTGGAGTGCTTGAAGAGTGGGCCAGGGAGAATCCGGATGAAACTGTATAAAATCCAGATATGATAACATCTTCCAACAAAGTCTATCATTACGCAAATATGACAAGCCAGCAGCTACACAAACCTGGAAGTGGGATTGGATTGGACCTACTACACAGCTTGGGATAATCCCGGTACAAAATGTACATGACTCGAATAAAGTCTTGTTTCAGTTATACCACGACAGTCAGCTGTTTGGCATTGAATGATGTCTGTTGTAAACCACCACGATTTGAATGTCACGAGATATATGTGAAATGATTAGTCCTAGATGAAAATCAAAAACCGTGCAGGGCTTAAATTAAAACTCATATCTTCTTAAAACCACGTTCAACGCGCTATTTAACAATTAACATCATCAGAATACAATAATAAAGTGTTTTAAGCAGTAATTAGATACTGAAAATAATGCATATTACTTCACTAATTATATATTTCGAGAAATTACTTCGGGTATGAAACGCATTCGTTTATACTTCAATAACATTTGTTGTACGCGTAGATTATATTCAGAGTTGGTAAAAATTAACATGGCGGTGATTCGATAGTTTATATTTTAGCGTAATTTTGTTCTGTTAGTTAAGCGTACCTTTTTCATATCTGCTTGGGGCTTCCCCGAAAACCGCCTGGAGGCACCCGGTCTGTACCAATGGCTTCCTCCTCCTCCTCCTCCTCCTCCTTACTGATAGAGTGAACGAGAAAGCCTACTTCGCTGTGATAATGTCACTAGACCGGCGGGTTCATAATGTCAGGGAGCGAAGAAGTGAAATTCTCTTTCCGTTGACACACATGGAGGGACAGCGCCATTTTATTGGTGGAAAGTTTGCAGCGAATACCCAAGCAGTCATTTATCCTTGTTTCACATGAATCCGGTTGTTCGACATTGCGATCAAAACATTTCTTTACTCTTTCTTAAATACAGCGAGGAAAAGAAAATTAATTAATAATTCATAACATTTATGGGGTTAGTTTCTCTTAATAGCAACGCCTATCGGCTGACAGCTATCAAATTTAAATAACAAATCCCATGTTAAGGAAATTTCACTTCAGTGCGTTCATTTTAAAGAAAGGCTTTAAAAAAAAAATGTGTTCTTCACGAATTTTTTAGGAAAAGATACCTACGAGCATATATTTTCAGTATAGATAGGCAGTATGTACTTTCTTGTAAAACCTAAGTTTTAACCATTATTTGCCACACAAGCTATACATGTTATGGAAACATCTCCACTGTAGGGAACTTCTCCTATAAAATTATTTTAAAACGTCTATATTTACTGGATCGAAAATTCCTTAGCATTGGATTTCCTATCTAAGTTTCGCAGGCAGACAGATAGTGCCCTTACGGCTGTTCAAATGTACAAAAATATTTCAACATATTTGATACATTTCTGATATATGAAATAGTAATTTGATAACAATGTAATAAGGTGTAGATCAATTTTCAAAATGAATTAACATAAAAATGAAAATTTTAAAATTTGGATATGTAACAAACAAGTCAAATTTCGCATATTTAATCATATCATTTTCATCAAAAAATGTAGAATGCATCAAAATATTTTAAAAATAATCTTGGATAAATGATTGTGTGGTCCGTAGTGTTACACAGTAAAATCAAATTGAATCAGACAGAAACCAAACCCTGACCTCATGCGAACCATTACTCGCATTTCAAACAGTATGCTTCTACAATTCCTTACGATCAAAGAAAATTCTGAACTAAAATTAAATTTTGGGTTATTTGTTTTTTAATTTCTTTGGATTGACAATTGAAGTTGTCTTCATAATTTTAATTTATAAGGGTTCAGATGTTATTTTTATATTTATTCGGTATTCCCACCTAATTCTCCCGAAATTATGTTACAAAAATGTAAAATATTTTTACAACATAGAAAAATATAAATGTGTTAGGACACTTGAACATTGTTTAGGGGAATGGAAACCGGAGACACTATTGCCACAGCACCGGACATGAAGCAGCGACTCCACCCAGTGCAGCCAACGTAGCAATAGAATAAACTAACTTCTGCGCTTCATTGCTGATATTTCGGGGACTGAGATAGTCAGTCGCCTTGTAGCCTGTGGAAATAACCCGTTCTCGTATGTAACATCACACCAGGGGCTTTCCACGGTAAATTGAGCTCTTTTGAAAGAGCTGCATAAAACCTTCCTGTGCGCACATTTGTGTTCTTCCATTTTGTGTGAAAATACCATTGCGGTGTTCTTGACGACTTGATCCATGCGTCGTTCAAACAGAAATTGTGGAAACATTAGGATGGTAAATATGTTGCAAATGTGCATATTCTTACAGTTTTATGCACTAAAAATACATAATATGAAAGACACCATTTCACTATTCACGAATGTTGACCTAACAATTTCTATTCAGTGAGCTGCCGATAGCTAAACACGACCAGTGAACAGGGTGTTCTCAACTCTGCCTCCAGTTGCTCTCAGACTGTGGAATGGCAGAAAGTTTTATTACTTCATATTTATGCCTAACAACTTGTGCACAATACGTGTGGTGTTTCTCTAACAAACAGAACATTTTATTACAAAGTTTCTACATTACTTCATGTCTAAATTACAATTTTGTTGGTTTTGAAAACACCAACATATAATCAAACCACTCGAAGGAAAAAAATTGTATTGTACTGTAAATGGGTTTTTTAACGTCCCCCGGTTTTATGCTTGAAAGCTGAGCAGGGGACGGCTTACAGACTTTATAACCTAACTTAAATTAACACCCATGCCATATCCGCGATTCGAACTCAGAACCTCCCGCACACCAGATCGGTGGCTGAAAGGAAAAAAAGAATAATGGAAGTCTCCATACATCTTAAGAAATGCGCTGAGCTAAAGATATTTTACAAAATACTTGTAAACACACAACCACATACTGAAACTTACGGAGAAACCAATGCGAAGTTGTTGATGTTTGAGTACACAGCTAGCTGAATGGCACCCCGCCACCCATTTCTGAATGGGAGTTGGTCTTTTTTATTTGTTTTCACAAAGAGTACAACAGTAACTTTCACGTGCAAAACTTGCGAAACGACATCAATTCTAATGTCTACTTCCTGTTAAGTGTTTGTCACAAATTAGAACTATTTTATTTTGCAATCCAGTTCTCTTAAATGTGACAAACTGGCGTGTCTGTTACTAGCAAGTTCATGTAAGCTGATCTTACACAACCTGTAGCTCGCTATATTTATTTATGTAAATACGACTGAAAGGCATTCAGGGAAATGGCTGCTCTCGTAATAGATTGAAGTTAAAAGTGAACCGAAACGCCAAAGTTCATATACAATTATCGAGAGCCATTTTAGTTATCAGCAGCGTGGTAGACTACATTGGTATGCAATAACTATAACACGAAAATAATATTAATCTCCCTTGACAAATTGTTAAAACACCGTATAACACTAATTATGTACATTTTATGTTTTGCTGCTATAAATTTCTCCCCATCGAAAAATGTAACAAAATGATATACAATTAACACTTATTTTTGAAAGAAAAAAAACTGAGAACAGGGGTTTACGTGCGCTTTTAACTAATAACTCAATTAGGCCTAGCCATATTCATAATAGCTTCACATTTGGATTATTTACGCCATACTTTAAAACGAAGTATTAACTTTTTTGTTTGGTTTTATTAGCATGGCTGTTTTATACTGCTGTAGTGGCGGGATCCTCAATTTTTTTTCGAAATCAATTAACAATAAACCTAATAGTTTCACTTGAACGAAATAAATGCTTCTTGAAAAAGTGCTGTAATTTGTTATATCTTTCATGTAAATCAAAGTAACATTGCATTTCAAATACCATCTCCTACCGAACTCCGGTACACCGTGCGGTGTATTCCACAAGTAGAACTGGCTTAACAAAACTGCCTCCACTGCATTGTAATGTTGCGCTTTTGAAGACTGAGGATGTGCCCTAACTTGTAAAGCAGGACTGTGTGCTCTGAACTTTCATAGAAAAGAAAGCCAGCCAACTCCGTAGTTAGAACCCATTGTTTACTCTTCTGAGCGAGAGATACTGAGTTCAGATAGCCAATTATTGTCCAGCATATGCTGACTGCGCCCTGGTTATCTGGTCCTGCTGCGTGGACACTCTCTGTACAGCTGTGAGCTAGCGCCGCTCTACTACACAACACTTCATTAGTCAACACTACTCATTAGTTATGCTGACTGCGCCCTGGTTATCTGGTCCTGCTGCGTGGACATTCACTGTACAGCTGTGAGCTAGCGCCGGTGTACTACGCAACACTTCATTAGTCAACACTACTCATTAGTTATGCTGACTGCGCCCTGGTTATCTGGTCCTGCTGCGTGGACATTCACTGTACAGCTGTAAGCTAGGGCCGGTGTACTACACAACACTTCATTAGTCAACACTACTCATTAGTTATGCTGACTGCGCCCTGGTTATCTGGTCCTGCTGCGTGGACATTCACTGTAAGGCTGTGAGCTAGGGCCGGTGTACTACACAACACTTCATTAGTCAACACTACTCATTAGTTATGCTGACTGCGCCCTGGTTATCTGGTCCTGCTGCGTGGACATTCACTGTAAGGCTGTGAGCTAGCGCCGGTCTACTACACAACACTTCATTAGTAAACACTACTCATTAGTTATGCTGACTGCGCCCTGGTTATCTGGTCCTGCTGCGTGGACACTCACTGTACAGCTGTGAGCTAGCGCCGGTGTACTACACAACACTTCATTAGTCAACACTACTCATTAGTTATGCTGACTGCGCCTGGTTATCTGGTCCTGCTGCGTGGACATTCACTGTACAGCTGTAGCTAGAGCCGGTGTACTACACAACACTTCATTGTCAACACTACTCATTAGTTATGCTGACTGCGCCTGGTTATCTGGTCCTGCGGTGGACATTCTGTACAGCTGTAAGCTAGCGCCGGTGTACTACACAAACTTCATTAGTCAACACTACTCATTAGTTATGCTGACTGCGCCTGGTTATCTGGTCCTGCTGCGTGGACATCACTGTACAGCTGTGAGCTAGGCGGTGTACTACACAACACTTCATTAGTCAACACTACTCATTAGTTATGCTGACTGCGCCCTGGTTATCTGGTCCTGCTGCGTGGACATTCACTGTACAGCTGTGAGCTAGCGCCGGTGTACTACACAACACTTATTAGTCAACACTACTCATTAGTTATGCTGACTGCGCCCTGGTTATCTGGTCCTGCGCGTGGACATTCACTGTAAGCTGTAAGCTAGCGCCGGTGTACTACACAACACTTCATTAGTCAACACTACTCATTAGTTATGCTGACTGCGCCCTGGTTATCTGGTCCTGCGCGTGGACATTCACTGTACAGCTGTGAGCTAGCGCGGTTACTACACAACACTTCATTAGTAAACACTACTCATTAGTTATGCTGACTGCGCCTGGTTATCTGGTCCTGCAGCGTGGACTTCACTGTACAGCTGTGAGCTAGGCCGGTGTACTACACAACACTTCATTAGTCAACACTACTCATTAGTTATGCTGACTGCGCCCTGGTTATCTGGTCCTGCTGCGTGGACATTCATGTACAGCTGTAAGCTAGGCCGGTGTACTACACAACACTTCATTAGTCAACACTACTCATTAGTTATGCTGACTGCGCCCTGGTTATCTGGTCCTGCTGCGTGGACATTCACTGTAAGCGTGAGCTAGCGCCGGTTACTACACAACACTTCATTAGTAAACATACTCATTAGTTATGCTGACTGCGCCTGGTATCTGGTCCTGCTGCGTGGACATTCACTGTACAGCTGTAAGCTAGGGCCGGTGTACTACACAACACTTCATTAGTCAACACTACTCATTAGTTATGCTGACTGCGCCTGGTTATCTGGTCCTGCTGCGTGGACATTCACTGTACAGCTGTAGCTAGGGCCGGTGTACTACACAACACTTCATTAGTCAACACTACTCATTAGTTATGCTGACTGCGCCCTGGTTATCTGGTCCTGCGCGTGGACATAGTAGCTGTGAGCTAGCGCCGGTTACTACACAACACTTCATTAGTCAACACTACTCATTAGTTATGCTGACTGCGCCCTGGTTATCTGGTCCTGCTGCGTGGACACTCATCTGTACAGCTGTGAGCTAGCGCCGGGTGTACTACACAACACTTCATTAGTCAACACTACTCATTAGTTATGCTGACTGCGCCCTGGTTATCTGGTCCTGCTACGTGGACATTCACTGTACAGCTGTGAGCTAGCGCCGGTTACTACACAACACTTCATTAGTCAACACTACTCATTAGTTATGCTGACTGCGCCCTGGTTATCTGGTCCTGCTGCGTGGACATTCACTGTACAGGCTGTGAGCTAGCGCCGGTGTACTACGCAACACTTCATTAGTCAACACTACTCATTAGTTATGCTGACTGCGCCCTGGTTATCTGGTCCTGCTGCGTGGACATTCACTGTAAGCTGTGAGCTAGGGCCGGTGTACTACACAACACTTCATTAGTCAACACTACTCATTAGTTATGCTGACTGCGCCCTGGTTATCTGGTCCTGCAGCGTGGACATTCACTGTACAGCTGTAAGCTAGAGCCGGTGTACTACACAACACTTCATTAGTCAACACTACTCATTAGTTATGCTGACTGCGCCCTGGTTATCTGGTCCTGCTGCGTGGACATTCACTGTACAGCTGTAGAGCTAGGGCCGGTGTACTACACAACACTTCATTAGTCAACACTACTCATTAGTTATGCTGACTGCGCCCTGGTTATCTGGTCCTGCGCGTGGACATTCACTGTACAGCTGGTAAGCTAGCGCCGGTTGTACTACACAACACTTCATTAGTCAACACTACTCATTAGTTATGCTGACTGCGCCCTGGTATCTGGTCCTGCTGCGTGGACATTCACTGTACAGCTGTAAGCTAGGCCGGTGTACTACACAACACTTCATTAGTCAACACTACTCATTAGTTATGCTGACTGCGCCTGGTTATCTGGTCCTGCTGCGTGGACACTTTACTGTACAGCTGTGAGCTAGCGGCCGCTCTACTAGCACAACACTTCCATTAGTCAACACTACTCATTAGTTATGCTGACTGCGCCCTGGTTATCTGGTCCTGCTGCGTGGACATTCACTGTACAGCTGTGAGCTAGCGCCGGTCTACTACACAACACTTCATTAGTCAACACTACTCATTAGTTATGCTGACTGCGCCCTGGTTATCTGGTCCTGCTGCGTGGACACTCTCTGTACAGCTGTAGCTAGCGCCGTGTACTACACAACACTTCATTAGTCAACACTACTCATTAGTTTTTGCTGACTGCGCCCTGGTTATCTGGTCCTGCTGCGTGGACATCACTGTACAGCTGTGAGCTAGCGCCGGTTACTACACAACACTTCATTAGTCAACACTACTCATTAGTTATGCTGACTGCGCCCTGGTTATCTGGTCCTGCTGCGTGGACATTCACTGTACAGCTGTGAGCTAGCGCCGGTGTACTACCAACACTTCATTAGTCAACACTACTCATTAGTTATGCTGACTGCGCCCTGGTTATCTGGTCCTGCTGCGTGGACATTCACTGTACAGCTGTAAGCTAGGGCCGGTGTACTACACAACACTTCATTAGTCAACACTACTCATTAGTTATGCTGACTGCGCCTGGTTATCTGGTCCTGCTGCGTGGCATTCACTGTACAGCTGTGAGCTAGCGCCGGTGTACTACGCAACACTTCATTAGTCAACACTACTCATTAGTTATGCTGACTGCGCCTGGTTATCTGGTCCTGCTGCGTGGACACTTACTGTACAGCTGTAGCTAGGGCCGGTGTACTACACAACACTTCATTAGTCAACACTACTCATTAGTTATGCTGACTGCGCCTGGTTATCTGGTCCTGCTGCGTGGACATTCACTGTACAGCGGTGAGCTAGCGCCGGTCTACTACACAACACTTCATTAGTCAACACTACTCATTAGTTATGCTGACTGCGCCCTGGATATCTGGTCCTGCAGCGTGGACATTCACTGTACAGCTGTGAGCTAGCGCCGGTGTACTACGCAACACTTCATTAGTCAACACTACTCATTAGTTATGCTGACTGCGCCCTGGTTATCTGGTCCTGCTGCGTGGACATTCACTGTACAGCTGTAAGCTAGCGCGGTCTACTACACAACACTTCATTAGTCAACACTACTCATTAGTTATGCTGACTGCGCCCTGGTTATCTGGTCCTGCAGCGTGGACATTCACTGTACAGCTGTGAGCTAGCGCCGGTTCTACTACACAACACTTCATTAGTAACATACTCATTAGTTATGCTGACTGCGCCTGGTTATCTGGTCCTGCAGCGTGGACATTCACTGTACAGCTGTGAGCTAGCGCCGGTTACTACACAACACTTCATTAGTCAACACTACTCATTAGTTATGCTGACTGCGCCCTGGATATCTGGTCCTGCAGCGTGGACTTTCACTGTACAGCTGTGAGCTAGCGCCGGTGTACTACACAACATTCATTAGTCAACACTACTCATTAGTTATGCTGACTGCGCCCTGGTTATCTGGTCCTGCTGCGTGGACATTCACTGTACAGCTGTGAGCTAGCGCCGGTGTACTACACAACACTTCATTAGTCAACACTACTCATTAGTTATGCTGACTGCGCCCTGGTTATCTGGTCCTGCTGCGTGGACATTCACTGTACAGGCTGTGAGCTAGCGCCGGTTACTACACAACACTTCATTAGTAAACACTACTCATTAGTTATGCTGACTGCGCCCTGGTTATCTGGTCCTGCTGCGTGGACATTCACTGTACAGCTGTAGCTAGCGCCGGTCTACTACACAACACTTCATTAGTAAACACTACTCATTAGTTATGCTGACTGCGCCCTGGTTATCTGGTCCTGCGCGTGGACATTCACTGTACAGCTGTGAGCTAGCGCGGTGTACTACACAACACTTCATTAGTCAACACTACTCATTAGTTATGCTGACTGCGCCCTGGTTATCTGGTCCTGCAGCGTGGACATTCACTGTACAGCTGTGAGCTAGCGCCGGTCTACTACACAACACTTCATTAGTCAACACTACTCATTAGTTATGCTGACTGCGCCCTGGTTATCTGGTCTGCTGCGTGGACATTCACTGTACAGCTGTAAGCTAGCGCGGTTACTACACAACACTTCATTAGTAAACACTACTCATTAGTTATGCTGACTGCGCCCTGGTTATCTGGTCCTGCGCGTGGACATCACTGTACAGCTGTGAGCTAGCGCCGGTGTACTACACAACACTTCATTAGTAACACTATCATTAGTTATGCTGACTGCGCCTGGATATCTGGTCCTGCTGCGTGGACATTCACTGTACAGCTGTAAGCTAGCGCCGGTGTACTACACAACACTTCATTAGTAACACTACTCATTAGTTATGCTGACTGCGCCCTGGTTATCTGGTCCTGCTGCGTGGACATTCACTGTACAGCGTGAGCTAGCGCCGGTCTACTACACAACACTTCATTAGTCAACACTACTCATTAGTTATGCTGACTGCGCTGGTTATCTGGTCTGCTGCGTGGACATCACTGTACAGCTGTGAGCTAGCGCCGGTTACTACACAACACTTCATTAGTAACACTACTCATTAGTTATGCTGACTGCGCCCTGGTTATCTGGTCTGCAGCGTGGACTTTCTGTACAGCTGTGAGCTAGCGCCGTTACTCACAACACTTCATTAGTCAACACTACTCATTAGTTATGCTGACTGCGCCCTGGTTATCTGGTCTGCAGCGTGGACATTCACTGTACAGCTGTAAGCTAGCGCCGGTGTACTACACAACACTTCATTAGTCAACACTACTCATTAGTTATGCTGACTGCGCCTGGTTATTGGTCCTGCTGCGTGGACTTCTGTACAGCTGTGAGCTAGCGCCGGTCTACTACACAACACTTCATTAGTAAACACTACTCATTAGTTATGCTGACTGCGCCTGGTTATCTGGTCCTGCTGCGTGGACACTCACTGTACAGCTGTGAGCTAGGCCGGTGTACTACACAACACTTCATTAGTCAACACTACTCATTAGTTATGCTGACTGCGCCCTGGTTATCTGGTCCTGCTGCGTGGACATCCTGTACAGCTGTAGCTAGCGCCGTCTACTCACAACACTTCATTAGTCAAACTACTCATTAGTTATGCTGACTGCGCCCTGGTTATCTGGTCCTGCTGCGTGGACATTCACTGTACAGCTGTGAGCTAGCGCGTGTACTACACAACACTTCATTAGTAAACACTACTCATTAGTTATGCTGACTGCGCCTGGTTATCTGGTCCTGCAGCGTGGACATTCACTGTACAGCTGTGAGCTAGCGCCGGTGTACTACACAACACTTCATTAGTCAACACTACTCATTAGTTATGCTGACTGCGCCTGGTTATCTGGTCCTGCAGCGTGGACACTCACTGTACAGCTGTGAGCTAGCGCCGTTACTACACAACACTTCATTAGTCAACACTACTCATTAGTTATGCTGACTGCGCCCTGGTTATCTGGTCCTGCGCGTGGACATTTACTGTACAGCTGTGAGCTAGCGCCGGTGTACTACACAACACTTCATTAGTCAACACTACTCATTAGTTATGCTGACTGCGCCCTGGTTATCTGGTCCTGCTGCGTGGACATTACTGTACAGCTGTGAGCTAGCGCCGGTGTACTACACAACACTTCATTAGTCAACACTACTCATTAGTTATGCTGACTGCGCCCTGGTTATCTGGTCCTGCTGCGTGGACACTCTCTGTACAGCTGTGAGCTAGCGCCGGTGTACTACACAACACTTCATTAGTCAACACTACTCATTAGTTATGCTGACTGCGCCTGGTTATCTGGTCCTGCTGCGTGGACATTCCTGTACAGCTGTGAGCTAGCGCCGTTACTACACAACACTTCATTAGTCAACACTACTCATTAGTTATGCTGACTGCGCCCTGGTTATCTGGTCCTGCTGCGTGGACATCACTGTACAGCTGTGAGCTAGCGCCGGTGTACTACACAACACTTCATTAGTCAACACTACTCATTAGTTATGCTGACTGCGCCCTGGTTATCTGGTCCTGCAGCGTGGACATTCACTGTACAGCTGTGATCTAGCGCCGGTTACTACACAACACTTCATTAGTCAACACTACTCATTAGTTATGCTGACTGCGCCCTGGTTATCTGGTCCTGCTGCGTGGACATTCACTGTACAGCTGTGAGCTAGCGCCGGTGTACTACACAACACTTCATTAGTCAACACTACTCATTAGTTATGCTGACTGCGCCCTGGTTATCTGGTCCTGCTGCGTGGACATCACTGTACAGCTGTGAGCTAGCGCGGTGTACTACACAACACTTCATTAGTCAACACTACTCATTAGTTATGCTGACTGCGCCCTGGTTATCTGGTCCTGCTGCGTGGACATTCACTGTACAGCTGTGAGCTAGGCCGGTGTACTACACAACACTTCATTAGTCAAACACTACTCATTAGTTATGCTGACTGCGCCCTGGTTATCTGGTCCTGCTGCGTGGACATTCACTGTACAGCTGTGAGCTAGCGCCGGTGTACTACACAACACTTCATTAGTCAACACTACTCATTAGTTATGCTGACTGCGCCCTGGTTATCTGGTCCTGCTGCGTGGACACTCACTGTACAGCTGTGAGCTAGCGCCGGTGTACTACACAACACTTCATTAGTCAACACTACTCATTAGTTATGCTGACTGCGCCCTGGTTATCTGGTCCTGCTGCGTGGACACTCTCTGTACAGCTGTGAGCTAGCGCCGCTCTACTGCACAACACTTCATTAGTCAACACTACTCATTAGTTATGCTGACTGCGCCCTGGTTATCTGGTCCTGCTGCGTGGACACTCACTGTACAGCTGTGAGCTAGCGCCGGTGTACTACACAACACTTCATTAGTAAACACTACTCATTAGTTATGCTGACTGCGCCCTGGTTATCTGGTCCTGCAGCGTGGACATTCACTGTAAGGCTGTGATCTAGGGCCGGTGTACTACACAACACTTCATTAGTCAACACTACTCATTAGTTATGCTGACTGCGCAGTGGTTATCTGGTCCTGCTGCGTGGACACTCACTGTACAGCTGTGAGCTAGCGCCGGTGTACTACACAACACTTCATTAGTCAACACTACTCATTAGTTATGCTGACTGCGCCCTGGTTATCTGGTCCTGCTGCGTGGACACTCACTGTACAGCTGTGAGCTAGGGCCGGTGTACTACACAACACTTCATTAGTCAACACTACTCATTAGTTATGCTGACTGCGCCCTGGTTATCTGGTCCTGCTGCGTGGACACTCACTGTACAGCTGTGAGCTAGGGCCGGTGTACTACACAACACTTCATTAGTCAACACTACTCATTAGTTATGCTGACTGCGCCCTGGTTATCTGGTCCTGCTGCGTGGACACTCTCTGTACAGCTGTGAGCTAGCGCCGGTGTACTACACAACACTTCATTAGTCAACACTACTCATTAGTTATGCTGACTGCGCCCTGGTTATCTGGTCCTGCTGCGTGGACATTCACTGTACAGCTGTGAGCTAGCGCCGGTGTACTACACAACACTTCATTAGTCAACACTACTCATTAGTTATGCTGACTGCGCCCTGGTTATCTTGTCCTGCTGCGTGGACACTCACTGTACAGCTGTGAGCTAGGGCCGGTGTACTACACAACACTTCATTAGTCAACACTACTCATTAGTTATGCTGACTGCGCAGTGGTTATCTGGTCCTGCTGCGTGGACACTCTCTGTACAGCTGTGAGCTAGCGCCGGTGTACTACACAACACTTCATTAGTCAACACTACTCATTAGTTATGCTGACTGCGCCCTGGTTATCTGGTCCTGCTGCGTGGACACTCACTGTACAGCTGTGAGCTAGGGCCGGTGTACTACACAACACTTCATTAGTCAACACTACTCATTAGTTATGCTGACTCCGCCCTGGTTATCTGGTCCTGCTGCGTGGACACTCACTGTACAGCTGTGAGCTAGGGCCGGTGTACTACACAACACTTCATTAGTCAACACTACTCATTAGTTATGCTGACTGCGCCCTGGTTATCTGGTCCTGCTGCGTGGACACTCTCTGTACAGCTGTGAGCTAGCGCCGGTGTACTACACAACACTTCATTAGTCAACACTACTCATTAGTTATGCTGACTGCGCCCTGGTTATCTGGTCCTGCTGCGTGGACATTCACTGTACAGCTGTGAGCTAGCGCCGGTGTACTACACAACACTTCATTAGTCAACACTACTCATTAGTTATGCTGACTGCGCCCTGGTTATCTTGTCCTGCTGCGTGGACACTCACTGTACAGCTGTGAGCTAGGGCCGGTGTACTACACAACACTTCATTAGTCAACACTACTCATTAGTTATGCTGACTGCGCAGTGGTTATCTGGTCCTGCTGCGTGGACACTCTCTGTACAGCTGTGAGCTAGCGCCGGTGTACTACACAACACTTCATTAGTCAACACTACTCATTAGTTATGCTGACTGCGCCCTGGTTATCTGGTCCTGCTGCGTGGACATTCACTGTTCAGCTGTGAGCTAGCGCCGGTGTACTACACAACACTTCATTAGTCAACACTACTCATTAGTTATGAATATTAATAACCTCATTCGCGGATAAAAAGTTTTTTGAAAAAAATCTATCGACATTATATTTAATTATTGACTAACAAATAAAATCTTAGGGGCTCAGTATGTTTAACTCAGATAATGTTATTTGTAAGTGATGTTTATTTTTTATTATAACTTTACTCGTTATTATAACTTTAGTTATTTAGTCGTGGTTCCACTGAATCATTAAGTATTGTATAGAAAGGAAATTATGAAATCGTTAAAAACATTCTTAAAAATTCTTAAAGTTTTTACATAACTCACATGTAATTTTATGACTAGGCATATTTTATAGTAGTACGCCTATCGCGTAAAATATTTGAATCAATATACCTTCGATAACACTATAGATAGTTTATCCTTTCATAACTGAATCAGTAAGGTTTTGAATTTTCTAAATTCTTTGCAGACCAAGCACAAAAAATCTGCGTTCGAGTATGAGAATCCTCACTGGTCTAATGAAATGGGGTATGAGCTTCGTGTGTGTATGTTAGCAAACGGTCAACATTTATTGCGATAAACCATCGTATCTATGAATAAATGTCACACCATACCAACGAGTCCTCAAAACAAAGTGGAAAAGGTTACGTATTTGATTACTTACTGCTGTGAACACGTTGTGTAAAGAGGATATACGGTAACGTTTTATCTTAGTGGGTATTTCCCGAGAAGAATTACTCGTACTGCACTGTTGACGGAGTGTTCTCGCGGGCGGCCTGCATTGTCGCGTCGCGGCTACGCGTGTTGCAAGGAGCCCAGGGGAAACTGCCATGCGTATCGCCTCTGTGTATGACGTCACTGCGGCACGTGACATAACAGCACCGGCTGCGCACGCCACCAGCACATCACGCTACGACTCCCGTACACGGGCTATAAGGAGGGGGATGTTGCACGGTAGACGTGTAAAGGCTGTTCACGATCAAGTGAGCACTTTAGAAATGAACCTTAGAAAAATATCACTGCCCATGCATGTATATACTTTAATAGGCACACTGACTGACATTCGCCCAGTAAAGTTGGTAACGATGGTTGGAAAGTAGTTCCATATCTTAACGTCAAATAAAAAGTGTTAGGTAACTATTTGTGATTACTTAAAATTAATTCTTTCACTTTCTGTTTTTTAATGCATCGAAGTGTAAAATGAGCAGATTTGTAAAGCGATTATTTTGTTAATAATTTCACAGATTCATTTGATCGACTCATGAATAAAGTGACGAGGCCCATAGCAATGTTAATTTTACATAAGGCGGAGTAATACACGCACGACGTGTATACAGGTAGATCTTAAGCAGAGTTTTCAAAAATGCTCATTTTACCGTGAACAGCCTATATTTACTTCAATTTTGGTCAAAAATTGTTTTCCAGAGAATTTTCCAAAATTTTTGGCTTTACGAGACATGTAGACTAATTTAGAACACCTTCTCATATTGATATACATTCACTACCATTACCACTATAAAAGCACTGATAGAAGATAAGAAAGAATATCTTATTGCTCATTTCCCATAAGTGCTCACTGAATAATAAAGGTAGTGAATATTTAACAGTGCAAGAAGTTGTTAAAAATTATTATTTACATCTTGTCGTATCAAAAACTTCAATAAACCCTCTGGAAAACAAGTTATAACGAAAATAGTCTAAATATACTGCTTTCGTGCACCATTGGCCCTAAATACTTGTCGCGCCAACCTCTGAACATAAAAATCTCTGCCCGGAACAGCGCATAGTTTAAAGTGAATGCTGAGCAGCATACGCACAACAATGAGAGCAGGAAATCTAGGAAAATAGTTATAAGATAGTGCCACTAAAAAAGTGTTGTTAAAATGCACAAGTAGACGTTCTAATTTTTGCACACGTTAAAGAAATGAGTAGGTTGATAAAGACTGTTGACGGTAAAGTAAAGAAGTTTTAGAACCAACCTTTGAAAAAAATAAAATGTGACCGCTGAAAGTGCCATAGCATGCCAGTTCAGAGCCTTGTGCGTTGCGGTGATGGGGCACTTGATCCGCATGACAATGTCGCCCTTGTCGCTATCTGGGCCGAAACGCTAAGAAACTGCAAGGTAGGCGAGTGTCTTGATATTCTCACGTGGCTGGCTGGTCAAGGACTCAGCAGCCTGTAGTACTAAAGTAATCGTGCCTTTTAACAAGTTCTCAGTTGACACCTAAACTTATTTAGTTTTCTTTATGTGTATCGATACTGTAAATATGGCTTTAAAACAATGTTCTAGTCTATTCAAGGAATCTTCACACCCTTTTTAATTCGAACATTTGCAATGTTACCCCATTTGTGACGTGTCTAGTGTTTTTCTAAATACGCCATTTATCACAATCATTGTATACTTCTTTTAACATAATAGTATATATTTCTTGTTAAATTGAACTTTTACTTAAGTTGTATCTATTAATTACAAAACTTAAGTTGTGACTTACATTAGTAAAAACGGGAAGAGAATAGGTTGGCCTAGTATGAAATAGTCGTCATGCAAAATGTTAGTAAAGTGAGTGCGCTCCTTTACAGTGCCTTGGTGCAGGCTACCTAGACTAGGGCGAGCTGCGTTTGTATGAGAACAAATATCCTGCAAGACGAACTTCAACAACAAACATGAATAGACTATAGTTTGTTTATGGGGCATACACCTACCCAATGCAGTTTTATTGCTGTTGGAGTACATTTTGAAAGATATCATTTGTCAAATTTCATTGTATCGCCCACTAAAGATTTTGCCGGTAATTGCAATGCATGAGTGGTAATTTTGTTCTCGCTAACAAACAATTGTGCAGTTTCTGCAAAACAGCTATAATTAGGGGCACCTTATATCCGTGAAAATAATCCACGACTGTTTGTATCCCAAAATACTTATACTCAGATACAATTTAGTGGCTGGATGATTTTAATCTTTACGTATTAAATACCGTTCGCTTGTGAATCACGGCTGTACAGCATTGGAGTAAGTTAATTCTGATTGGCCCAGCTACATAATAAAATGGCTTGTCATGAAGACAAGCGGCCATAACCAAAGGAAATCTGCAATTTCACACGTACTATGTTGAAGTGTAGCTTACGAGTAAAGAAAGATTGGCCTTGATTATAAGTCCTTCATAAACAACAATTAAACATGGTGAAATATTTTTAAAAATCCAGAAATTCAACGCCTATTCTGAACCGTGGAGCGACTGTATCAGGAGCCCTGACTGCTTTGTGTCTGATACTGGGTTGAGTGTTTGCGGTTGCTCAGAGCAACTCTAACGGAACTAAAGGTTTCTATGACTAAGCATAATGTTTTCAGTTTTAACTTGCAATGTGTAAAAGTCGATGCTTGTAGCTCAGAGTGTAGCGTGCAGAAATCTTATCCTCCCACGCCACTTGCCTCTTGTACTGAGTCCGTATCAGACTACAGCGGTAAAACTGGGTTTACAATAGAAAAATTAAACAAATTATAAGTTATGATGTGTACAGAATAACATAAAATATGTTATCTTATGTGTTGGTTTCCAAGAGAAATTAGCAGGTGGTGCGTTGTTGGGATTACCTTAAGCGTTAAAATGTATACTGATATTTTATATCTTAAGTAAAAGTCATGTTGCGGTGACCAATTATAACAGAGCAGTCAGTATTCTTTTTGGCAGGGAACTGTTCTTTACAGAAATACCAGTATAAAAATATTAAAAAGGCGTATGGATGTGCATGTTTGTGATTATATTTGTGAATTAAGTTCACTGAAACAGGAGTCTCTGCCGGAAATTGTCTGCTTTGAAGAATCCGTGTATATGAGTTTGTGTTATACGTGGTTAGGTTAGGAAAAAAAAACATACAGGACAAGCATGTTGCAAATTTTCATTGGCTGGACTTGAGAATTATCAGGTGAATTGTGAATCGTAAATCCAGAAGATGTAATTGTGTGTACGAGAGCTGAGAATACTGCATAATTCTTAATTAATAATTGTTGTTTAGTAAACCCAGCTAAACAGCATCGCCTGTATTGTGCGAGCCCCAGGAGTAATACCCAGGATGAAAACATCGTGCTTTCACACTAACTAATGTTTTTTTTGGCAAACTGTTAGAACTATAACAAAATGCCTTAGAATTGTTTTCTTAATGAATCCGTGTATAGTGTGTTGGGAGCACAGGACGATGGTACAGTGCGCTCCAGCCTGTGTCGCAAGTTCACTGGCGACATGACGTATTGTAGGTGAAACCAGCCTTATTGAGGTGAGGCATGTAACTTCCCTTGCCTGAGGTCTGCTGCTAGATAAGCCCTGCAGGAAGCGTGACGTATTGTAGGTTAAACCAGCCTTATTGAGGTGAGGCATGTAACTTCCCTTGCCTGAGGTCTGCTCCTAGATAAGCCCTGCAGGAAGCGTGACGTATTGTAGGTGAAACCAGCCTTATTGAGGTGAGGCATGTAACTTCCCTTGCCTGAGGTCTGCTGCTAGATAAGCCCTGCAGGAAGCGTGACGTATTGTAGGTGAAACCAGCCTTATTGAGGTGAGGCATGTAACTTCCCTTGCCTGAGGTCTGCTGCTAGATAAGCCCTGCAGGAAGCGTGACGTATTGTGGGTGAAACCAGCCTTGTTGAGGTGAGGCATATAACTTCCCTTGCCTGAGGTCTGCTGGTAGATAAGCCCTGCAGGAAGCGTGACGTATTGTAGGTGAAACCAGCCTTTTTGAGGTGAGGCATGTAACTTCCCTTGCCTGAGGTCTGCTCCTAGATATGCCCTGCAGGAAGCGTGACGTATTGGAGGTGAAACCAGCCTTGTTGAGGTGAGGCATGTAACTTCCCTTGCCTGAGGTCTGCTGCTAGATAAGCCCTGCAGGAAGCGTGACGTATTGTAGGTGAAACCAGCCTTATTGAGGTGAGGCATGTAACTTCCCTTGCCTGAGGTCTGCTGCTAGATAAGCCCTGCAGGAAGCGTGACGTATTGTAGGTGAAACCAGCCTTGTTGAGGTGAGGCATGTAACTTCCCTTGCCTGAGGTCTGCTGCTAGATAAGCCCTGCAGGAAGCGTGACGTATTGTAGGTGAAACCAGCCTTGTTGAGGTGAGGCATGTAACTTCCCTTGCCTGAGGTCTGCTGCTAGATAAGCCCTGCAGGAAGCGTGATGTATTGTAGGTTAAACCAGCCTTATTGAGGTGAGGCATGTAACTTCCCTTGCCTGAGGTCTGCTCCTAGATAAGCCCTGCAGGAAGCGTGACGTATTGTAGGTGAAACCAGCCTTATTGAGGTGAGGCATGTAACTTCCCTTGCCTGAGGTCTGCTCCTAGATAAGCCCTGCAGGAAGCGTGACGTATTGTGGGTGAAACCAGCCTTATTGAGGTGAGGCATGTATATTCCCTTGCCTGAGGTCTGCTGGTAGAAAGCCCTGCAGGAAGCGTGACGTATTGTGGTGAAACCAGCCTTGTTGAGGTGAGGCATATAACTTCCCTTGCCTGAGGTCTGCTGTTAGATAAGCCCTGCAGGAAGCGTGACGTATTGTAGGTGAAACCAGCCTTTTTGAGGTGAGGCATGTAACTTCCCTTGCCTGAGGTCTGCTCCTAGATAAGCCCTGCAGGAAGCGTGACGTATTGTAGGTGAAACCAGCCTTGTTGAGGTGAGCATGTAACTTCCCTTGCCTGAGGTCCTGCTGCTAGATAAGCCCTGCAGAAGCGTGACGTATTGTAGGTGAAACCAGCCTTATTGAGGTGAGGCATGTAACTTCCCTTGCCTGAGGTCTGCTGCTAGATAAGCCCTGCAGGAAGCGTGACGTATTGTAGGTGAAACCAGCCTTGTTGAGGTGAGGCATGTAACTTCCCTTGCCTGAGGTCTGCTGCTAGATAAGCCCTGCAGGAAGCGTGACGTATTGTAGGTGAAACCAGCCTTGTTGAGGTGAGGCATGTAACTTCCCTTGCCTGAGGTCTGCTGCTAGATAAGCCCTGCAGGAAGCGTGACGTATTGTAGGTGAAACCAGCCTTATTGAGGTGAGGCATGTAACTTCCCTTGCCTGAGGTCTGCTGTAGATAAGCCCTGCAGGAAGCGTGACGTATTGTGGGTGAAACCAGCCTTGTTGAGGTGAGGCATGTAACTTCCCTTGCCTGAGGTCTGCTGGTAGATAAGCCCTGCAGGAAGCGTGATGTATTGTGGGTGAAACCAGCCTTGTTGAGGTGAGGCATGTAACTTCCCTTGCCTGAGGTCTGCTGCTAGATAAGCCCTGCAGGAAGCGTGACGTATTGTAGGTGAAACCAGCCTTTTTGAGGTGAGGCATGTAACTTCCCTTGCCTGAGGTCTGCTGCTAGATAAGCCCTGCAGGAAGCGTGACGTATTGTAGGTGAAACCAGCCTTATTGAGGTGAGGCATGTAACTTCCCTTGCCTGAGGTCTGCTGCTAGATAAGCCCTGCAGGAAGCGTGACGTATTGTAGGTGAAACCAGCCTTATTGAGGTGAGGCATGTAACTTCCCTTGCCTGAGGTCTGCTCCCAGATAAGCCCTGCAGGAAGCGTGACGTATTGTAGGTGAAACCAGCCTTATTGAGGTGAGGCATGTAACTTCCCTTGCCTGAGGTCTGCTCCTAGATAAGCCCTGCAGGAAGCGTTACGTATTGTGGGTGAAACCAGCCTTGTTGAGGTGAGGCATGTAACTTCCCTTGCCTGAGGTCTGCTGCTAGATAAGCCCTGCAGGAAGCGTGACGTATTGTAGGTGAAACTAGCCTTGTTGAGGTGAGGCATGTAACTTCCCTTGCCTGAGGTCTGCTCCTAGATATGCCCTGCAGGAAGCGTGACGTATTGTAGGTGAAACCAGCCTTGTTGAGGTGAGGCATGTAACTTCCCTTGCCTGAGGTCTGCTCCTAGATAAGCCCTGCAGGAAGCGTGACGTATTGTAGGTGAAACCAGCCTTGTTGAGGTGAGGCATGTAACTTCCCTTGCCTGAGGTCTGCTGCTAGATAAGCCCTGCAGGAAGCGTGACGTATTGTAGGTGAAACCAGCCTTATTGAGGTGAGGCATGTAACTTCCCTTGCCTGAGGTCTGCTGCTAGATAAGCCCTGCAGGAAGCGTGACGTATTGTAGGTGAAACCAGCCTTATTGAGGTGAGGCATATAACTTCCCTTGCCTGAGGTCTGCTGTTAGATAAGCCCTGCAGGAAGCGTGACGTATTGTAGGTGAAACCAGCCTTGTTGAGGTGAGGCATGTAACTTCCCTTGCCTAATGTCTGCTGCTAGATAGGCCCTGCAGGAAGCGTGACGTATTGTAGGTGAAACCAGCCTTATTGAGGTGAGGCATGTAACTTACCTTGCCTGAGGTCTGCTGCTAGATAAGCCCTGCAGGAAGCGTGACGTATTGTAGGTGAAACCAGCCTTATTGAGGTGAGGCATGTAACTTCCCTTGCCTGAGGTCTGCTGTTAGATAAGCCCTGCAGGAAGCGTGACGTATTGTAGGTGAAACCAGCCTTATTGAGGTGAGGCATGTAACTTCCCTTGCCTGAGGTCTGCTCCTAGATAAGCCCTGCAGGAAGCGTGACGTATTGTAGGTGAAACCAGCCTTGTTGAGGTGAGGCATATAACTTCCCTTGCCTGAGGTCTGCTGTTAGATAAGCCCTGCAGGAAGCGTGACGTATTGTAGGTGAAACCAGCCTTATTGAGGTGAGGCATATAACTTCCCTTGCCTGAGGTCTGCTGCTAGATAAGCCCTGCAGGAAGCGGAAGTGAGGGCAGACATGAAGTAGGTGGCGCTGTATCGCGGCCAGGGCGAGAGTTAGTGAGGAAGGGAGTGTTCTAGAAGAGACAGGACCACAGCTCCGGCCAGGTTAATTAAACAGCTCGCCTTTCACAAACACTCAGTTTCCTTTCTTCTCTCCTGCACGCTCCAAACTGTAGCAGCTCGCTGATTGGACGAGCCCTGGAAACCTGCTGCAGCCACGTCGCTCTACTCTCTCACTCAATACTCTTCTTATAGCGGGCCATCGAGTGAGTAGAGACTGCCATTAGCCTGATAAGCTGCACTTTCACGACTTTCATATTCCGATAGTATTATCCCAGTCATACTCAGTGTGCGAAATTACCTCTTTCGAAGGTTATTTTCAGCCGAAATTGTACACTGCTGGGCAATAATCTCCCCTGTGGATAACTGATTCGAAAACCGCTCGTTACATAACTAGGTTATGATTGGTTCATATTACTGCAGCCGAGCACAAAGTCGCCATGGCAACAACGCGAGTGTTGTGTATAATTAACTAACTACAGCACGCGTCATAACATTACTTTTCAGCAACATGTTAAACCGTGACAGACGATATATTTTGGAACTCTACGAAATTAAATAATGCATTTTGTGATTATTGAACAAGTATAAATGACTCCGTAAGACGCAAACATTGAAAAATAATTGCGTCGTGTATTACGACGGATTCGGGTTTATCGGTAATAAAATTAGATTAATTAATGAAAACTGTGCCTTGCATAATATATAATGTATGAATATTAACATAATTATATACAAATGTTTTGCGCCTATAATTGAGCATTTATGAGATTGTATGAGACTGTAGACAGACAGACATGACTCCCTGAAGAGTGGCTGAGTGTTACTGGGGAGACAAGCAGTACCCCGAGAAAACCAACCGACCATCGGCAATGTTCACTGCGTTTCCCACGCGCTCTCGTCACATATTGCTCAGAGGGAGGCAGGCGTGTTAACCGCACAATTGCCGAGGCCAGTTTGAACGTTAATTAATTCGTGGGAAATGTTTTGTAAAACTCATTAGAGATTGCATTAAGAGGCGTATCTATTAATACGTGAACTAACAGAAAAGTATGCATGGAAAACTCCAATTTAATATTCTAAAATCGACGAATAAAAAATGCTTGGCGTGAATTTGGACGTGTTGAATAGTAATCTTTTAAAAACGAGTACTTTAGTAAATTACAAATAAGACATGTCGGGCGAGACAATTTATCATGTAAGTTAAGTATGTCTGAGCTGGGTAAGTCTAGAAGCAAGCAGTCAACGCGATTGTTAATAAATCCTCGTCTGCTGCCTAAGTTAATAATTTAAAATGATATTTGTTCGAGACGCAGCCGAACAACTTTTATACTTTGAAGAATAAAGCAGTTCCTGTATTCCATGCATTACTTGTAATTATTTTCTGTTAAAATATATAATTAAATGAGTTGTTTTAACATATTCGTATAAAATCAATGTCAATATATAAATTCATTTTGCACGACCATGTTTTATGCATTTCCTTAGTGACTGCACTGTATTATGTATTAATTGTATAAGTTTAGAGCTTTACGTGAAGTGCACTAAGAAAACACGCATATTAGAACACATTAAATTTTTTTTTTTTAAGGATTCAGATAACAATACTTAGATGATAAGGAAGATTTAAAAATGAGACCTTTTTGTACTTGGACCAAAGTCATCAAATGTAAAGAATCTGCTGTGTTCCACAGAATATGTATGTAGTCTAATCACGGTTGCTTCACAATTTTGTGTTTTTGTTTGAACCTTTGAAAAATCACCCCATGAATGACGTGCAAGGTTGATTACTAAATATGTCTGCGCGTATCACAAGCGTTTTATATGTACTTATGTTCAAATTAAAAAGTACCTACTTTCTATTAAATTAAACTTTTACATACATTTTATCTCTAAATTATAATATTTTATATTTATAATAATTATAAATTAAAAAGTTGAGAAAATAGGTGTGTTTGTAATATGTAGTAAGAAGTAATTCTCACGCAAAATATTTTTACACAAAGTGCGGATGAATAGGGTGCGATGTCCCTCTGGTTTAATTTTCTGTACTCGCTTAAGCTTTGTTTGCATGAGGTGGAGGAATATGCTAGAAGGATAACTTCATTAGGGCCTCAGAAAAGTTGGAAGTAACAGCGAGTGGACAATAAACAACCGCTGTAGATATTGTACTGTGACAAACACAATTTACGGATGATTCATACAATGCCTCAGCTGTTAAGCAGGTTATTGGTTACTGGCAATAGTATTCTAGCACGAAGGTAGTTTTTCATTGGTTCTGTAAGCCAGGGAGGGTTACGTGATTCCAAATAAACACCCGCCACAGATACTTCTGCCTGCAACATTTCTGACGTCACTGACACTGATGTAGGCGGAGAAAGCACCCCGTACAGCTGTAGAGTCACGCTAGGTTGCATACGTACGTAGGCGCCGTGTAAGCATAAGGCCAGGATTACAATGCCTTCATGTTGATCGTAAACACATCACACTACACTTTCACGTATACTTAACACGTAGTATTCTTGGCTAGTTCATTATGACGCTTCACGTAAGCACGTAGCCTTCGTACACTGAATGAAAATGTCGGGAATAACTTTTGTTGTTTTTCAGATTGAAAACTCCCAAAATTCTTGTTATACATGCGCATTTGTGTTTTAATACTGACGTGGCAAGAATTGGTTGCGAAAGTCAGGCGTTCGTGATTTAAAATAAATTTGAAAACAATTAGGACGTCGTTATAATGTCAAAAAAAAATGCCCCTAGGCGATGTAGGCACGTTTTTATCTTATATGAGAAACATAACGTATATAAAAAATTTCTATCTGCAGAGAAAATTAAAATATTGTTTAATGAAATATGTCTATCAAAATTTTGCAGAGTCCATTGTGGTGTAGTGCTCAGGCTGCTTGCCTCCCACTTAGAAGAAACGGGTTCGAATCCCAGTGGGTTACTCACGGATTTTCGCTCGTGTGAATCGTGCCGGACGATGCCGCTGGTCGGTGGGTTTTCTCGGGGTTATCCCATTTCCCCCGACCTTACATTCTGGTGCTGCTCCATAATCGTGATCGCTTCGCACTCATCGGCTCTCAAGATCTGGATGTTAAGGACCACCGAAATCTCTTCACGCGGCGCTCAACTACACAAACTTAAGATTCTCCGGTTTAACTATAAACAAGCGAATACTGACAGCATAATATCAGTATTAGTGACACCACTAAGCTAGCTTGTGGCATGTAGTGTATGTATGTGTGTATGTATCGTTGTGTGTGTGCTATGGTAATACCAGTTTCATGCTGGCCCTACTGCTGTCGCGAGTTCGGGTTTAGCGCCCTTCTACAGTGAACAAACGACTAACAAGGAGGCAGATCGATCATCGTCCTTTGCGAATGTATCCAATATTGGCCTACTCCACACACCAATGCAACTGTGAAGTCACATGACCAGCCCTAATTTTCCTCAGACAAGCTACTTTTCATACATTGAATCTAATTACACTAAACACTGGCTAGAAGAAATGTGGTATTATGTCAGATCACTTATTTATCTAAACACTGTCGCAACCTCAGCTGCTACCCACGTAGTTTATGTTGAAGCAGTCCACAGAGCGTGTCTTCTGCGCAACTCGGGCGTGCGCTCTACCCAGTACGACCTGCCGCGGCCGTAGGAGAGCCGAAGTTCGCTGACCGCACTTTCACGCGCCTCCGGCCGAGGTGAAGGGAACGATAGCTCAGTCGAGGAAGAAAGTAGTCCTCCCAGGACATGCACAAGGACAGCCAAGGTCGGCGTGTACATTGACACGCCGACTCAATACACAGGCCCTTGCAGCCACATCCTATCCTACCACTGTATGCGTGCAGATGTCATGTGTATTGTCCTATGTAGTTCCAGTAGCTACATATGTTAAGATATTCGGTAGACGCATATCATTAGCTGAGGAAATTAAGACAATGCGGAGTCGTCAGCCCAAGTAATTACTATGTTTGCATTTCAGCTTTTTGCTTTATTTTCAGGACTAATACTACTATTTCAATTGCTACTTATTTGCAGAGTGTTAGTTATAAAAATCGGATCTGTGATTGAAATGGCGTGGGGCATCTGAATTCGAGTAAATTATTTTTCATATTACGTAATTGATTGGGTCTGAGACGGTACCCGAATAGCTAGGGACTGTGAGGGAAGATGGGTGCGTTCTCGCCATGATGTATGCATATTACCAGTATTACAATAACATATGTACTACCTTCATACACGATCAGCGATTGCAGGAAACTCGCAATTCCACGATGTTAGGGGCCGCGGTGGCAGAGCGGTTAGACTGCTCGCCTCGCAGCAATGCCGGGTCACTCCGGATTTTCGCAAGTGAAAATCGTCCCGGACGATGCCGCCAGTGTGCGTGTTTTCTCGGGGGTCTCCCATCTTCCCCGCCCTTGCATTCTGGCGCTGCTCCATTCTCACCTCATTTACCACCATTGGTTCTCAAGACCTCGTAGTTAAGATCAGCAATAACAAAGGGAGATACTACATATCAATGTTGCATGTGGCGGAAGGAAACAGAATGAGAAGAAAAATGGATCGTAGTCCGGCCTTTCGAAAGTTCTCAATTCACCGTGAACAACATGTAGGCCCTACTCACATCAAACAACAGAACATCGAGAGTTGAACTACTTTACGTTTCATGACTGCTGAATTTACAATAACTGTAGTGACTAGAAGAAATAAACAGACTTTGAATTATCCGAAATTAAGAGAAAACCTGACTTACAAAAACACTCAATTAAGAAGTACGTGTCCCCTACGTTCAGTGGTACAACTTCCATTGAATGGAAAATTTTTCCAGTTTAATTTCTTAAACTGACTATGGAGAAATATTTGTATCACAATAATAAGTGACATTTAACTTAATGTACAGTCGACAGTTTTAAGTATTAATACCAGTGAATTGCAGTGCAAAATAACATATTTTCATACATATGGCACACATTCCTCGAGCTTGTCACTTATTCTTATTTCGAATACTTATCTTCGGCTAAGAGTATATAAATTATTTACAACCAAATCATTACCTAATACTATCGTAAGCTCTCATATAAAATGATTTCACTGCATTAATTATATTTATATTTAAACATTTAAGTAAAATATTAACACATGTCTACAAGCAGTTTTACTTCCAATACAGAATAAGTTATAATTATTAAAATTAAATATTTTTAAACTAGGCAAAATGATATCTACATCCCAAAATCACAAAATACAAATAAGTAAGGGGAAATTTCCTATTTTCAACTAAAATATTGTATTGGAGGTTAACATTGAAATTTGTTCAGTTAAATTATTCCAGAATACATTCATGTATACTATAGTAATAATATTTTGATGATACTTAGCATCGTATATTTAACAGAGTAAACCTGGAGCACAATTAAAATGAAATTTGAGAATAATGATACAATTTTAAAGTAAATATTCATACTGTTTCTTAGTTGGATAATATGTTTGTCTACACAAACAATTGTGGAAGGTGACGGTAAGATTTAATTGCGAAATATATGTTGTTTGCAGATGTGGTTGCATGGCGCGTTGTTGACTGTGATGGTGTTGATGACGACCACGTGGGCGGCGGACAAGCAGATCAAGTTGGAGGACATTGAGCGAGACAACTTGAAGAACTCCAAGGAGCAGGGCAAGCCACAGCATTTACAGTACCAGCAGCAGCAGGCTCCAGCGGGGCCTCCAGATGGTCAACAGTTCCTCCAGCTGACTCCAGCGCAGCAGCAGCTGATCGCACAGCAGTTGCAGCAGCAGCAGCAGCAGCAATACTTGTTCCAGCCTCAAGTGCTGGCACCTGGCGCACAGTTCGCTTACTACCCTTCCCTGCCGGCATTCGGCGGCAACCAACTGCAGGCGGCGTACGTGAGTCCGGAGCAGGCACAGGCCCTGGCTGCACAGTACCAGGCCGTACCTCAGCAGGCACAGGCCCTGGCTGCACAGTACCAGCAGCAGGCACAGGCCATACCTCAGCAGGCATACCTGCAGTACGTGCCAGCCAGCCAGCTGCAGCAGGCACGCTCTCAAGCGGAGCCGCCTAAGTACGTGCAGCAAGGCGCTCCGGCTCAGCAGTTCCTCCAGCAGGCAGCACCTCAGCAGCAGTATCTCCAGCAGCAGCAGTATCTCCAGCAGCAGCTGCAGAGCCAGGTGCCACGTGACTCCAGTCTCCAGCAGCATGTACCCCCACCACTCTCCTCTCACCCAGAGGCACCGGAGCCCACCGTGCAGTACAGCTCTGGTGAGGTCTACAGCACCATCCCCTACTCTAGCAAGCAGGACTACAGCATCCAGCTGACCAACCCTTCCTCCCCCCAGCAGCAACAGCAGTTCCCTACCCGTGCGTACAACCCCTACAATGCGCTACTGCACGCCCAGCAGCAGAAGACGCTGTTCGCCGCAGGCGCCAAGTCGACAGTGGCGCCGCCTATCAAGGCGCTTCCTCAAGGCGGCTTCCTTCCTGGTGGGAGCATCAATCACCCTGGACAGGGCTTCAGCTTCAGCAACTACAGGAGGGGGCCCCCGGGCAGTTTCTGATCTCCCTCCTCACTGCTCAGACTGCTCACTCCTCCAATTCACCTCACTCCACTGCCGAGCAGCTTCCCAGGGACAGAATGCTCTGGTATGCTCTCAATTCCCAGAGGGAGTGTTAACAACCCTGAGAGGTCCTTCATCTTCACAAACAACAGGAGAAGTCTTCCAGGCAACTTCTAATCCCTCTCCTCGCAAATCACAATGTTCAACAGCCCATTCCACCTCACTCCACTCCCCTGTAGCTTCCTAGAGACGAGATTTTCAAGTGTTTTTCGTTCCCAACAGGAACATGGACAACCCTAAATGGTGCTTTAGCTTTAGTAAAAACAGGAGATCTCCTTTGGGTAGCTTCTGATTTCACACATCTCACACTACTCACATTTCCACCCCACCTTGCATCTTTTTGGAGATAGTATCATCTAGTATACTCTTTGTTTGTGTTTTCCTTGGTCCATTGATAAGGGCACAATATTACCTTTTAGTGGTTTCCTGTCAGTTCTGTATGCGAAAAAATGAATCTCATTTGTTCCTTGGTACTTTACTCATGGCCATCTAAGACTTAGAATACGAACTTTTCTATACACACCCAACTAATATATCAGCACACTGTATTGTGTGCTTCCAAAAATTTTACTACACATGATGTGTCACATTTTGAAAGAATATAGAGACACTTTCAAGAACTTTCCATTGCGAGCAAAAGAGATTATGATGTTCCATAGTATAAATGCAATACGAATCTGTTTTGTAAACTGCGCCAGAAATCCTGGAGATAAACACATGGATTCAAACTGCACTTTAAATCTAAAATAGTTATTAAATTTATTAATTGTTGCATATTTAGTCATAAAATCCAAGTAAAATTATTATTCATATACACACAATTTTTTCGAGTTTGCATGAAAACACAAACAAGAGAGATACCATGTCCCTTGTAAGCTACGATATATATATTTGCCCTTGAGTAATTAATTATTTCTTCACTTACTCATCGAAATTCTTATTCTTCAATGATTCACCTTCCCATTGAACTCATTCAATACTGTATTAATCGACTGTAAAGCCATTACTTGTACTATAGGAATTCCATCTATGAGAAGATTTTTGGACAATTTAATGAAAAATCTTTTCTGTTTGTTGTATTGTTACCTATGAATGTAGTACATCTCAACTCCAAGTATCCTGTTCTTAGCTTTGGGCACATAAATTATTTTCCATGATAACAATTTATCAATATATCTCACATCCCCGAACAGAAAATAGAGACTTTACCGCTTAGGTGTGTGCTGTGATCTTAGTATGTAAATATGTTTGTATGGAGACTTCCATGTTTTCAATACTTTTATTGTGTAATCTATATATTTGACTGCGACTTCGCTGTGTGTATAATAGCAATGTCAATGATTTTTGTATGTTATTAATGTTGTAATAAATCTTTTTTTCCAACTCTGGGTCCAAAAATTATTACAAAAAATACAGAGATATTGTAATAATTTGTGATCGTCTATTTTATGCCCACTATAAAAAGACTATTATTTGCAGGATCTATTGTCTGCATAGTAACTAAGTGCCTACATTAAAAGTACATCACCTTGTGTATTACAAATAATTTATATATTCGCAAATGATTTTGTGTACTAACAATTTTAGTAGTGTCATGCTGAGGAGTCTGAGGAGTACATAGTTATATTTTCTTGTGTTCGCTTACTTCCGTTAATATTATGGTGTTCTACACGGTTGTGAAGGGCTCATAAATAAAAATGTTCATAATTGAGGATATCAGAGTTCATATACAGATAATCGTTTAAGTTTCAAGATCTCCGTTAATACCAATTTACAAGTGGGTTGTATTAAATGTAGCATTGGTGAGAACTTCAAAACATAAGTTCACATTTTGGATTATTAAAATGAACAGTATTTCTTTATACGAGTCGTATACATCCCACCCATTGTTCAGTTGACTGGGATGGAAGGGGTACAACTTCAAGAATGGCTGCATGAAGCTGTTCTGATAAGTATGCGGCTTGATTACACAAATGCAGCCATGTGCGTATGGGAACACTTTACCATTAAGCACGCCTACCATACAATTGATGTGAATCGGAGTCCTATTTAAGGATTACCACTATTTTAGGTTTACTTACTTTTCCTCCACTTCTCCCTAGTTTGAATGAGGTTGAAATATTAATGTGCCAGCATTACCAAAACCACTAGTAGGTTTGTTTTCATAGGGAGCAGCCTTGTAGAGAGGAGATACTTTGATGGCTCGTAACAACAGGGTCTTGGGATACCAACAATATAGCTTGTTCACTAGAGTGTTGGACAAGTATTCTCTTCATATATATCTGTGGAAAGCTAACGGAGAGAATATATTTTGGTTTGAGCTGAAAGTATCCTCAATATGTGTTGGGTCCATGTAAATATGTTCATAAATAAGTAGTTTTGTGCCACAACTTAGCCTTTCATAGCCTTTGAAAGTGAGGTGTGGTAGATGAATGTGTCACGTAGCTTCAAATGTGCTAGCTAGTCCATAAAACACTTGGTTATTCCGAGCAGATGGGAAACTTGTAAAGACCTGATAATCTTTTGTTGGTTATCACAAAATTTGTTTCAAAGTAGCTGTACAGAAGGGTACAGCATCCACATAGATGCAAAAGAAAATTAAAAATGATTTTGTGGAAATGTCACATAAGCTCTAGTTGAACTGATTTTGTAGTAAATTGATAATGGGATAATGTATGCTTGGAACACGGAATATTCCACTTTCTTGACCTTTTTAATAGAAAACACATGTGCGTAATTCACTCCTGCATATAGGTATTGCTGTATACTGGGCTCGTAAGAAAACTAACCATTATTGAAAAGATCTTAGGCTGATGTCTGAAGTTATTCATGCATTTGGAAAGATGCTGACGTATTACATTCCTGGTACAAAGCAGGCAGTGTTATTATTTTTATAATCACTAAAGTATTGGCCATTCAGCAACGCAACTGGATGTCAAATTTTACAGACAAAAATACGATTCTTCCGTTCAAATGGTAGGTCTGGTTCAAGAAACCAATCAGTTGTTCTGAGGATGATTTTAGATTCCATGAATGTCACGAACCTCTGCACTGATTGGCTGCAGTATTGTTTCCTGGGAGTAAACTTCAGAGGTCTGCACTAACTGGATGGCTCTGACTTTCAGTATTCATGAGGCTGAAGTTGACCTATCACATATAAGGCGAGCTGCGTTTAAAATAATTTGTAAATTTCACTGAGTAGCTTGTTCTGCAGACTTAACTACCTGAGCATTGATTCCCTCTGCAATGAGAATAACAGTGTGATGCTTCTCTCTCCGATTAGCACACCATCTATCCAGAGTCAGAGGAGACAATTTCTACACTAGTGAGAGCGCTACCTAGCAAGTGCGGCAGGTACTAAGCGATAGGGACAAAAGGCAGTGCAATAGGTGTCGCATTGTGACACTTCCTAACTCTGCCTACAGCAAGTGTCGCCAACACACGCGAGTCTCATACTCTCTCTTCTTTCTCTCGTTCATTGTGTTCACTAGCAGCCAGTGTTGCCAATGTGCCGGTAATTACCCGCATTTCGGATATTTTACATATTCGTGGGCAAAATTGTAGGTATTTACCAGTTTCGGGTCAAATGAGGGTATTTTCCTCAGAGGCATAAAAAGTTTCGAATTCAGGGGAAAATATAATTGATCATTACTTGACCCATTTAAATTTCCTAGTATTTCTTAGTTCTAAGCATTGAATAAGTGTGCATTTCGGCAAATGCTATATTTGATTCCAGAAAAAAAATACATTCATACAATACATACTTCCCAAGTTGACATACATTATTTTTTGTTATTTGTGGTTAAAGTGGTAGAGCTGGCGCATGTGTTGCTTTTAAATGTTATGTTGGCCTCACAAAGATAAATGTCACTATATATCACACTTTTATTCATTTTACATCTACACCCTCTTATGCACAAGTCTCCTACGTACACAAAACTTGCCTTAAACCGGTCTTTATTTAGTTTTTTTTTTTAAAGGCATTTTCAATTCTTTGCCTGCCGAATTTTTCTTTTTGCAGGCTTGTGTGTTAAAGTGGGTATTTTAGCTTGCACACGTGGGTATAAATTGAAATCATTGTTGGCAACTCTGGTTGCAGGTGTCTAGTATGGACACGTGAGGAAATGTGCCTCACTCCTGGTCCAGGGTTAAGGCTTGTCTACAATCGCCAGTTCCTGTGGACTTGGATGTGTCCTAAACTCGGCGGCAAGTGACGTCACAGTCACGCAGTCTGAATATGTTCTACAAATGCCTTGTCCGAAGTGAGTTTCCATAATGTCACAGTTAATTCGCCACATAATTTGTTGTTACGTAGTGATGTTTAAATTTCCTGAATTATTGATTATGTAATGTTTACGAAATAGGTGATTTGAATATTTATTTACAATGAACATCTAAACGTTACTATTTTTAAAGAATTCGCCAACTGTCATCCAAATTTTAGTTTTTAAACTTTAGTTTTAAAAGTTTTATCCCTCAAATCAAACTGTCAGACCAAACGAAGACATCGCTAATTATTTATTAGCATTTCATCATATTTGTTAAGAGAGAGCCCACTTTGCACATCCATTGTTTACGTTTACAATGTAAACATTCCTGGCATGCGCGCGATAGTATTTAAAGTCTTTTTCTTTTTTTTTATCAACTTCAGAGACAACTTGGGACATTAGTTCAGTTTCCTGAATACTTCAACTTTGGGACACAGGTTGACTAGGGACACGGCAGTTTAGGACAACGCCATGACGTCAGAGGATCATGTGCACCAATCATTGCATCCTTGTCCTTAGACACATCTTCTGACTGCACAATTGTGGACATGCCTTTATTCTTTACCCACCCACTGTTCTTATAACTCTACTTTCAACTTCATAAATTCTATGAGGTTTTGCAACTATTTTCAGTCGAGGGGTTTTTACGGTGTCTATACCAGTTTTTCCCTTCCGTTTGTGTTCTCCATTCAAGGCTACTTCAAACTTTTCTGAAGCCGTGCTGAAGTTCTACTTCCAGGATATTCCTCCGCCTCATGCAAACAAAGCTTAACTAAGTATAGGAAACTACACCAAAAGGAAAGCTCCCCGCATTCGTGTGCCCTCGTCGTAATATAGTTTTGATTATCTATTTCTTACTAGGCATTATCAACAGCCCTCTGTATTTATTCATATAGGCTGTTCACTGTCAAGTGAGCACTTTTTAAGGCTCTTTCAACAGGCATTAACCACTAATAAATATATTTTATTGCAGCTCCAGACGTTATATTTTGAGAAATGGTGAGATGTATACACTGTGTTTATTAGTCTGATGGCGATGTTTATATTAAAGAGTGATAGGAAGATAGAAATATGTTAAAAATAAAACTTCATCAGTGCCTTAAAAAGTGCTCACTTTACCATGGATAGCCTATATCAATTACACAAGAAATATTGTAATTTATATATACAATATGAGTAAATATTTAGTTTAACTAAAAATAAGGTACTTTTATGTCAACACAAGTATCAAACGATTGTTATGCATCACGTATATAGTAAATAAACCAAACGCATTATACGTGGTGTGATTTGCCAAAAGTTTGATTCTAAAAATGTGAAGAAACCGTGAATAGACTATAATCGAAAAACTAAGTGAACACAATTCTCAATTTCCGTGATTCTCTGCCAGCGGCGCCATGGGTGTGTTAAGTCCGTGAGGTCATTATCAAAGGATGTTCTCGATATTTAATTCCAAAAGTTTTTATTTATCCATGAGTGATATTTACCAAAGGTTTTTTTTTTCACGCGGGCAAATCTTGCTTGCAATTATGTCCAAACTTTATTGACTTTAATTAATTGAACATTTTACGCCATTTCGACGTGTTAACCGTGGCTATTTTACATTTCAAGAAATTGGATGTTTGAATTTCCTTCGAAGGTTTCGTTTTGGACATGTTCTATAATTTCTCGAATTCAATGTTTATTCACCTATAAAAAACATGAAATAAAACATAATTTTATTCGCAAGCATATTTTTTTATTCAGTTAACGTCTTTGTCAAAATTTAATTGTATTTAAAAGGTAGAGAAATAAAATAAATTTTACTAAAAACTATTGTACTATATGTATAATTATATATTTAAATAAAAAAATAAAATTTATAAACTTTAAATTTTAAATAACAAATATATATTTAATTAATTATGAATGACGTCAAAGTCTCGCATCATGATTGTTGGTATACAGCTGATTGGAAACAAATGATTTAAATAGTGTGGATATTTACAAGTATTTTTGATACCTATAAATA
The DNA here is from genome assembly GCA_029891345.1 of Dryococelus australis. Lineage (NCBI taxonomy): Eukaryota > Metazoa > Arthropoda > Insecta > Phasmatodea > Phasmatidae > Dryococelus > Dryococelus australis. The sequence continues at coordinate 119,970,537 of CM057004.1, read as the reverse complement.
TAAGGGTCGACTGCACGCTTGGCATCCAGCATGCTTACCTCTCCGAATTTATACTCGAGTTTTTATTTTCAAGATAATTCAGGGTCATGGGTTCAAGGTAAAGATAGTCTGCATATAATATGGTGGTGGTAGTCTGTAACGTATTATACTTGATGACTTTTATGTTTTTTTTCTCCAGTTTTTATTTTATAGGTCATTCAAGATCATGGGGTCAGTTGCTATTGGGCATTGCCTTTCAAGATTGTGGATGGGTGATGTGTACAAAGATGGGGGTCACCTACCAAGATGGCGGCCTCCAGTAACATATAAACAAATGACAAACTAGAAACAAATATGGTGGCATCCAGTAACATATAAACAGATATGGCTGCCTTCAGTAGCATGTAAACAAATGGCGAACGAAAAAATCAAGATGTCGTAATGAGTATAGGTGAAGGGAGTGGGTGCGAGGGAGTCGGTCGTCTGCTGGCTTCGAACAGAGGTGAGTAATTGGTGGTGTGGGGGGAGACCTCAGGAAATGTAAGTTTTTTAATTAAATTTTTTGTAAATTTTTTAAGGGTAATTTTTTTTTAAGAAAAAAGGGAAATTCCGAGGGAAAACGGGAAAATGGCCACCGGGGTTGAAGCCATTTTAATTAAGAAATTATTAAATAAAATTTCATATAAATAAAATTGTTATGATTTTTTACATTTATAAACGAATTTTTTATTGAATGTTTTTATAATAAATTCTTTATAAATATTTAATCAATTTTTTAATTTTTTGTGAATTTCTTTAGATTTTTTTTTTTGAACTTGCATTTTTATGGTCAAAGGTCAAATGTCAAAGGTCATAGGCCTTGATCCTGGTCACCTGGCTTGGAGTCACTGATCCCAGTCACTGGAGTCGCTGATCGCTGTCAGCATTTCTGAAGAAAAAAAAACTGGTCATTTCTGTGGATCTTTTAGTAATTTTTTAAATATTTTTTAATAAAAATTTTTAATGCATTTTTGTATTATTTTAGATTTTTTGAGGATTTTTTGGAATTCTCAATGTTTTTTGTGTTTTTCGAGGTCAAAGCCCACGGGGTCAAAGTCAAGGTCATAGATCACACAGGTCGAGGGTGAAAGGTTAATGACATCCAATATGGCGGTCAGGTGACGTCACAAGATGGCGGCTCCACTGAATCCTCATCCGATGCCCTTATTCCAGTCTCCCCTATTTCCTACTACTGAAATGATCTTTACTCTTTATAAAATCTTCACACGTTACGGAATCTCAATATAGAATAACGCATAGCATATATGAGTCCTTTCACAGGACATTTTATTGCAGTAACATCCAGAATTTAGTTTATAAAATATAATAATTACACATTTGATAAATTGTATATTTAAGTCAAATATTTTAAGATAGAATGATATTCAACGTGGAAAAATTTCAAATATGAAAAAAAAAAATGAGTGTGACCTTGGAAAGAACACATCGTGTGGCCTGCGAGAGGGTCGTAAATAGTATTTCAGTAATTTTAAGTACTTGTAAATTCGGTATTAGTTAGCCAGAAGTTCGAGGTTACGCAGTGAAGTGTGCAATACGTCAGACTGGAACACGAACGCAAACTAACTCTGAGGTATGTTATCGCATGTACGTACAGCACATCTTGTATTTCCGTTTTATCAAGTGTGTTCGTTTAGATTGTTTACCCTCGCCATCACTGCGTTTCCATAACACTTTCACACATACCTTGCATGTGTTCTGGAGATACCTTCCATTCAGATTGTTACACCAAGGCACCGTTGTGTGTTCCTTTAATGTTCATATTATTATTGCCTCACAACTATCGATAAACACGATGTTAACACACTTGTGTTGGGTGATAACACGCTAGATCCTAATTTCCTAATGACGGACAATTTTATTAAACTCCAAATGTTCACATATAACAGATATCAAATGAGGTTACATTTTTCAAAAGATGTTTTTTTTTTTACGTCATGTAGTTTCTGACACTCTGTGAAAATCTAATATTAGCTCCCATTTTCGAGGGTGGCTCTTTCTTAACAATTGCAGCCCCACATTGATTTATGGTTTCTGGTGTCGCAAACAAGAGAATATTTTATCACTGTTGTACTTGAGCTGAAAAGGGACTTGTTTCATGATCACAGTCGATACAGTGTAGGACTTTGTCTGCTCAGTGATGTGATCCTGTTATAACGTCGAGCTATAGTACGTGGAGACTCACGGAGTACAGCACCAGACAAGTATGACCTTCCTGTGAAACATGTTATAACGTAGAGCTATAGTACGTGGAGACTCACGGAGTACAGCACCAGACAAGTATGACCTTCCTGTGAAACATGTTATAACGTAGAGCAATAGTACGTGGAGACTCACGGAGTACAGCACCAGACAAGTATGGCCTTCCTGTGAAACATGTTATAACGTACAGCAATAGTACGAGGAGACTCATGGAGTACAGCACCAGACAAGTATGACCTTCCTGTGAAACATGTTATAACGTAGAGCTATAGTACGTGGAGACTCATGGAGTACAGCACCAGACAAGTATGACCTTCCTGTGAAACATGCTATAACGTAGAGCTATAGTACGTGGAGACTCACGGAGTAGAGCACCAGACATGTATGACCTTCCTGTGAAACATGTTATAACGTAGAGCAATAGTACGAGGAGACTCACGGAGTAGAGCACCAGACATGTATGACCTTCCTGTGAAACATGTTATAACGTAGAGCTATAGTACGTGGAGACTCATGGAGTACAGCACCAGACAAGTATGACCTTCCGGTGAAACATGTTATAACGTAGAACTATAGTACGTGGAGACTCACGGAGTACAGCACCAGACAAGTATGACCTTCCTGTGAAACATGTTATAACGTAGAGCTATAGTACGTGGAGACTCACGGATTACAGCACCAGACAAGTATGACCTTCCTGTGAAAAATGTTATAACGTAGGGATATAGTACGTGGAGACTCACGGAGTACAGCACCAGACAAGGATGACCTTCCTGTGAAACATGTTATAACGTAGGGATATAGTACGTGGAGACTCATGGAGTACAGCACCAGACAAGTATGACCTTCCTGTGAAACATGTTATAACGTAGAACTATAGTACGTGGAGACTCACGGAGTACAGCACCAGACATGTATGACCTTCCTGTGAAACATGTTATAACGTAGGGATATAGTACGTGGAGACTCACGGAGTACAGCACCAGACAAGTATGACCTTCCTGTGAAACATGTTATAACGTAGGGATATAGTACGTGGAGACTCACGGAGTAGAGCACCAGACAAGTATGACCTTCCTGTGAAACATGTTATAACGTAGGGATATAGTACGTGGAGACTCACGGAGTACAGCACCAGACAAGTATGACCTTCCTGTGAAACATGTTATAACGTAGAGCTATAGTACGAGGAGACTCATGGAGTACAGCACCAGACAAGTATGACCTTCCTGTGAAACATGTTATAACGTAGGGATATAGTACGTGGAGACTCACGGAGTACAGCACCAGACAAGTATGACCTTCCTGTGAAACATGCTATAACGTAGGGATATAGTACGTGGAGACTCACGGAGTACAGCACCAGACAAGTATGACCTTCCTGTGAAACATGTTATAACGTAGAGATATAGTACGTGGTTACTCACGGAGTACAGCACCAGACAAGTATGACCTTCCTGTGAAACATGTTATAACGTAGAGCTATAGTACGTGGAGACTCATGGAGTAGAGCACCAGACAAGTATGACCTTCCTGTGAAACATGTTATAACGTAGAGCTATAGTACGTGGAGACTCATGGAGTACAGCACCAGACAAGTATGACCTTCCTGTGAAACATGTTATAACGTAGAGCAATTGTACGAGGAGACTCATGGAGTACAGCACCAGACAAGTATGACCTTCCTGTGAAACATGTTATAACGTAGAGCAATAGTATGAGGAGACTCATGGAGTACAGCACCAGACAAGTATGACCTTCCTGTGAAACATGTTATAACGTAGAGCTATAGTACGTGGAGACTCACGGAGTACAGCACCAGACAAGTATGACCTTCCTGTGAAACATGTTATAACGTAGAGCTATAGTACGTGGAGACTCACGGAGTAAAGCACCAGACAAGTATTACCTTCCTGTGAAACATGTTATAACGTAGGGATATAGTACGTGGAGACTCACGGAGTACAGAACCAGACAAGTATGACCTTCCTGTGAAACATGTTATAACGTAGGGATATAGTACGTGGAGACTCACGGAGTACAGCACCAGACAAGTATGACCTTCCTGTGAAACATGTTATAACGTAGAGCTATAGTACGTGGAGACTCACGGAGTACAGCACCAGACAAGTATGACCTTCCTGTGAAACATGTTATAACGTAGGGATATAGTACGTGGAGACTCACGGAGTACAGCACCAGACAAGTATGACCTTCCTGTGAAACATGTTATAACGTAGAGCTATAGTACGTGGAGACTCACGGAGTACAGAACCAGACAAATATGACCTTCCTGTGAAACATGTTATAACGTAGGGATATAGTACGTGGAGACTCACGGAGTACAGCACCAGACAAGTATGACCTTCCTGTGAAACATGTTATAACGTAGAGCTATAGTACGTGGAGACTCACGGAGTACAGCACCAGACAAGTATGACCTTCCTGTGAAACATGTTATAACGTAGAGCTATAGTACGTGGAGACTCACGGAGTACAGCACCAGACAAGTATGACCTTCCTGTGAAACATGTTATAACGTAGAGCTATAGTACGTGGAGACTCACGGAGTACAGCACCAGACAAGTATGACCTTCCTGTGAAACATGTTATAACGTAGAGATATAGTACGTGGATACTCACGGAGTACAGCACAAATAGCCTACGAGGTATCCAGCGTTACTTACTCGTCAATTTCACTCACTGATTTCCAATGAAGCCATTTGCACTGTCTTGACAGGTTCGGCTGCACTTCCGTTGTTTCACTTCCGGCGTGTGAGCGAGACGTCCACGAGAATGGAGCCAGTACCTGTTACGTTCCAAGTATGCTGCCGCTCAACACTCAGAATAAGGAACTAGCAGAGTGCATAATAGGTAGGGACACCCGAATTTCGCGAAAATATTTCCGCCCAAGATAGATTACAATACGTTACTGACACTCTAGTAGTGTTCCTTGCCTATTGGCTGTGTTTCTTTAGTGAGAAGGCGTTCTCCTACTTGACCGGCCAATGAGAACTAAGCCACTCCGTTAGTGGTAGCCTGTGATTCGCGTGCAGATACCTAAGAGGTGTAACAAGTAAATCATCCAATCACGAAAGCGAATCTCAGCAAAAGTGTTTTGAAATACAACTAGTCGATAAATCTTCTCGCGAAATTCGGGTGCCCCTAATAATAGGGAATGTTCATGTGAGTACGTTGCCAAAGCGGGAGGGAGGGGGCAGTCGATTGGATTTATATCACCTCCTACCGAGCGTGAATTTGCTAGGAATAATATTTTGTGCTTTAATTTCAGTTCTACTACGTTTAAAAATTGTGATATTTCTATTGTATTGTTTTGATTTTTGTAAATACTATATATAAAAAGTAAAAGTGCGAAGTGAAACAAAAATCGACGTAAAGTTGTAAAGTTGTAATGCGTGACTTTGAAAGAACTATACAATCAACAGTAAGCATTTTATTTACATTAAAATAACGAATACTTTGCCCACATTTTAGGCATTCCAATTATCCGCTACAGACGTTGAAGTTTCTAGGCAATGTATATTCCCTTTGCTCAGTATCTCATAAAACTATGTGGACTATATAGACTATTGCAAAATTACATGTCAATACTTCAGGGAAACATTCCTCACATCTAGAGGACGAAAAAAATGTTATATGAACATAGGTCCGAAAACGTTTCGTTTCGTCACTACAGCCTGTAATACATAACATACAGTAAGGCCCGCGGGCTGGATCATGTTACTGTGGAATACCATTGCAGCTGTAATTGGCAGCCCCATACCAGCCCCCGAGGAACCCTCATTTAAATCCACTAGACTTTTATTTGTGGGGACATTTAAAGGCACGTGTGTATGCAACCCCAGTGGACTATGTGGGCATCCTCTGTAACTGTATTGTGGCGGGCTGCGAAACAATCAGGAATGTTCCAGGGATTCATCAACACATCCTGGTGTCCATGCAATGGCGGGTTGATGCATTTGTTCGTGTTTATGGAGGGCATGTTGAACATTTCCTCTAGTGCCGACGATAAACTGTCACACATGTGTGATTGATTCCTGTGCAGTTCTTCCTGTTCTAGGTGTAGTGTGAGGTGTCGTGTATCACGCAGACGAACAATGCTATGGCATTCCACAGTAACATGATCCAGCCCGCGGGCCATACATTGTATGTTATGTATTACGGACTGTAGGGAAAAAACGAAGCATTCGCGGACCTATGTTCACATAACATTTTTTCATCCTCCAGATGTTAGGAATGTTTCCCCAAAGTATTTACATTCAATTTCGCAACATTCTGTAATTTGTTAGAAAAAATAATATAAGTTTTACTGGTAAAATAAGGTATTTTTGCTAATTTGTTCTATTTCGTGTCTTAACTAAAATTTGGTGTTAAATAGTGTATTAGACTGTATTTCGATGATATTTTAGTTTTATTGCAATTCACCGTATAAACTTGCATCTACTCATGGCCTAACATTCTCTTGGAGCACACGTGGTAATCATTTTTATCATGTTTTGGAAATATTATTATTTAGAATCTGGGTGCCAACATATTTTATGAATTATTTACAAGTTAAAAATTGTAGCTTTTTATAACATGTTGTTATATGAACATGTAAAATTATTTATGTATCTTCATATTTAAAATATGTGTGTCTCTAACACAATTTTATGAAAATATATAATATGATTCCTGTATTCGACAGCAACCATTGTTCAAAATTGCTATAATTTATGTAATGTTAGAAATAAAGGTAATGATGGTAATTAGTTTTAAAAGTGTAGTTTATAAAAATAAAGTAATTATATTATTTTATTAAAGGGTTCTCAATAATTGATTGTTTCAAGTGTTGAAATGAAGCAATGTTTTAGAAAGTGTTGTTTCTTTGCCACAACAAATGAAGCATGTGCTTGGTAATTAGGAGCCACTGAGGAAACTACTCACAAACCAGGCTGCAAGTAGTAGTGTCCACACATCACATTACCCACAGAGATGAAACTGAATGTACTGGACCACTATCATGACCTAGTACAGCTCTTGTCCTACTTCCTGTGTAATATGTCCACTATAGTCGACACTGCGACAAACTGAGTTAAGCACTATTCGACATGTACAAGACAGAACTGTCTAAAAACTCGCAGGTCGTGTGGTCTAACTGCTTGGTCACGTCTGTTCGTACACGTGTAAGTGATTGTCAGCTTGCAGCAGTCACTGGTATAGGTCTAACTGCTTGGTCACGTCTGTTCGTACACATGTAAGTGATTGTCAGCTTGCAGCAGTCACTGGTATAGGTCTAACTGCTTGGTCACGTCTGTTCGTACACATGTAAGTGATTGTCAGCTTGCAGCAGTCACTGGTATAGGTCTAACTGCTTGGTCACGTCTGTTCGTACACATGTAAGTGATTGTCAGCTTGCAGCAGTCACTGGTATAGGTCTAACTGCTTGGTCACGTCTGTTCGTACACATGTAAGTGATTGTCAGCTTGCAGCAGTCACTGGTATAGGTCTAACTGCTTGGTCACGTCTGTTCGTACACATGTAAGTGATTGTCAGCTTGCAGCAGTCACTGGTATAGGTCTAACTGCTTGGTCACGTCTGTTCGTACACATGTAAGTGATTGTCAGCTTGCAGCAGTCACTGGTATAGGTCTAACTGCTTGGTCACGTCTGTTCGTACACATGTAAGTGATTGTCAGCTTGCAGCAGTCACTGGTATAGGTCGTTTGTTGAAAATACTCGCCACGAGAGAAATCCACGTGCAATGTTTGAGTTGCCCAGAGCCATCTCCACTTCAGTATTCCCACATACACTAAGGCCGTGTCCCAATTCGCCGAGAGAGTACCCTCTCGCTCACTCTTGACGTCACAGAGAGTCCTTTGTGCTGCCCCAACTCCGAGGAGAGAGCGCGAGAGGGAGAGTGAACGACGATGTACACTCGGTGCTCACTCTCGTACCTTCTCTGGCAGCCATGTTGTTTTCAAGTCTAACCTCAAAAATCCAGACATATATTTTGTTGTTTCTAAAGCAGTGTCAAGAATATGTTATCGACTTAACTTAATCACTGCAATTGTGAAATGTGTAATAACAATATTCCGTTTGATTTGGTACATAACAAATTATGATGCTATTATGATAATGTTTAATTTAGGTTAATTGTATGCATATTATAAAATACTGTGATTTGCACATAACAATTATGTTTCTAATAATGCAGAAATGTAACATATTAAAGTAAGTTACTATTTCATAAAATAACGTACATTTATTCCAGGAAATTTAAAGGCCAGAAAACATTTAATTTTTCAATGTTTATTATCTTTTCTGTCAGAGAAATAATACTGAAGGCTTACGGAGGGCACAAGTCTCAATTCGCTAAAGCCAGAGTGTGCCAGAGTGAGAGTCACATGTGAGAGTGAGCACACTTTCGAGTTGAGGCACGGCCTAAAGATAAAGTAGACGGATTTGTCATCTTCTGCGAATACAAACAAACCAACACTGACCTACCCAACATCAGTTGGTCAGCAGCGATGGACGTGTTTGTTTATGTTTTCATTTCAAAGGAAAAAATCTTTTATAAAAACAAAGTTCATTCACCAATTTGAATTAAATCTAACTGTAACCTCATATCTCATCCACGTGTTTTTTCTGTGATTATGATAGTCGTACTGATAGAAGGGCAGTCCGATGTTGGGACACAGAGACTGGTGTTGTGGAGCTAAGGTGGTAACTCTCGTCCTTATTGACTCTACGCACGCCAGCTACGACGCCGCTGCTTGGTCATGCTGTCACTACACGCTACGAGGTTCTACTCTTAGGGCGAGTTCAACACCACTCTAGATGTTTTCATTTTCCTTGTCCAAAAAAAAAGTTATATAATAAAGTTCCTGCGGCAGCTAACTGTAATGCGGTTTACACAACTTTAAAAATAAGCTGTAAAGTGTATTCTTAAGAATTAAACAATAGGATCACGAAAATGTCAGTGTTCGCAGCAGCGTTCTTACGTCTTACAGTCGGAAAATATAAAGTGAGCTGTTTTACCAGAAATATAAATTAGTATTTATTCAGTCTACTTTCACTTGGAAATTTTTCTTCCCAAATTGTTTGCATTCAAAATAGAACATTAAAAAAAAAATATTTTGTAAACTTATATATTATTGGCTAAATTTAAGATTTATGAAGTTATATTTCTGGGATTTTAATTGCTCTCCTCTAAAACTAACGCTTTAAACTAATGGATTGTGTACGTTTAGATTTGAGCCAAGGGAATGGGAAATTTTCTAAGTTCTAATGATTAAGTATTATTGCTTAATTTCCTAGCTGCGTAAACGACCTAAACTTGAATCAGTGAAATACTTATATCCGACAGTAAGCCAAAAAGTCGATAGTGAGAGGCGAACACGCAAGGTGATATGGCGTAGAGTGCTCATGCCAGCTGCGTGAGTGAGAGAAGATATTTGGACGGCTCTTAACATCGAGGTCAGATGAGGGAGATCGAGGTGAGTATGGAGCAGCGCCGGAATGAAGGGGCAGGGGAAACGGGATATTCCCGAGAAAACCCGCCGACCAACGACATCGTCCGGCACGATTCCCACATGCGAAAATCCGGAGTGACCCGACTGGGGATTGAATCCGGATTGCCTTAATGGGAGGCGAGCAGGCTAACCGCTCATCAGAATGCTGAAGACTTAGGCAAGGTATAAGGACGTAGAGTGATGGTATGACGAGGTTCCAGACTGAAGGACCGTACTACAGGGGGGGGGGAGGGGATCGAAGAGGAGTCCACAGCCCTTCCACCCCCTCCCTCTCCGCTGACAGTTCCAAAACTGATGGCTGGAATTAAAATATATATAATCCAAGCAGAAGTAGTTTAGTGCCGCAATATAGGCGTAATATCATTGACCCCCAAGCTGATAGAGGAGTCATGGTGGAATGCAGGAAAGCCGCGCCACTCTCACCTTCCGGGCAACTTGGTGTAGATAGTTGTAATATTATATAAAATTGTAATCCATAAAGTCTATAATGGGAAAATTAAAGTATCAAATAAAAGAAAACACAATAAAAAAGGAGCACGTCATACACCTGTATCACCCAGGAAAGGCACAGATACGGAGGTGATAGGAAAAATGCGTGATCCTCCTTTGGCAGGCCACGAGAAAAAAAAAGCTGACTGCTCAACCACCTTGGACCCTGTTGCACACTTGTCTTTCAAACACCTTAGGTCAAAGTTTCGTCAACAAATCAGCATTTCACACACCCTGCAACGCAGGCATTTGAAGCTTGCAGCCAGACAGGCAGGCGGGGTCCTTAATAGAATATTTTAAGTTCGTACGATATGTTGTGTCCGTCTTTTCTGATGTGAGACAGAAGTCACTTAACAATGAGGTAATCTGTCGGTTACACATGTGAAATGGATAACGGGAGAAAAATAAGTTGGGTTTTAAATTGACTGTTAAGATGACTTCTTATGTTCCTTGACACGCTTGGTAAGTTAGTTATGGAGGAACGTATGTCAATTCAAGACGGCAGGATCTGTCGCCCGCAAGGGTTTTCGTCTGCGCTCAGCTATTTCGCACCTTCGAGATTGTAAATGCGTGAACTGTAAGGTCGACCCTTGTTCACTCACCACTTGTCTTGTCGTCTTTACGTGCAAGACGCTCAACTGGCACAGTGTAGTCTGCGACTCACCTCGGCGCCACTTGGAGCGCTCAACACGTGTACATATGGCACAGTATTGTGAGTGTCTAAAGACAACTCTCAACTTTCTATACGGAAAATATAACAACAAAAACTGATTTCTAAAAGGCTTGTTTTAGCAGTTTCTATGCAAATAGAAAATTAATCCTTGCATTCGAAACGAAAACTTGAAATTTGTTTTTGAGGACGAAACGTTTCTTCGAAGCTTTTCGTGTGTTGACGCCACTGCAATATATACAAACTATTTTTAATAACGTGTTTTTTTTTTATCAAAACCGAGCAAGGCGGCGCAGTGGTTAAACTTGTAATTCGCGTTCGGGAGGACCTGGGTTCGAATCCCGCTCTGGCCATCCCGATTAAGATTTCCCATGGTTCCCCGTAATCACTCTGTAATGGTTCCTCAATGCACGCTACACTCTTCCCTGAGAAACCTGTTCCGGCTCTAATGACCTCGGCGCCACGGTGGCTGAGCAGTTAACTTGTTCGCCTCGCACCATGGCGATCCGAGTAATCGTATCGTCGGCGGGGTTTTCTCGGGGATATCCCGTTTCCCCGCCCTTTAATTCCGGCGCTGCTCCATACTCACCTCAGTCACCCTGATCGGCTTCCAAGACCTCGATGTTAAGAGCCGTCCAAATCCGTTCACTCACTCTAATGACCTCGCTGCGTTACCACCTACCTACCAACTTATTTATTTTTACAAAACTGATGCAAGATGCTGGATACAGCAGCTAGGTGTAGCCCGTAAGTAATGTGTGGCTGCACCGAGTAAGGCTGAGAGTTGTCCCTCCACTTTCCAGAGAGCAGTGCCGCCCTCCCTGGGTACACAAACACTCGCCAGCCACTAATTCAGTTTGTACCTGTAAGCTTTCATATTCAGCTTGTCTCGTCATTTTCAAAATACTTCTTGTTTAGTTTATAGGCCTTTGCATAACATAAACGGCAATATTTTAGTAGAAACTATTCTATTCAAATATTTATAATCCATTTACGGTGACTTGCAACTATTCTGAAGTCCTGCTAAAGTCATACTTCCAGGATATCAATTCGCCTCAGCAAATAAAGTTTAACCGAGTCTAGGAAATTACTCCAAAGGGACATCGCACTATTTTTTACTAGGCATTACCAACACACGTAGACCATCGCTCTTTTTTTATTCTAATTAGTTATACATTATAATGTACAGAGAAAATATAAAGTTGAATTTATTTAAAAATAAATCACTTTTATAATAACATAAATATAACAAGTTTATGAAGCATGGTATATTTAGGAAATAATCAAACACGTCATAAATGGGGCGATTCTTCAAAGGTGATATTAAAAATATACCAAGAAACAACAAATAGACAATGAAATGTTGGCCCACATGAAACAAGTGTTTTATAGGCGCATGTACATACAATCACACAATGAAGAGTACATGGCAGAAAGAGGGGGGGGGGGGGGGGGGGAAGACAGATAATATTTATTAAATGAACATGAGTATCGTCACATGCAAGTTTCTCCTTCTGGAAACAACAAGTAGGTGCCTGTGTGTGCTCAGGAAGGAGACGACATGGTGTCACTCACGTGACCCTGGCAGACATTCCCACGCGAGTAGGGCAGGCGTGGCTGCCACTTTCCCGTTCTAGAGTCGCTGTGATTGTGGCCAAGGTCACATAGCTCCACTGCCGCTGGGAAACTGTCTGCTGTACCTTCCTTTGGGCGTCACACAGCACGCACCACTAACAATGCACTCTACTCGCTTCTACAGTTCATTTCACTACAACAAGTAGGTGCCTGTGTGTGCTCAGGAAGGAGACGACATGGTGTCACTCACGTGACCCTGGCAGAGACATTCCCACGCGAGTAGGGCAGGCGTGGCTGCCACTTTCCCGTTCTAGAGTCGCTGTGATTGTCGCCAAGGTCACATAGCTCCACTGCCGCTGGGAAACTGTCTGCTGTACCTTCCTTTGGGCGTCACACAGCACGCACCACTAACAATGCACTCTACTCGCTTCTACAGTTCATTTCACTACAACAAGTAGGTGCCTGTGTGTGCTCAGGAAGGAGACGACATGGTGTCACTCACGTGACCCTGGCAGAGACATTCCCACGCGAGTAGGGCAGGCGTGGCTGCCACTTTCCCGTTCTAGAGTCGCTGTGATTGTCGCCAAGGTCACATAGCTCCACTGCCGCTGGGAAACTGTCTGCTGTACCTTCCTTTGGGCGTCACACAGCACGCACCACTAACAATGCACTCTACTCGCTTCTACAGTTCATTTCACTACAACAATTTCAAGACGGCAGCTTGTAAAACTTCACCTTTCCACACACTTTTGAGATGTTTCTACCGCCGGCCTTCAACACGTGCCTCATGAGTACTCTCTCTCTCTCCCTCTCTCTCTCTCTCAAGCAATCATTTCAATCAGCACAGTTATTTACTGTATATTCAATTAATTGACTGTTATCTACTGGAAAATCATTCCGATGCACTGATGTGATTCACTAGGAGCCAGTACAAAATCACTGTTTGGCCTCAGTGAATATCAGCAACTGAAATGATCAGCAGAATGTTAGTAATTCAAGTGAAGGATCAGTTACAACAGATTTCCAGGCGAATGAACTAGTTTGGAGAAGATCCAACAGTCTCAACTTTAGAGAGCAGCGACACCCGATTTTCACGGGAAGATAACTTGTATAGTCGTGTTTCAAAACACTTAATATTCGGATACTTTCTCGCGATTGGGTCCTTTCAATTGCTAGGCTTGTGATCACAAACACGGTTACTTAGTAGCCGAATTGCAACAGCACACGCTAGGAAGATGGCGTCGCATGACACCATCATATCCGAGCACTGTTCACCAATCAGGGCCTGATAACTTACTCGTCAGTCGGCGGCCCCAGCCAATAGGGAACATATCGCAGTTCGCAGTAACCAATCAGGGGCAAGGTTCACTTCCACAGCCTCGTGCAGCCAATCAGAGACCTGGCACACCCACATCAAAGTAACCGCGACGCCATTTTGCCTCCGTGTGTTTCTATACTTTGTGTCAGAGACTACACCACATGAGTTACGTGGCTCTGATTGACGTACTCGAAAACAATACTGACTTCGCAGAGTGAGCGGAGCAAGGTATTTCGCCTTGATGATCTTTTGGAAATTAATATCTACCCTTTCAAAACATTTCAAACGTAAAACTGTCACGTACTTTCAAACATTAATAAATATTAATAACTTATAGCAGCAAATTGTGCGTCACTTCAGTATGCGCCAGACGCCGGTAACCTTTGACCTTGAAAAAAAAATGTATAAAACTTCCCAAAAAATTCCCAAACAGTTGTTAATTATTATGTAAAAGATTATTTTAAAAAGTATTTCACATTTTATTTTTAAATAAATATTAAATTAGTTTTTCGGAAGTTTGAGCATAGCGGGGACGAGGGACTTGAGCCGACCAACTACCATGCTGGATCCAGGTGACCTTGAACTTAACTTTTGACCTTGACCCCGTACCCTTGATTTTGAACCCAAAATACCTCAAAATACTCCAAAAAATATTTAAAAATTTTAAACTCGCAAAAGTTTATTTAAAATTTATAAATTAGTTTGTTTAAAAACTGATATTTCCGGAGATACACTCGTCACCACGTCCAACAGACGACTAACCCTCCAGTCAACCACATTATATTAATATTCCCCTTCCCCTCCCTCCTCGCCCTTGCTCACTCTGCCGGATGCACTCCACACGCCATATTGTTTTTTTCCGTTTGTCATTTGTTTGCACATTTCATCACCTAGGCGTTACTAGTATATAAATCACCGATTTACCACCCAGGCAGTGCAATTTTCTTGATTTAGCCGCCAGGCGAGCTGTCATTCTCTCTCGACTCTACTCGGCAGACCATCTTGGATTCCACTTCTGCTTAGTCGCCTTTCCTACGTGCAGGGCCGGGGGAAACGGAAGACCACCGAGAAAACCCGCCGACGAGCGGCATCGTCCGGCCCGATTCACACAAGCGAAAATCTTGATTGTGACGCGACCGGGAATCGAACCAGGGTTGGCCTGAGTGAGAGGCGAGTAGTGTGGCCAGCGTGGGTGCTGTACCTCCTGGGATCCTCGCTACTGTGGAGGCAGGCATCTACCCTGCAGTAGACTAGGACATAGGTCTGGCTACTGCTGTCAGCTCGTCAGCTCTGGCTGTCTGGCCCCGCCCGAGACCTGACATTCACTCTCAATAAATACCTAGGTCATGCTGGTAATGGGTGGTCCGGTGTAAAACCTATAGGCACAGTGGAAACTGGAGTAAAGGCTGTTCACGATCAAGTGAACACTTTCGAAATCAACCTTAGAAAAAAGTTACTGCTCCTACCAGCACATGTTTTTACGGACACCCTGAGGTGACATGAGCCGAGTGAAGTTGGCAACGATGGATGGGAAGTAGTTCCGTATCTTAAAGTAGAATAAAAAGTGTTAGGTAGCCATTTGTGAAAATTTAAATTATTTCATCCGGTTTTTTTTTTTTTTTTTTTTTTTTTTTTTTCATCGAAGTATAAAAATGAGCAGATTTGTAAAACATTTACTTTTCTGAAAACTTCACAGTTTTACTTGACTGATGCATGAATAAAGTGACGAGGCCCATGACAATGTTAATTTTACGTAATGCGGAAGAATACACATCGTGCATAGAAGTAGGCCTTAAGCAGGGATTTCAAAAGTGCTCATTTTAGCGTGAATAGCCTATACCAGGAACCGACGCCTTAAGTAGGTAATGTCCATTACAAATTGAAGTGAGTGAAGGGATTTGGACATAGAGGTCTTGACAGCCGATGAGGGTAAAGCGAGGTAAGTATGGAGCAGCGTCGGAATGGAAGCGAAGAGGAAGCGGGAGATCCCGAGAAAACCCTCCGACCAGCAGCATCGTCCGCCACGATTCCCACATGCGAAAGTCCGGAGTTACCCGGCCGGGGATTGAACCAGGATCGCCTTGGTGAGAGGCGAACAGACTAACCGCTAAGCCACCGTGGCCCCCACCAGACACTTGATATCACTTTGAGCAGTTATAAAATATTCCATATTTCATCTACAAATTACTTAGCTTCTGAGTGAATGCTTATATTTCTGTGGTTAGATGAGGCTGTGTGCAAATATGTTTACTTGTGGACCGTGGACAACTTGGCTCACTGCTCAAGGTCATCAGTACGACAACAGGTACATACAAGGGCGAGTGATTCCTGCCAACATACTTCACTAACAGTTGCATTAGAGCAAATTTTTGCTATAGCAATACGTTACTGTCGAAAGTGTTAAAATCAGTCGAATTTTAACAAGGATTTGTTGTAGACTTCAAATATGTATTAAACAAGGAGATACATAAACGAATTTGTATCTTTCAATAAACAATGAGTTGAAAAGATACGATATTTTACATGTACCGATACCAAAATTCTTGGTAGCTAATTTGTACGCACCTTGAATAGCTGCTAGCAAAACATAGACGTTGAGTATCGTATTTGGTTTTCTCGAGTAAGAAAATGTTGTCTCACAACATCCCTGGCTATTGAAAGGAAAACTGTGAAGTATACTTGTCATTCAGGCACAGCAACTTCATTGTAAATGTAATCTCACAACATCCGTGGCTACTGAAAGGAAAACTGTGAAGTATACTTGTCATTCAGGCACAGCAACTTCCTTGTAAATGTTGTCTCACAACATCCCTGGCTATTGAAAGGAAAACTGTGAAGTATACTTGTCATTCAGGCACAGCAACTTCCTTGTAAATGTTGTCTCACAACATCCGTGGCTACTGAAAGGAAAACTGTGAAGTATACTTGTCATTCAGGAACAGCAACTTCCTTGTAAATGTTGTCTCGCAACATCCGTGGCTATTGAAAGGAAAACTGTGAAGTATACTTGTCATTCAGGCACAGCAACTTCCTTGTAAATGTTGTCTCACAACATCCGTGGCTATTGAAAGGAAAACTGTGAAGTATACTTGTCATTCAGGAACAGCAGCTTCCTTGTAAATGTTGTCTCACAACATCCGTGGCTATTGAAAGGAAAACTGTGAAGTATACTTGTCATTCAGGCACAGCAACTTCCTTGTAAATGTTGTCTCACAACATCCGTGGCTATTGAAAGGAAAACTGTGAAGTATACTTGTCATTCAGGCACAGCAACTTCCTTGTAAATGTTTCTGTGGAGACGAGTCATCGCCAGTTAACGTTCTGATCTGACCGCTTCATCTGTCGTATCGGTTCTCGAGACCTCGATTCAGACCACACATGTTATCTTCACTCAGTCTTCTTTGTCATGTCTCACGTCGTAGGCAGGTTCCACTACTCGCACAGCAAGCCTTGCAACAGATTTATAAATAGCGCCACCTGTTTTTTTGCAAAAACATCTCAGGACTAGGTGTACTCCGAAATACTATAGCTCATATCCACTTTCGTGATTGGTTGAATTGAACTATCACATATTGCATATGTTTGCCCGCGAATCACAGGCACTCTGTGCCGCAGTTAACTAATTATGATTGGCCCAGTCAGTTAAGGAACTGTCTCCCTACAAAGACACGTGGCCAATAACCAGAGGAATACTGTACGTATGCCACAGGACTTTGGAGTCTAGCCTTCGCATAAGTCTTTTCGTGATAAACAGATGGTCCTATTCATAAACAATCGTCTTTCTAAAATATTTCACACTCAATGTTGTGGTATAATTTTAAAATTATATTTATGAACAACTGCAGCAATTCTCCGAAGGAGCCAAATTAAAGTAATATTGAACCATAATATTAAATGAAAAATGATGTCAGATTTCCCCCCAAATAAAACCTATTTACATTACAAATGACATAATGTACAAATCAAAATTTACGCAACTTTTGTTTCTAAAGTCACTTACCCTTTCGGTTCCAGTATTCAATACAGGCTGATCCTGAACTACAAGTAGGTCCTACAAACGCTGCGTGGTGATTCCGTATCAAATAAAGAAGGGGGGATATTATACGAGTTATATCTAGAGATGATGGAGAATCATGGGAATTTTTTTAAGCCATGATATTTTACTATAATACTCTAACTAGTTTATTCTTTCGTGATTGGAAGAAAAAGGTTTTGACTTAGCTAATTTTTGTTTGCTGGCAAATCACGAACGTTCTGCAATATAGTATCAGAATCCTAATTGTTCCAGTAAAAAGGGATAGTATCTTCACACATGCCTGACAGCCAATAAGGAAAACAAAATGCCGGCTTTGTGTATAGTATGTAGAATCCTAGAAAACAGTGAAGTTTTCAAGCGTCTTTCAGTTCGCAATGTTGTATGTAGTTGCTGACAAAACTACTACTATATAACTGGTTCTTCTTATGACGTGGATGTACTGAATCCCTTTTCATAGGTTCCAAGGTGTCAGTTGCTATAATAAACTACTATTATATAACTGGTTCTTCTTGTGACGTGGATGTACTGAAACCCTTTTCATAGGTTCCAAGGTGTCAGTTGGTATAATAAACTACTATTATATAACTGGTTCTTCTTGTGACGTGGATGTACTGAAACCATTTTCATAGTTTCCAAGGTGTCAGTTGCTATAATAAACTACTATTATATAATTGGTTCTTCTTGTGACGTGGATGTACTGAAATCCTTTCCATAGGTTCCAAGGTGTCAGTTGCTATAATAAACTACTATTATATAACTGGTTCTTCTTGTGACGTGAATATACTGAAACCCTTTTCATAGGTTCCAAGGTGTCAGTTGCTATAAGAATTTCGTGTGTACTGTTCGCGTTGGAAATTTCTTCTTTTACAACGCATGAAACAAATAATTAATGTTCAAGTTAACGAGTTAACCCCTTAACAGATTATTTCTACTATACTGTTAACATAAGACAATATATGATGGTTTATCGAGAGAAAACTTGACTGTTTGCTAGGATACAACGTACTATAAACATGTCTGACTTTTTTTTTCTTTATTGGCTGAAATGCATGTTTAAAGCCACTACCCCATTTCACTGGGCCAATGAGGATTATGATACTATAACGAAGAACGTTCGTGATTGGTATGCAAACAATTTAGCTGAGTCAACACCTTGTTTATCCAATAATGAAAGAGTAAACTATTTAGAGTGTTACAGATGACATGCTTGCTCAAAAAATTTTCGCGACATTCCATCTCTGCATATGACGTGTTGCTAAATTGGTAAAGTTATGGTGAGTGGTGTACAGGTTCAAGAGTTAGCACCATTGCAGACATGTTCTTTCGACTCGTTAATGCTATTGGCTGCTGATGGCACGTCGATATTCTATTATTGGGGGCAGCCAGCGTCATAGACCAATAGAAATTGTTCCCATAGTGTCTACCGTTAAATTATTACAAGGAATTTGAAAGTACGTGTCGGACCAAGAATCTCGTATTTTTCAATACTTGGAATGAATAACTAAGGTGTAAGTTAAGAGGCTAAAAACATTTGAAATATCGATTTCCTCACGCATCTACCTCCCTTACGAACTACTGTGGCACGTTGGTCCTACTATGTTTTTTTTTACCTCATGTAGCATTGGGCAACACGTCACAAAGTTTGTACCTGTATAACATTACGTAGCAGGATAACTGGTTTCGATGTCCTAGATCGTAAACAACAACCTCCAAATATTGTAGTCCTTCACGTCGGAGAGAGACCATTTATTGTTTCAACTACTTTGTGTAACCTCATGGGCAGTTACTGACAATACCACCGTAGAGTGAACTGCGCTAGTTGTTCCGGTAGCAGGCTAGAATTCAGCTATGAATAGTCTGTATGATAGATTCCACTGTCCTATGTATTATAGAGCCTCAATTTTCCGTTCATTGGCCACTGCCTCAGTCAAGCTCAGACAAGGTTACACGGTATGATATGCCTCTTTGCTTGCAGGTCTGTTATTGGCTCAGAGTTCCCTTGGGTGTGCTGAATAAACTGCGATACAAATGAAGGTATATGTTAACAAAAATTGTTATTTGTTTGAAGACGATTATGTCCTAAATAAAGTTGCGAAATTGCCCAGTCCCTATTTTATACCCGGATGACAGTATTATTTACACGTACCACTAAATAATGTGTTCATACCACGGGCAACCAAACTGAACAAAAAAAGAGTCTTTCACCAGCAGCAGCCAATGAATACACAGCTGTGGTCCGAGTATCTGAAGCACTGGCAATTCCTGTCCAGTTGTATTTCAAAACACTTTAGAGGTGTATGTGCTTTCATTACTTTGCTTTAGTTGTTTTCACGGTAAAGTGATCACTTTTGAAGGCCCTCTCATTTAGAGTATCAGTCAATAAATATATTATATTTCAGCCTTGGGCGTTGTGCGGTGGAACATCAACACTGTGTTTCTTAATTACATATCAATATGTATTTAAAAAGGTGGTTAAAGGATTTAAAAATGGCTGAAAGAAAAAGTAACTAGGGCCTCAAAAGTGCTCACTATACCGTGAACAGCCTAAATAATGATATCATAAGAAAATTATAATTGTCGTGTACAAAATCTTAATTTTATTTCGATCATCAGAATTAACTCGACAAATTATATACCATATGACACAGGGAAAAGTAACTGTAATTAGGATAGAGTCAGCTCGCCTAATGATTAGCTGACGGAAATACAATGGCCTGACTTATAAGTATGGTACACACACCTGGTGTAACTTGTACCAATAGGACAGGAGCTCCTGCAGTGGAGTGTATAGACTGACCTCTTTCAGTTTGTAGGAACTGTCAGCGAATATGCACTGACATCAAAGTGTTAAAAAAAGACACACCGCTAACAACTTAGGCCACATGTTGTTCGCGAAAAGATTCTCGACTGGTTGTATTGGGAAAAACGTTAGTTCAGGAACAGTTTCGTGGTTGGATGATTCGAACTCTGACTCATCTGAGGTGCCTGCCAACCAATTACACAAGTTCAGTGCCGGAGTAACTTTTTTCTGATAAGCCCATTCAAATAGAGACTGTATCCTCACACAGAACCCAGCCAATAACCGAAGAATACCGGCTTCTAAGGACGTAGAATGATTATGTCTATACCGCGTACAAATGTGTTCGTGGAAAACAGGTGGACATTTGCAATAAGTAATGGGTAGACACCTGAAAAATTCGCGAGTTCAATGACCTGAAAACTAGACTCTACAGTCGTATGTACAGATATGCCGATGCCAACTGTGCATTGATTGTCTGCTGTCACAGTGGAAGGCGACGATTGGGCCAGCGTTTTACAGGAGGTGTCAAACACCGTGTGGACTAATGGTTGAAGTTATATAAACACATGTGTTTCGAATGCTAGCTTGTCCCAATATTAATCCGCGAATTCTTCAGGTCTCTAGTAATGGGAAACTCCAGGTGCACGTATAGGAAATTAAAATCCAGCCTGAAAGTGATAACAACTAGCAGATGCCCTGTGCTCGCAGCGACTAAACTAGGCGTGCAAGTCACGAGGTGTCGTTACAGAAGGCTCCGTCTTACGTAAGCAAGGAAGCAATACCGCGCTGACGCAACTAGCAGGTATAAGTCAAACATTGAGAGACGTAACGCTCTTCACATTGACACGGCGGGAGTAGAAAGCGGCGACAGGTGTTGTAGCCACACACCCAGGTGCATACGGCTCCTCACCTGGACATCGAGGATCTTCTGCCTCTTGTGAGGACTCGCTGTACCTTCCTGCTCCTCCCAGGTGTATACGGCTTCTCACCTGGACATCGCAGATCTCCTGCCTTTTGTGAGGACTCGCTGTACCTTCCTGCTCCTCCCAGGTGTATACGGCTCCTCACCTGGACATCGAGGATCTCCTGCCTCTTGTGAGGACTCGCTGTACCTTCCTGCTCCTCCCAGGTGTATACGGCTCCTCACCTGGACATCGAGGATCTCCTGCCTCTTGTGAGGACTCGCTGTACCTTCCTGCTCCTCCCAGGTGTATACGGCTTCTCACCTGGACATCGCAGATCTCCTGCCTCTTGTGAGGACTCGCTGTACCTTCCTGCTCCTCCCAGGTGTATACGGCTCCTCACCTGGACATCGCAGATCTCCTGCCTCTTGTGAGGACTCGCTGTACCTTCCTGCTCCTCCCAGGTGTATACGGCTCCTCACCTGGACATCGCAGATCTCCTGCCTCTTGTGAGGACTCGCTGTACCTTCCTGCTCCTCCCAGGTGTATACGGCTCCTCACCTGGACATCGAGGATCTTCTTCCTTTTGTGAGGACTCGCTGTACCTTCCTGCTCCTCCCAGGTGTATACGGCTCCTCACCTGGACATCGCAGATCTCCTGCCTTTTGTGAGGACTCGCTGTACCTTCCTGCTCCTCCCAGGTGTATACGGCTCCTCACCTGGACATCGAGGATCTCCTGCCTCTTGTGAGGACTCGCTGTACCTTCCTGCTCCTCCCAGGTGTATACGGCTCCTCACCTGGACATCGAGGATCTTCTGCCTCTTGTGAGGACTCGCTGTACCTTCCTGCTCCTCCCAGGTGTATACGGCTTCTCACCTGGACATCGCAGATCTCCTGCCTTTTGTGAGGACTCGCTGTACCTTCCTGCTCCTCCCAGGTGTATACGGCTTCTCACCTGGACATCGCAGATCTCCTGCCTTTTGTGAGGACTCGCTGTAACTTCCTGCTCCTCCCAGGACACGACTCACTGTATTGTCGAGTACCTCGTAATACAGAGGTTAAACAGTCACTTACTCCGCCAACTCCAGCCGCACACACTGGCTAGTAACATGGCGTCACTCGCCAGAACTCACTAGTCCGCATCCCAGCGCCAATAGGGTATAATAACATAACATACGGTTATTATTGCTCCAGTCCTCAGCTATTTACCATCACTGGACTCTGTGATAATAATTCTTGTTGTCTGAGTGTTTGGTTGAGCCCCGTGGAGTCTTAACGAAGTGTGGCCCTACTATCTGCCAACCAGCCGGCTCTGAATACCCTTAAGGTAATCTGATGTTATAATGGTAGCCAATAGGGCAGCATGCAGTAGCCAGTGAGATGTGATGTCTATTCCAGACCCATGCGCAGCCAATCAGAGAATAGGTATGCCCACATAAAAGAAGACGCTACACCTTTTTTCTCTGTATATTTATTTACTGTGTGATTGTAGCGAACACTATCAGTAGGAGGCAAGTGGGAAGTTCAGCGCCATGACGTCATGCTTAGGAGCTTGGAGATGTTCATGCTCTGTCATTCCGGTCGACCGCCAGCCATATTATCCAACGTTTTATTGACAAAATCACTTGTTTCTCCCCATAAATCACTTCGAAAATTAATTCTTTTGTACAAAAATCGCTTTCTTAACGAAAAAATTTCCAACAAATTGGAAAAATATTTCGATCGAGACCTCAAATTAGCAAAGCGGATTTGATGATCTTAGCTGAATGAGCTACTTAATCCTCAAATCACCAAACCAGATACTAGGCTCTTAATAAGACGAGCCCCTTAATCCTCAGAGCAGTAAAAGCGGATACGATGCTGCGAGCCAGAATCGGGTGGGTTCAGCGCACCCCCCCCCCCCCTTTTCATCTCCACCCATGTCCTTGACACCGTGCCCATGACATTAAATGACCTTGAACAAAAAAGTTTCAAAATCCCCCCCCCAAAAAAAATAAAAAAATGATAGTAAAAGTCTTTCAAAAAATTAAAAATTAAAAATGTCGAAAATTTTTTAGTGAGATTTGAATACTTACATGTCTGAGGCCAGGGAGTAGAAGGCAGGTGGAGTAATCAGCGACAAAGCACCGGGCATGAAGTCCAGTAGAAGACTTGACACCCCACCACCAATGCCTACAATTTTTATTCACTAACAGCTCGCCATCGCCTCGCTCAGGTTTTATGGGGTTGTTAAAATACATACCTATATATGGTACGTAAGCGAAGGGATTTGGGCGGATCTTAACAGCGAGGTCTTGAGAGCCGATGAGGGTGATTGAAGTGAATTTGGAGCAGCGCCGGAATGAAGGGGTGGGGAAAACGGGAGATCCTCGAGAAAACCCGCCAACCAACGGCATCGTTCGGCACGATTCCAACTTGCAAAAATCCTTTGACCCGACCGGGGATTGAACCCGGTTTGCCTTGGTGGGAGACGAGCGTGCTAATCGCTCAACCTTCGTGGTCCCCATGTGGTTCGTAAGATTCTTACTGTATTATCAGAAATAGTTTTATCGTCGCGTTAGTTTGTTTGGTATTATTTTTTATTATGGTAACATGTGACTATTTACTACTCCGTGATACCTGCGATTACTTGCGACTACTTCTACTACCTGCGACTACCTGTGATTACCTGTGACTACTGCTACATACCTGCGACTACCGTGACTACCTGTGACTCGTGCGACTACTTGCACTACCTCTGCGACTACCCTTGACTACCTGCGACTCCTTGACTACCCACTCATACCCGTGATTACCTGCGACTACCTGCGACTACCCGTGACTACCCGTGACTACCTGCGACTACTTGCTACTACCTGCGACTGCCCCTGACTACTTGCGTCTACCTGTACAATTTCTTCTAAAAATGTTTCAATTTATGTTTTAATAATGGCTTTGTTAGTGCATGCTTAGTATGCAGCCAAGTAACTCATTTTTCTCCGACTTGGTTTACAAATTTTGGAAAAGTCTCAATGATTTTTTTTAGACACAGCCTGTGTTCATTTGGGAAAATGTAGCTTCCTAACAGTGAAAGAATTATAAGAATAGGCCCTGTAGTTTCCGAGATTAGGCATTATATATAAACAAATAAAAAACTCACATCGACTCTTTATTATATTAGTATGGATTTCTCGTGTTCGCTTGATTCCTTTCCGCTTCCAACTGCGCCAAGGCAACTCATCACATTGCTCGCTCGTGATTGGTGGTTGGTAGCATAATATCTCGTCCTCTGCAGATAATTAGTGTAGACAAAGGCGCGCCACATCACAGCTCTTCGTCTGATGCGAGAGGTGACAGATCACACTCTCTTCCTTCATGTTTACAGCATTCAGTCTCGTAAGTTATTGTTTTATGTTCGCATCTTCCACCAAATCCTGCAGGGTATTATCAAGGAGCTCGTAATTTAATTACACATATATTTCTCCACCAAAGTAAAAAAACTCTGCCAAAAAATTTCGATACCAGTTCTGACCATCGAACTATTGGAGTTTAATTATAAATATTAATTGTTCGTTCAATAGCATGCTTACTGTCAATATCCCGATTTCATCTTTGATGGTACCATCTTTGACTCCTGCTGGACTACCTGTGTCGTGGTCAATGTTATTCGCAAACCATCTGAGTTAAACTATTGAGAACTGGAATATACGAGGGCAGCTGGGGTTATCTTTCTTTCGTGCTTTTCTCAGTCATCAGTAGTTCGATCAATCCCAATCCTCCACAATCCTCACCAATCCTCAGCAATTCTCCTAACCAATCCTCAACAATCCTCACCAATCTTCACCAATCCTTCATTGCAGTCCTTACCAATCCTCATCTGCATTATTAACAAACTCCTCCGCAACCCTCACCAATCTCTCTCATTAATCTTCGCCGATCCTCAGCAATCCTTCTCGCCAATCCTCATTAATCCTAAGCAATTCTCACCAATCCTCGCAGATACTTATCAATCCCTACCAATCCTCCGCAATCCTCACCAATACTCAGCAATCCTTCTCCGCAGTCTGACTGCTGCGGGCTGACTCCTGCCGAGATTTTTATGTATTATTTTAGATTAATATCTGCCAGCCTTGCATCCCTTGCACAGAACCAGAAGATAAATGAAAATAGGGTGAAGAGATGAACGTTATATTTTTATAAATATAAAACATGGTAACACTCAATGAAAACTCATTTACCCCACTTGCAATAGCAGGAACTGTGATACCACAATCGTCATTTTGTATGACGTCATGTGACCTTGATCTTGGTCCACCATCTCGAGTGACATCTACCACTTACAACAAAATCACAATTATTTTAGAAACTTTTTGAATTCACAGAATAAAATCATAAGACCTAAGGTGACTGAAGATGGTGGGGGGGGGGGCAATGGGATGGACCGTGATTTTCCCGCTTGGGGAATCGTGGCACACGATGACTCTGATCTAGGAGTTTTCTCGGAGATATCCCACTTCCCCCGCTCTTGTGTTTCGGTGTTTCACCATAGTCGCCTCGCTTCGCCCTCATCAGCTCTCAGGACCTCAGTGTTAAGAGCCGCCCAAATCTCTCCAATGTAATCCAATGACGTAAGCGGTAAAAACGGGCGTCTATTTGACGTTTAGTATCTCTTCAAATGATAACGTGAATTATAGTTTCTAGTTAACAGGAAAACTATGTGTAGAGTGTTAACAAACCTTACTAAATTTTTCTAATATATTTTAGTACTTCATTCATATTGTTCAGCTCCTCTTGTCGCTAGTAGGTCAGTTTTTTCCTGGCCGCAGTCCACCACATTTAAAAGTCTTGATTAGTCTCTTCACTCTGAAGGCTGAATGTTCTTCCACAAGACGCCACCCTGCAGTTGGCAATGGCCACACCGAACAAGCTCGGCCAGTGGTAACATGCTAGACTCATAGTCAAGGGTCCCAGGTTCCATTCCCGGTTTGCCCATCCTGATTTCGGTTTCCCAGGATCACTCGAGACATATGCTGGGGCGGTTCCTTTCTGCACGCCAGAGCAGATTCCTTCTCCGCTCCTCAGTGTATATTGTTTTATTATTATTGCTCTAAACGCTCGGCGAAATTACATAGCGAAATTATCGCTTCCAACAAGCTAGATGCATGTCTCGTGTCTGATTGCTGCCTCGTGACACCATCTTGCTGGCCAGTGTGTGCAGCTGGAGTTTGCGGAATACGCGACTGTTTCGCCTCTGTATTGTTATGTTCTCTGTGCTTTCGCCGTGACTTCTGGTTCACTTGACCGCAGGTAACTCGTCAGCTGTACCGACCAATGGTTGTTTAGAACCCGTTACGTTTAAGGGCGTGGCCATATCCACGTCCAACTCCAGCAACTGCGGACCGAATAAGTGGACTTTTACATTTTAACAATTTAGCTCACGTAATTTACATCGAAAGGTGCTTTTCAGTCATGTTATATTTTTTGTTTTCTTGTTTCTTGCTAACGGAATTTCAGACCAAAATTGATGATATGAATGTCTATTAAAAATAAAAGTAATTGAAATAAATGTTTGTCCGTGTGAGGTAGCAGGCTCCTTGTCCGGGGTAGTCAAGACACAAGAAAAATTCAAATAATAAATAATTAGTTCTTTAGTTACACAAAAGAACATTCAAGATATTTTTGTGAAATTTTAGCAATCCTGGCGTTGCCCCCATTTGCTCGCGCATAAACTGAGAAATATAAACTTAGTACAGTATTAAAAAGTTTAGTTATTTTATCAACAGTTTAATTTTGTTACAAGGAAATATGGCCCTGCATTGGCGAAAAACGGAATATAAAGCAAGGGTCATTCCTGAATTCTTCTACATCTCCGTGAGTGAGTGAAGAGAATTGGGCGGCTCTTAACAGACGCTTAACAGCGAGGTCTTGAGAGCCGACGAGGGTGAAGTGAGGTGACCATGAAGCAGTACCGAAATGGAAGGGCGGGGGAAACGGGAGATCCCCGAGAAAACCCGCCGACCAGCGGCATCGTCCGGCACGATTCCCACTTGCGAAAATTCGGAGTGAGCCGACCGGGGATTGAACCCGGTTCGCCTTGGTGGGAGGCGAGCAGTCTAACCGCTCGGCCACCGCTGCCTCCGATATCTTCGTGTTTCAATCCTTGGAGTGCTACACTCTAAAGTCGAACCAGAACTGCTCCAGATGAGAGGATGTCAGATGCAAATCTGTCGACACTGCTCCAGTTGAATCAGCGAAATTCTACGGACAATTTCAGTCGCTGGGATCAACTGATTCCTAGCGAATTACACTGGCTTGGAAGTAAAGCACTAATGTATTGTACTGATTCAACAGTAAATAACAGCTCATGAACTGAATATTCAGTAAAACATTGATTGAAATCCCGTTTTTGAAATAGAGTGCGCAGTTGGTAGGAGTGTAGAATAGTAGAGAGAAGGAAGGATGCAACAGGTGTAGGATGGGGACAGGCAGAGAGAGAGTGTGTGTGAGAGAGAGCGGCATACTGCACGCGGCCGAGAGAGGGGGCTTGACCCATCACCGGGATGACATATAAGTGCCGGTCCACGCATAGCCTCTAACATTCGTCACGCCGTAGTCTCCACGACCTCAACACTGACTACACTACAAGCATGATCCTGATGGTGAGTGATACTACATTCCACGTCTTCCTTCACTAGCGCCGTCTGGCTATCGACTAAACATCTCCTCTACCATCTTCCTATCAGGGGCCGCGGTTGCGTAGCGGCTAGAGCGCTCGCCACACACCTAAGAGAGCCGGGTTTGATTCCCCGCGGGGCTACCCCGGATTTTCGCACGTGGCAATCGTGGCGGACGATGCCGCTGGTTGGCAGGTTTTTTTCCCCGGAGATCTCCCGTTTCCCTCGCCCTTGAATTCCGACGCTGCTCCATACTCACCTCGCTTCACCTTCATCGGCTCTCAAGACCTCGATGTTAAGAGCCGGCTAAATCTTCTCACTCACTCACTCCAGTGTCGGACTAACTTAATCTTGATTGACGCACTCAAATAAGAAATAACTTTTCATACAGGCACACATGGCCAATAACTAATGTAAACTTTAAATGTGCACTTAGGATGTGGGAGTATAGTCTCGGCCTGAAATATGTTCTCGAAACTCAGGTGTACCTAGTCATGAATTCTGCCAGAACCATGTACAGTTCTGTCAGCCAAATTTTATTAGAGAAAATGAAATGTTTATGTTTACGGGAACCCGATTTTCGCCAAACTATTTCACCAGTTGTACTTCGTAACACTCAAGCTCAGATCCACTTCCGTGATTGGATGGTTTCCATGTTACGTGTCTTAGGTGTCTACTCGCGAATCACAGACCCAGATTACAGGAGTGACCTAACTATTATTGGCCAGTGAAGTAGGAAGATGCCTTCACACAAAGACATGCCGCCAATAAACAAATGGAAACTGCTGGGTTGCCCGTACAGTATTGAGAACTAGCATGTGGGATAATCTTGTCGAGAAATTCCGGTTTCTCTCGTTATGTTCCAACCTCTATTTTCAAACTATCAATGAATTACCAAGTACCTTAATCAGTAGCTTTGACACTAGCTAAAGCAACCTCATGTAGAAACATTTCCTGGTTGTTTGGTTTTACTGATAGCTACTCGGAATAATTAATTGTCAATTTAATGCGAGTACGCGGTTGTCTACAGGAGTGCCGAATTTGCTATGTTTATTTTAAAAGATAGTTTCACGCCATATATACTTTTATAGTTTCACGCCATATATACTTTTATGTCAGCACAACAAAGAACTGCAGTGATCACATTCTGTGTCTTGTGCTTGCATTTTTGTCTTATGTGTAGGGACACCTGGATTTTGCGGAAATATTCTCGTGCATGTTAGAATTAATTATACTTCAGTCATATCACCCGTTTACTTTCGCTTATTTATCACGTGTCTTTGTGAAAATACATTTTCCTTCTTGGCTGGCTAGTATAAATTATGTTACTCAGCTAACATGTTACAAAATAAAACTAGCGAAATCTTTTCGCGAAAATCGGGTGTCCCTACTTATATGTATACACTTACAGCCTAATTGTTAAGTTGTATGTGGAGAGGAGGGACTCGCAGAATACTAATGTCAGTGTGGCTCGTCATAAGTATGTTGCCTCCAGTGGAACAGTTGGTGCTGGAGATATGTCCACCACAATTCCAGGCGTAGAGAGTAGGCAAGCAGGCAGCTTTGTGGTCAGGTTGGTGACAGAGATGGATGAGGGACAGGTGAGAGAGAGTGATGAGAAAGCCATATTGGCTGGAAGGTCACACAGCCTGCCTCCCTCCACGTTCAACCTTAAGTACACAACATAAAATGTAAGCACACTGAGTTTAAACTGACTTCATGGTTCCTTTCATGCAAGAGTACACATTTGCCCATTGGCTGCACGCACCTCGGGGAAATGGCTCTGTGTGTGGTTGGCTGTCGCTTGCCACCTGGGCTGCCGAGTAAGTTAGCAGGCGGGTCTTCTCCGGCTGCTCCTGTTTCTACCCACAATCCCCCAGAGAGGAGATATCTGTATATATTCGCCCATTGATTGTACAACATTTTTATCAACTAAACATACGAAAGCGAATATCATTAGTATTTTCACGTACAAGAAATTTGCAATCCTCCTTGAACACGACGGAAGTTTATAGTGTTCTTAGTTCCATATCTGTGTATTATTCCCATTGGTTGTAAATAATTCCTTAACTAATAACACTAAACTCGCCTATCTCTAAGTGTAACACTTTGTAACTACGCTCGAGTTTAGCTCGGACATAGGTGGTATGACGATTTCTGTATCCTTGAATACAAAACTCACACCAATATGCTTCCATTGCTTCGCAATATTCTTGCGTGAAAACTCTATCAAATCGGTCGTAAATTTCTTGAGCAAAAACTGAGTTGTATTTTAGTTAGCAAAAAGTAACATGATGGAGTGTATGCCGTGCAATATATGGCAGGTCACTGCAATTGGAGCACAGTCAGCTGTATTACTCATTGGCTGACAACGAGCCAATAATGAGACTCGTCATTACTTGTAAGCATGTATTGTGTGACTTAGAGAGAAGTAGAGAGCTGTTAGTGGAGATGCACAGAACAATATATAGCTGTTGTTCCTGTAGTTGAGTGTACAGACTGCTCGTTTATAGCTTACCGTGGCGGCTAGTAAATATGTGCACAACTCATAGTGTTAACATTATTAATATAGTTACCCTCCCTGCTATCACTTCAGTCAGTGTAAACTGCCCCCTCTCCTTTACCCTCTCTGGTATGCCACTTCCTTGTATTACAGTGCTGCTCTATCCTCACCTCACTTCACCACACAACACTTTAGCTCAAAACCTGTTTCCTTGTTATCCGATGTTAACAATTTCAACATCAGGAAAAAATATGTACAGGGACCATAACTCCCTACAGTCTTGGTGTGACATGAAAGTGTGTACAACAATAAATCGTGAACATTTAATTGGTTGTAGTGCTTTATTCATGTCTAGGGACTTGCAAAATTCGCGTTATTATTTGGCATCAGGCTAAACTTGACAGTACTGTATATACTTTAGCCGGCGTCGTTTCTCCACTTGCTACTGCAGTGTTGTGAAGTCACTCCCTTTTTGATCGAACTGCACGTGATTGGGGCACACAATTGTGAAAAGTTCATTTATTGGCGCAGAGTTACCCAGAGCGTGTCCAATAACGTATGGTCCAACGACAAGGAGTTAGCAAACGTAAACGTGTTTAAACTTTAACTTGTCGCCAAATAATAACGCGAATTTTGCCGATCTGTATTCATGTCACGTGGTCAATTCTCTTGCCCACTCACAGCTCACCAGCTTTACCAATCAATGTCTTGTTATTGGCTCATCTGTGTTGGCGGCTGTAATCACGTGCACTTACAGCACTAAAGCATTCT
Organism: Dryococelus australis; assembly: GCA_029891345.1. Classification (NCBI taxonomy): domain Eukaryota; kingdom Metazoa; phylum Arthropoda; class Insecta; order Phasmatodea; family Phasmatidae; genus Dryococelus; species Dryococelus australis. The sequence goes on along the minus strand of CM057004.1, from coordinate 119,939,047 downwards.
TGTGGCTAGTGTTTGAAAGTGCATCATGCTCAGTAACGTGTTTTACAGTCGAGCGCCTTTGTTCTGCCAGGTGATCTCACTCGAAAGAGGTTAACGTATTTGATTTTGTCCTACTTGCTTACCAAACTAAAATATTAAATTTATTTGGCAAGTGTTTAAATAGTTTGAAACCTAGTCAGAGTTAAAAAGTAATGGTTGCCTGTATGGAGTACGGATGTGGTGTTGAAAGTGTTAATAATCACACCTCCTAGGTGCTAATCCACAAATCACGAACGTTCAGTGCCCGAGTAACTCCACTCTGAGTGGCCCACATAAGTAAAGTAAAGAACTATTGGCCCAGAGACACTGGCCAATAACCAAGCATAAGTTGCAAGCGTGAAAGTAGTGTGTTGAATTCTAACCTGAGCGATAATATTTCCACGAGGAAACAGTTGGCCGTACCTACGGCTTCTCTGATTGCGGACTGTAGTTCCAGTCAGTGACTAGTCAATGCCACAGTCACTGAGCACCAGACACTCTGGAAACGGGCTCAGTCTCAGCACAAGTACAATAATCAGCTACAGTTATTATTCTCCGTTTCAACATCACGTGACGTCAACTAATAGAGGTTCAAGTAGGTACAGGATGTTCACGGTCAAATGTGCTCACTTTTTAAAGCCCTGCTTAAGATCTACTTGTATGCACATTGTATAATCTTACACTATGTGTACAATTAACATTTCCATAGGCCCGGTCACTTTCTTCATGCGTCGGTTATGTCAAACTGTGAAACCATTTTAAAAAAGCAAATATTTTACGCGTCTGCTCATTCTTACCCGTATATGCAATCAACACTCGGAAAGCATAATAAATAGGGGCTTTCGAAGTTCGCGTTATTTTTTATCATCGAGCTAAAATTCACAGTACTGTTTATACTCGAGATTGCGTAGTTTTTCCATTGGTCGCTGCCCAGATGTGAAGTCACTCCCTTTTTGAGTGAACTGTACGTGATTGGGGCACACGATTGTGAAGTGTTCATTTATTGGCGCCGAGTTACCCGGAGCGTGTCAAATAAAGTATGGCCCAATGACCAACGTATTGCAAAGGTGAAATTGTTTTAGGTTTTAACTGTGCTCAAATATTAACGTGAATTTCGCAGTTCTCTAATAATTAATAATTTCAGTATTCACAAATGTCCACCTAAAACATTTAATTCAACGTATAAATGCAAGGGACTACTTTCCCTCCGTTATTGCCAACTTAACTGGACGCACACTTGTCAGTGCACGAGTTAAGTAGGGATAGGAAAATTTCGCAAATTCGTTTTGAGGACAAGATAGGCACAAAACACGTGTACACTGAAGTCACCTTCGCCATTGGATCACAGTTCATAAGACACGTCCCGAACAACTCTGAGCCAATATCAGACTTGCAAGGCAACATATAGCGAGTGCCATACTGGCAGGTGTGGAGTAACATTTGCTACTCTGTGGAGCAACAGCCAATGAACAAACATCTGATGCCCGAGTGTACATAAGACTGTGGAGTCTAGCCAACAGGTCACTGAACTCGCGAATTCTTCTTATCCCTAGAGTTAAGATACATGCAGCTAGCTGGGTCAGAGACAGGTTTCAAAGGTTGATTTCAAAACTTCTTAGTTTACCATGAACAGCCTGTAGGTAGACTCGCTGATGATGACGTCATTACAGACGGAGCAAGCTGCTTATAGAGGCAGGAGCACGATCTGTAGGAGCTCATGGCCGGACTAGGATTCGAACCCACGTATCCTGGAATGCGAAGCCAGCTGCATGTGGGAGTTAGGGGTGCGCTGTTTAAGGTCGCGGGTTTTTCAAAGGTTGGTTACAGATGTGGTCCATTTACGATGAGTCAGTAGCGCCAATATCAGCAGTTCTTAGGGAATGTCGCCTTGGCGCGTTGTAACAGGATATTGTCACACTTCTTCTGGACCAGCTGTTCTGTCGCCGCCCAAGTAGGTCGACATTCGGATCGAATAGAAACTACTTTATACGAGAAAGGGAAAAAGTCACCAAATCTTCAAATACTCTCGTAAGCGAAGCACGGAATCGTCGCAAAAACTAGTCTAATCAACCCACTTTCCTTCTATACATTTCCTTACAAAGAACAGTATTTACTGCACGCTGGTATCCCCGCCGCGTTCACCTCATGAATTTATATCTTAGAAAATAGAATGTGTATTTACTATCCTTACACCATTTACCTTGATATCTCGCGGGGCCTCGGTGGCTGAGTGGTAAGACTGCTCGCCTCCCACCCAGGCTAAACGGGTTCAACCCCTGGCCGAGTCCCTCCCAGATTCTCGCATGCGGGAATCGTGCCGGACGATACTGCTGATCAGCGGGTTTACTCGGGGATCTCCCGTTTCCCCCACCCTTGCATTCCGGCATTGCTCCATTCTCACCTCACCTCACCCCCGTCAGCTCTCAAGGCCTACTTGTTAAGAGCCGTTAAAATCTCTCCACTTCATTTAATGTCTCACGAAGACGAAAGAGTTTCAAAAAGGTTAAAGTAATAATTTTTTGAGACTACATATATACGTGTGTTATGAATTATTGCAGGATACGTAACATTTTGTTCCATTTGCGCCTCAATGACCTTAATTCTTATTCTAAACCTACTTTGATAAATAAGTGTTGAATATTTACAAAACAAAGAGTAAACTAGTTAGTCTATGAAATAAAGTCAACTCGAAAATGGTTCATGTAGTTAAACTAAGTACACGATAAAGATTTTTGTGACTATGAGGAGCATACTAATATACTCCTCCCCCCCCCCCCCCCCCCCCATAATTGTGAATACTTTCGGTGATCCTTTGTTATTCATTACAGACGAGATGCGTAGATATGTGTGCCTGTATCTCATTTCCTGCCCTTTGCTTTTCGTTGAATCCTTACTACAGCTGCTGTAAGAATGATACCCGTCATCTTGTATTTCAATATTTTTCGTTACAAGATGAAATTTTATGTATCATAAAAAGACATGCGATTTTTGAACTCCGTAATTTTGTACGCTCTATTACAGTTACCACTTCTTTAATCTCCCACACGTGGCCAATACAAGTTGTGTGATGCGAAAATTTCGATACGCTTAAAACACCACACAGGGCCTACATGTTTTGGGTGGTAATTGGGGGGGGGGGGGGTTGATAAATTTAAGAGGTCAGATATTACTCCCTATTAACTGAAGAAGAAATTTCAAATGAAAATCCATTCTTAAGCTGAGATTCATATCCGTGATGGAATGATTTAACACTGATTGCGATACAATAATACTGACAAGACAACCTAGAAAGGTATATTCACGACAGCATAATGATCATTAGTTTTCTTCTTTATTCCCACTTGCCATCACTCTACTGGTTCACATTACTGGTACCTGGCCAGCTCTCTGCCAATATAATGTCGAGATAAAGTGCCCCAGTCAAATGGGAGAATTTCCTATGTAGAATAGTATACAATCTCTCCTGTTCTTTCAAGTAATTTATAGAGACCCGGAAATTCCGTGTATTCACCTGAGGACAAGCTAAACTGCATTCACGTATTACATATGCCCTTGTGCTTCCATTGGACCATAGTTTGTTAGACAGGTCTGTGACGACTCTCAGCCAATAACGAACCTGTAAGGAAATTAGAACCTAATACCGTGTTACCAGGTCTGGGGTGAAACTGGAGCAGCAGCCAATGATCTACTAACTGATGCTCGAGTGCACAAAGGATTGTGGAGTCTAGCTTGTTGTCGAGTGAATCAGCGAAATTTCCGGGTCTCCTCTAGTTATTTACACTTTGATGGTTGCTCACGTAATGTAACGCTCTTGGAAACTGCTGGGCAAGTAATATTTCTTCGCCAGTGTCTTCAAAGAATGTGGATGTCTTAACGTTAAGGAAACTTCATGAAACTCAGTTAAATTCGAAGGTCCGTAGTAGAACTTCAGCAGCCTTACATGCCGTAGTCAAATGCTCGCGAATCACAGACGTTCACTGTTGGAGTGGCCTAATTCTGATTGGCTAGTCAAGCTAGTAGTTGCATTGCGGCTGAAAGAGGTGTCAGTAGTCAAATGGAGCAACAGATGTTCGGGAAGGTCTAGGAGTATAATGCGCGGAAATGTATTGGCAGTAATGGTGTAACTGTGTAATGAACTCGCGGCCTGTTAGGCATATCCTGGGAGAGCTGTGATCGTAGAAGCGTGATGGGAGGTGTGTATAGTGCGGCAGATGGCAGGTGGTTAGTGCGACGTCATGGCGAGACATCTGCAGAACTTAGGACACGGCCTACACTCGGACATCGCTGCCTCTCACCTCGCCATAAGGAAGACTAAAGGTGCTATTGTCTCTCACAGTGGGGCCGCGGTGGCTGAGCGGTTAGCCAGCACGCATCCCACCAAGGCGAGCCGAGTTCAATCCTCGCCCGGGTCCCTCCCGGATTTTCGCATGTGGAAACTGTGCCGGACGATGCCGTTGGTCGGCGGGTTTTCTTGGGGATCCCCCGTTTCCCGCGCCCTTTAATTCCGGCGCTGCTCCATACCCACCTCAATCACCCTCATCGACTCTCAAGACCTCGTTGTTAAGAGCCGCCAAAATCTCTCCACTGCTACTACTCCTTGATATTGTCTCGTCCTTTCCAATCCTTTGTACTTCTCTCTCCATCTCATCCAGTCTGTCATCCACACTCTCATCTACTGGTTCCAGACAACATCATCGGATGTGTATGTTCCCATTTCAATGGATCCTCCTCGATAAACACGGACGTCGAGTTCCTTGAGCTATGTGCCACCTTCCAAGCCACGCCTTCACTGTTTGGATCCAGGCTGTTACTTACAGCTCTTATATTACCAACATAAGGGGACTGGATGTCTTCAGTATTACCAACATACGGGGACTGGATGTCTTCAGTATTACCAACATACGGGGACTGGATGTCTTCAGTATTACCAACATACGGGGCCCGGATGTCTTCAGTATTACCAGCATACGGGGCCCGGATGTCTTCAGTATTACCAACATACGGGGCCCGGATGTCTTCAGTATTACCAACATACGGGGCCCGGATGTCTTCAGTATTACCACATTCTCGTAACACCACGGAAGTGTACATGGAGAGTAACTACAGCCATATTGTGACCATCTGCCACAAAATATTGAAGAATACGAAGCGAAGCAGTGGCAACCGCAACAACACACGCCAGCAATATGGCGGTACGTCGCTGGCCAATCACGCGAAGGAGCGACAAGCAATGTCGCTTTTGTTTGATTATCCCAGCACTCACTTCAGCGAACCTCGTAAACTATACTGGAAGTTTTAAAACTGGTCCCTATACACAGTGTGTCATATCCTACCATAGAGGTATCCGGGCGCAAACAAATACGCTATTAGTAGGGACAGGTGTTTTTGGCGAAAATACTTATGACCACGCTAGACTTCAATATCGTATGTCCTCAACCATAAATTCCTCTAGGTATTGGCCGCGTGTCTACGTGAGAAGACGTGTTCTCATTTGACTGGACCAACCACAGTAAAGTACTCCGATACTGAACGTCCATGATCCGTGGACGCACACTTGAAACACTTGATACTTAAAATCATTCAACCACGAAAGTGCATATGAATTAAAGTGTTTTTGAGTACAACTGGTCTTGAAATATCTTTCCGCAAATGTATCTGTTCCTAACTATTAGGCCTGTAAAAAGTTCGGAACTTTGCTACTGATAAAACCTGTTCCCGAAAAACTTACGAACGCTATCGTGGATGTTTGGGAATAAACTTTAATATGTGCACTTTCTCCTTTCTTAATACGTGCACATACAAAGACGACACTTCACAAATACTTTCTCAGAGTGGGGCGTGTGCCTTTGCACTGCACTGGGGCCGCGGTGGTGCAGTGGCCAGACCACTTGGCCTCTCACCACGGCGATGCGTGTTCGAGTTCCGGCAATTCCCGGGCCAGGTCACAACACAAGATAAACACGGAGGAGGTTGCCGTAACCCGGCCTGGTTTACCATGTGTCGAGGGTCCAGGGGCAATGTTCCCCCGGCTCACGTTCATCGTGGAGTCTAGTGACGTGCTGTGCCTCATAGCGAGGCGATTCTTCTGTCTGCTCGCGGTAGTGAACTGGCGAGTGATCTGCTATACTGTGGCCTGTCTGTCCACTGTCACCAGTCGAGCTAGCCGAAGGTGATCTATGGCTAGGGACTTGCAAATTTCGCGTTGTTATTTGGTATCGCCCTAACTTTCACTGTGATGTATATAATCGAAGCGGCCTCGGTTCTCCATTGGCTGCTGCATAGATGTAAAGTGACTCCTTCGTTTACTGCACTGCACGTGATTGGACTACCCAAATGTGAAGTGTTCAATTGCTGGCGCAGAATTACCCAGGGCGTGTATAGTCCAATGACAAACTTATTGCAAGAATACTTGTGTTAGAAGTTTAACGTTTCCCCAAATAATAACGAGAATCTTGCAGATCTGTACGTATATCATCGATACGTTGTATGCCACGGCAGTTGTCCCAGGCGGCGCAGCGGCCGTCTTACCCGAACACATGATCTCACGGTGTACTCTAAACACGGCGACGTGGGAGATGGAGTGTCCCATACGTCTGGCCACGATCATATGCGCTGACATCTTCCTCCCTCCCCTCTCCCCCCCATTCCTCATCCTGTGCTCGAATGCTCCTCAAGAGGTCTGGCAACATCCCAGTCATGTGTGGTTGGGAACTATTCCACTCGATGGGGCGGTCACAGCGCCATTGCGCCGCCAAAGGCACGTGTCTCTAATTCAAATGCTGATGAGTGTAGTTTATTATTTCTTGAAGCAAACAGCTTGCGTCGCTTCTTGCCCTCACATTTCCGTGACAAGTTAACTTTTGTTCGATCCTGTATTTTGCTATCCTTACAGTGTAGTCGAATCAAATGTATGTATAATATTCTACGCTGTTGAATGTTACTTACGTACGTAAGTTGCCATTTCCCTTAGCAACAGCCACAATAACAAGGCAAGATAGTTTTGAGCAATTGTTCTCCAATTTCATAATAATATAAATATTTATTGAGCCATGTTATTAGCATTTTGGTTTATGAGGAAAGCGTTAGCTCGCTCGTACTATTTCCAGGAAAGCAAAGTGAGATATTTATGTGAAAATTTTACCATTCTGTTGTTTTACCATCCTGTTGTTAAAGTTTTGGAATTTTTCGGTTTAAAAGTAGCAAAGTTTGTAAATTTGCTTGTATAAGAGACAAACTATTTACAGTGGACTTGGTTTTCGTGGTGAAAATGATTTGTTATTTGAAGTGGTTACTTTTCCATCCGGTTGGTAATGAAGCTTAATATAATGAACCATTGTGAAAGGACCATGTTCCGAAGTGAGTGTTAGTCACGATTGCTACTTACCTTGTGATCCAGTCACGTCTGGGTATAACGGCTCGGAACTAGGCCATCGAACCTCTCTTCCACTGGCCAGTGAAACAGCTACACTCACTCTCTTAAATAAATGTGATTAACGATTGATATGGTTACTGTAAGAATGATTTAGTATATTGTTACGTTACACACCTTCTTTACTTTTAAATGAACAGTAGCAACACATGCCACGATATCTATGATAAGTTAATTAAAATACTAAATCATTGGAAAAATAACCTTTCTCACAATTTTCACCGTAAATATGGGAATGTTATTATGTTTCCCTTTCAAGGATAGTTTAATAATTTATGAATCCCTGCTGAAGTTCTATTTCCATAATATCCTCCCGCTTAATGCGAAGAAAGCTTGACCGAGTCTAGAACATGACACCATAGCGACATAACACCGTATTCATGCTCACTCAGTGCAGTAATAATATTCGCATGACACCATAGCGACAGAACACCGTATTCATGCTCACTCAGTGCAGTAATAATATATCGCATGACACCATAGCGACAGAACACCGTATTCATGCTCACTCAGTGCAGTAATAATATATCGCATGACACCATAGCGACATAACACCGTATTCATGCTCACTCAGTGCAGTAATAATATATCGCATGACACCATAGCGACATAACACCGTATTCATGCTCACTCAGTGCAGTAATAATATATCGCATGACACCATAGCGACAGAACACCGTATTCATGCTCACTCAGTGCAGTAATAATATATTCGCATGACACCATAGCGACAGAACACCGTATTCATGCTCACTCAGTGCAGTAATAATATATCGCATGACACCATAGCGACAGAACACCGTATTCATGCTCACTCAGTGCAGTAATAATATATCGCATGACACCATAGCGACAGAACACCGTATTCATGCTCACTCAGTGCAGTAATAATATATCGCATGACACCATAGCGACAGAACACCGTATTCATGCTCACTCAGTGCAGTAATAATATATCGCATGACACCATAGCGACAGAACACCGTATTCATGCTCACTCAGTGCAGTAATAATATATCGCATGACACCATAGCGACAGAACACCGTATTCATGCTCACTCAGTGCAGTAATAATATATCGCATGACACCATAGCGACAGAACACCGTATTCATGCTCACTCAGTGCAGTAATAATATATCGCATGAGAACTATTTCTTACTGGACAGTACCAGCACACATATTTCCTCTCTATTTTATTCATATTAGTTATAAATTAAATGTTATTATTGATCAATTAAATATTAGTTAAAGTTCAGTTTAATCAAAAATGAGATACCTTCATGTAAACAGAAGTATAAAAATCTTGTGGGACATGGCATAGTTAAGGAACGACCAAACACTTCGCAAACAGGTGATTTTCCGAACGTTTGATTCAAAATGTGTTATGAAACAGCGAATATACTTTAACATCTTGATTCGTGTGAATTAAAAAAGTTATACAGCAAAAATAAATAAAATTCTGTTTAACTTCCTAAATTGTAATGAAAGTTTTAACCTAGATATTATTTTGAAATAATGCCATACATTATGCTGAAAATATATGGGAATGTTAGAAATCGATACTATACAGGTTCAGAAATTTCCAATGCATCCTCTGTTTTATTGTCGAATACAGGAACTCTAACAAGGATATTTGGGGAGAATGTTTTATTCGCGCGGGCTTTCTCACTGTGCATCAACACTGATGTGATAATTTTGTGAATGATTTCTTTTAGTGTATTTAAGAAAAATGTTGGTCGCAACTAAAGTGTTTATCAAATTCACGAGACTGGCGTGGCAATTACTTTGAGTGCAGTGAAGTGGGGAGATTTGGGCGTCTCTTAACATCCAGGTGTTGAGAGCCTATGAGGTAGAGCGAAGTGAGCATGGAATGCAAGGGCGGGGGAAACGGCAGATCCCTGAGAAAACCCGCCGACCAGTGGCATCGTCCGTCACATGGGAGGCGAGTAGTCTAACCACTTCAACACTGTGACCCCAGTTTGTTAGAAGACCCGTCATTGGTTTATCTGTGGGAAGTTTTACTTCCGGTTATTTTAACTATAAATCTTAGCTGATAAGTATGCCCATCTGTTTTTCTCGGAAAGATTAATGCGGAGGCTAGATTTCAATATACTATGTGCACACTTGCAGTCTTCATTTGACTATTGGCCTCTTGTCTTAGTGTGAAGACAATCTGTTATATGAGTGAGCCAATCATAATTAGGCTTCTCCGATACTCACAGTCCGTGATTCGCTGGTATACAGGTAAGACACGTGACAATTCAAATGATCCAATCACGAAAGTGAATCTGAAATAAAGAGCTTTGGAACACAACTTGTCCTGAAATGTTTTCGCGAAAAACAGGTGGCCCTACTCATAAGTTAAAATTGAAATGTGGTGAACAGCATATGTTCTTATGACATGGATAATTATTTTGAACTGTAGCCTAATGTATTATTTTTGTTACATTTTAAGTTTCGTACAAAAAATACATGAATTTAAAATTCATCCATTTCATTTTATAACTTTTACTAACGTGATTTCCACCATTGTCATACTTTTAGTAGGCTACTATTTCATGCGACAACAAAAAAAAGTTAACGACATGCTTTAAAAGAAGAAAATATATTTTCCCACTATTGCACACCCTTACTCACTCACCACCATTACAAAACTCACTCTAGTCTACGTATTTGCGGTCTACTACATCATTTTCTACCAATTGACGGCGACGTTGTCACGGCAGGTCTAAGAGACGTCACGATGTTAGACTTTACAGATGGATGCCGTAGTGGTTTCCCACTTCCATCCGCAGTACTACAGTGCATCGCCATGGTCAGCCGGGCCGGCCGAGTCGCATTGGAATTTGTTCCCATGAAGGACTTCGACAATCACAGATGGGGTTTCCTCGTGGTATTCCCGCTTTTCCCTGCCACTGCATTCCGTCGCTCCTCCATCCCCACCTCTTCAAAGACTTCAGCTGATCAGTGCCACCTCGTCTCTCTCTCTCTCCCTCTCCTCTCTTCCTCTCCTTTCTCTGTCTCCAGGCGCCCCCTCCCCTCCATGAGCTTTTACGTATGGCGGAAGAATACACAAAGTGCTTACAAGTAGATCTTTAGAAGGGCGTTCAGAAGTGTTTATTTTACCGTGAACAGCCTGTAACAACACTGACTTGTCATTTTTCCTAGTTGAGACGTTGCAACCCTGTGTACATGGCAAGCGAGCACGGTTTCCAAACCCGGGACTGTGTAGAGGACTGGGCGAAGGCAGGTAGTCCTAGGAATGCGAGCCCGGACCCCTGCCTCACACGCCAGGCAGGCGTCCTCTGCACTCTACTAACCTAAACAGCAGCGTATTGCACCTTGTTTTATATTTGTACTGATCGACTTGAGGACGTCACTTGCAAATATTCTTCCCTTGCACAAAAAACATTTGCTCGCCTCGTATTTGCTTCATAGTTTGTCGCAATGTAAGTGGAACGTACAGAGAACACCAACGGAAACATGTTCAGTCAGATGCATAAATGTTACACCTTAAATAAATTCCAGTTATGTTTACCAACACTGATTTTACAACAAATGTTAAACTGCTACAGATCAAAAATTGTGCAATAATGTCCTTATTTTGAGCACGTTTCAAGAACTGCGAAAATATTCTGAAGCGTGATTCAAAGATAAATTGAAATAATTCATGCTGTCTTATTTTAACGTGAATTAACTCGTTTCTGTAAGTAAGTTAGATTGTATTATTTGTGCCCCCAAAAGACACCAAAACAGTGATTTCGACATACAATTGAGCTACAAATATGCGGTGTAAAATTTGTTGGTGGCAGGAAATAGTAGCCGTAAACAATGTCTATAAGTTGAAGTATATTCCACTAAACTACAATATAATGCATTATTTTTGTTGAGCTACGCCCTTACGGCAACCTCCATAGCCAAGGTCGCTAAGAACTTGGTTTACAATTACGACGTCCAGGATTCCCTTCCCGGCATGTCATTCACGTGACGTGTGTTAATTTTATACCTAACTTTACATCAGTTTACTGTGTGAATAAAGATGTAAGGAATGCAACCTGGGACCCGCGCTGTTTCTCTAACCTGAACGTGGCCGCGGTGGCTGAGCGGTTAGCCTGCTTGCCTCCCACTATGGCGAACCGGATTTAATCCCCGGCCGGGTCACCGGATTTTCACAATTGGGAATCGTGCCGGACGATACCGTTGGTCGGCGGGTTTTCTCGGGGTACTCATTCCGGCGCCGCTCCATATTCACTTCAATCACCCTCGTCGGCTCTCAAGACCTCGCTGTTAAGAGCCGCCCAAATCTCTTCACTTCACTTCTAACGTGAACGCTGAAATGAGCGATTCCTTACGATGTAGCGGCGTCGCAATGCAAGCGTAATGGAAATGGGAATACCCTGAGAAAACCTGTTAGCCAGAAGCAAGTGTGACACGTTTCCCTCGTATGAAAATCCGGTCTGGTGTGGTGAGTAGTGAGTTATCTAGTCATTAGACAACCACGGTCCTCCATTGGCGATGTCAAGTCGTAATAATTTAAGTGTGTTTGTTAATTAATATAAAGAATGTGTTATCTGGGACAGACGTGTCTGACAATATGTGTTCTCAGAGTTGTGACAGTGAGAATGCCTTAGTAGTATTTTTATATAGGTTCTAGCGACGGTAAGTTTTTGTCGTGTTAACGGGATGCTGCAGTCTGGTCCAGTCACTTTCATACCTCGGCGTCTTGAGGAGATCCGACTGTGGAGACAGCCTTTCTCTCCTTCTCTCCTCAGAGAGAGGAGCAAGTTTCCCTCTCAAATACATCGCCCCGGGGCCACATCGCAGGCGAGTTTCACTTTCTTACCTTTCCCCGGACCTGCCTGCCTCTCCTACTGCTCCCAAGCACATGGAGTGCCTACATTCTCCTGCCGACACTTATATATACACCTTCTTCTCTTCCTTGCAGTGCTAGGTGTGTTCCTGCATGGCGAATGTGGACGAAATGTTTGGACAACCAGAAACAAAGAGCCCAAAAACCATCCAGACGTGTAATAAACGTGTAGATAGAACCACCTATTCTTCGCTAAGACATTCACGTGCAGGCTAGAGTTGCGAAGAAATATTCTTGCGAAGAGGGTTAATGATTAAGAGAGGAATTTTGAACATACGCCATTTATTAACTATAGAGTCACAGAAAACGAAGTCCGAGGCGCGAAACAATCACAGAACAACGAACCGAGAGTAGCTGAAGTGTGTGTGTATATATATATAATTTATTTATGTATATATAAAATTGAATAACAAAAAACTGAATTACTGCAGCTACTCTAGGCTCGGTTTTCAGTCATGTATTTGTGTCTCAGACTTGGTTTTCTGTGACGACATAGTGAAGCAGTGGAGTATGTTCAAAATATTTCGCTTAATCAGTTCACGCCAGACTTAAATATACTAAGTGCACATCTGCACATATACTTTTGTTTCTGGTTGTTTGTCACTGTGAGGACTTCTTATTATCTGACTGGGCCAATCAGAAACAGAGTTGCTCCAATACCGAATTTCCGTACTTCGCGAGCGTACACATAAAAGTCGTGACAATTAAAATCACCCTATCACTGAAGTGGCCGTGAACTAAGTTGTTTTGTTCTGAAGTGCAGCTAGGAACGAATTTTTTTTTCGAGAATAACTGGTGGTGCTACGTTTAGAAGATCCCAAGGACACAGACATTTTTCACAGGAGAAGATACAAAGAACAATCACGAGACCATTTCACACGCAGATATGTGCAGATATATATTAGTACGGCAGAACAAACACATCCCTGACTAACACAGTAGGCTCCCCACGACGCACATTAGCGATAGTCGGTGATTACAACAAACTTCATGTCTCCGGCTGCCCAGGCCGAGAAGCTGCTCGCCAGTTCAGGGCCTTGCGCGTAAAGACGATAAGATATTCAATTCACGTACCTACCTCGCCCTAAGGGCTTCCATTGCCTCTAAGCCCATGACACGCAGAATACATCCAGCCATACGGTACGGCGCCCTTCAGGAACTACATTAGCAGAGTAGTTGTGTACACTGCTGTGTATCTAGCTAGGGGTAATTGTTTATTGCAAATCTATTCCACGGCTCAGCTCAGATTCACTTTCTTGACCATTGATTATAATTATCACTCATCTTAGCTGTCTAGCCGGGAATAATGGTTGTTCAGTATTACAGTATGTGTATGTTACGTGTGATTGGCCCGGCCATATATGAAAATGTCTTAGCCTCCAACATTGACACGGAGACTACGAGTGTTAACTTCCGAGTCCGGTGGAACATACACACTGTGTTTATTACTTACATGGCAATATTTATTTTGAAAAGTGTTTAAAGTATTAAATATGGCTGAAAGGAAAAAGTGACTAGTGCCTGTTCACTTGACCGTGAACAGCCTGTATACAAGGACGTGACACGTTGTAACGTGAGCAGCCTGTATACAAGGACGTGACACGTTGTAACGTGAGCAGCCTGTATACAAGGACGTGACACGTTGTACCGTGAGCAGCCTGTATACAAGGACGTGACACGTTGTAACGTGAGCAGCCTGTATACAAGGACGTGACACGTTGTAACGTGAGCAGCCTGTATACAAGGACGTGACACGTTGTAACGTGAGCAGCCTGTATACAAGGACGTGACATGTTGTAACGTGAGCAGCCTGTATACAAGGACGTGACACGTTGTAACGTGAGCAGCCTGTATACAAGGACGTGACACGTTGTAACGTGAGCAGCCTGTATACAAGGACGTGACATGTTGTAACGTGAGCGAGTTCGCTCACTGATTGTCTGCGAGGGGCTGTGGAACTTGTGTCGCGCTGTACAGGCTGTCATACCAGGCGCTGGGTGTTGCTGACTAGCGGCGCCATATTGCTGGCGTGTGCGGTACGAGTTCACGTAACCATCTGCTGTTTTAGCCTCTGTATTATCAAGTGCTCTGTCACAAGATATCATCTTCTGTGCTTTCTCAGTTCACATTCTGCCATAACTGCGCAAGGATAGGTATTAACTGAGGCATGGTAACTGGAGTCAACATATTGTGATTGAGTCTAAACGTAACTTGCTATTTGTATTAAGGATACGACGAGTGAGTAGAAGTAACTTGTTATCTCTTGCATTCTTGTTGTAATTGCTGTTCATGATATAAGTGTTGTTATTAATTAAATATATATATTTATAATCCTATCTATTATTCAGCTCTCCCTGAGTAAACCCCCGAACACCCTTACCTCCACTTAAGGTGAAGTGAGTAACTGGAAGGAAGGAGAAAGAGCAAATTATAAATAGGAGATAGGGAGTTGTCACAAGATGCAAATTAGTGAAATTTGACTGCGGCAAGTGAAACTTGCTGCACGACACTATGATTAATTTGACTGATTTCCACTCATTTGTCGTAGTCTGTGGGTCCGTGTCGTCGTCATGAATGGCCGTTCGCTTGTCCAGTGAGGGTTTATAAACCAATCAGAACGCACCTTGTTTGTGCCTGAACCTGTACAATTTGTCCCTATTACGTACTTTCGTTCATCTCGAAAACATTAGTCATTCGTGACTGAACACGTTTAAATACCATATTTTCCTTTATTTATCCACTTTCCAACTCGACAGGATTTAAATAGGAGATCGAATGTTAAGGAAATGCCGCCTTAGTGCATTTATTTTAAAGATAAGCGACTCAAACAAAATATTTTCTTCGCATATGTTAGGAGAAGATCCCCGCGAGCGTATATTTTTAGTATAGATAAGCAGTATCTACTTTTTGTAAAACACAAATTTAAAAGATTCCTTACAACCAGGTTGTACACGTTATGGGAGCATCTACAACGTCTCCTATAAAATTCGCGAAGACTACGTTTTGTTTGAAAGGACTTTTTTTTAGTTAACGCACTGAGGTGAGATCGCCTTAACATGGGATATCCTATTTAAATCTCGCGGCTGCAGGCAGCCACTGGTAAGTACATGATCGGCAGAGAAGTCGTATTTTTAACGAGGTCCTCGTACACATAATAATTACCGAAACAAGAGAAAATACCGGCAGCTGGGCTGATCCGCACACGCAGAAGTATAACAAACATAACCCGTTGAAAACTGAGAAACTAGCAGAAACAGAAATTTCACTTTGGACACAGCCACGAGCAAAACACAAACGCAGCGAAGCACACAGCCGGAATAAACAGTAGTAAAAAAACAACACAGGGCCGGGAACGATTAACACAAGGATCTCAACGACAGGCATGAAAGTACACGACAATATGAACAGCCACTCTTCCCCTTCCAACCCAAGATATTTAATAAGCCAATAAACAGAGTAAAACAAGCAAAGTGACCATACAATAACAGAAATACAACGAGCATACAAAGATATACCTTGGCATGGTTGCCAGCCTAGAAATAATTGAACGCCAGAGAAAACAAATTTTATCCTGAATACATTAATACAAGGTACGGATAGATCATAATACAGAGCAGAGACGGGAAAGGATTCGGCGTTGGCCTATAGTAAGGAACGACCCCAGCCGAACTAGGATTCTAATCCATTTCCTGTTGAATATAAGCCCAGAGTTTGAGCACTCTAGCACCTCCATCAGCCCTATGATTGCAAGTGAATAAGTGTACTGCGCATGTGCCCAACATTGGCTAGATAAATTTCTCAAAATAATATATCAAGTTCACGTGTTTCAGCAATGATGTGGCATTCACCTAACGTAGGTTTTTTTTTTTTTTTGCAACAGTACACTAAGGTTAGTGTGAGCTGCATGGCTGTGACATCTGTGTAGGAAGAAAAGTAGTTCAGTGCTGTACCAGTATAATCACTCTGCGTTCCACTGTTGCTCCTGGCATCTACCTGGCTGAACTCAGTGTAACGGCTATTGGATTCGGACTATAGTCCATTCACGGTTACTTCGGCCTTTTCTGAAGCCCTGCTAAAGTTCTACTTCCAGGATATTCCTCCGCCTCGTGCAAACTAAGCTTAACTAATCTTGGAGAATTACACCAGAGGGACAACGCACCACATTCGTGGCCACTGAGAGTAAAAGTATTTGGTATAAGAACTCATGCTCACTAAGCGCTACCAACATACATATTTTCTCCCTGTTTTTTATTCAGATTTTGTATAAATGAGGCATTATAATTTATAGATAAAATACGAATAACATTTCAATTTAACAGAAAAAAGGCAACTTTTGTGAATAGAAGTACAGAAGCTTGTGATAGAGGACGTATTTAGGAAATAACTAAACACGTCATACATGGGGATATTTTTCAAAGGTTTGATTCAAGAAGGCGGAATAAACAGTGACTGGACTATAGAAGCCGTCCCAACGTACGCCTGGGCCACGTGTAGAGCTACAAGAGAACCATGTGTGCTGTGAATGAGGCGTAAGCCTGAAAACTGTGCCTACAGAAGTGTCCGCCTGCACTATCGCCAGTGGAGAAGGCAATGTTACACAATAGTAGGCTCGCGCGCTCGATGACACACAGAATATCTCTCCTCCGTACTTTCGACACTCTCGACAAATTTCTTATGTTTACGTTGGTTTCAAGTGACAAAATAACTCTTTACTCGCGTACTACACTATGCTCCTTTAGATTAATTTCAACCATTTAACACATATTTGCCAAATAAGTTATGATAATTTAAACTGGAAGCTTAGTTATTCATCTGACATAAAGGTCGTTCCATTTGTGGGAAATTACTTATGGAAAGGTGGCTTGTTTACAAAATTACGTTTTCACGTAATCGATTTACATTATTTTTTTAACGTTTATATCTATGTTTGAATATTACGTGTAACTTTTAACGTCATTAAACAGCTGTTTCGATAATATGAATGTCAGAATATTGTTTGTCACCAAAATTTAAAAGTAGGAGAAAATGCTTGTTTTTATAAATGAAAATAATTTTATATATTCGGTGTGTCTTAAAATTTTGAGGAAATTTATTATTTGCATGCAATTTTTTACGAAATAATAGTGCATTATTTTGTGTTAACTGCAAAGTAACTAAATTTTCTAAATGCAATGATGCTGCAATGGTAATAAAATATTGCCCCCTTTTTTTCTGCAACTATTCTGTGCCAAAACCAATGTAAAGTTATGTGAAACTAAATTTTTGTCTGTGTGGGGACACTGTCATTTTTCTTATAACTTAAGTACAGTTAAGTCCAATTTCAGGAGGAAAATATCTTGTAAATTAATACATTAACTGTTATCTCTGGTCTTTATATTAGGAACTTTGCAGTTGGCTTCCAACGGCCAGCATGAAACATTTAGCTTATCGTCAAATGAGTTGGTGCAGTGGTACACACTGGTTCGCTTCTCGATACAAACACTGTAATTTTGGTTAACCACTCCATGGCGGTTCCTTGACAGCAGTCATGAACACCTCCTTCTCCGTTTATGATTGTGCGAGTACGTGGCTTCGTCTGCAAAGACCACTTAAACAATAGTTATGTAAGATAGAAGTGAGCTGGTAGTGAACAACGTGTGGTGCAGTTGCAGGTGTTGATGGCCGCGGGGGCGGTGTTGAGCTGCGTCTGGGGCGAGGACACGACGTCGGCTGAGCTGGCGACGACGACAGTCGAAGCTGAGACGACGCCCACTCCGACTGAAGACGCCAGCAAGAACAAGAGGACAATCGACCAGCAGCTCGGCTATGGACACAACGACCTGCAGCCACGCTTCCAGAGGATACAGCAGCCTCGGCGGGTCGTGCAACAACAGCCACCGCGTGGCGGTGGAGGGTACTTCCTGCCTCCCGAGTACTCCTTCCAACAGGACGTCGATCAGGGGACCTACCCCAAGCCCCAGCAGTCCTTCGTGCAGTCGCCGTACGACGGAGGAGAGACCGCGGCGACCTCCAGTGCCGCGCACCAGGTCTACCAGGACATCCCACCTCAGGGCTTCGTTCCTCACCCAGCGTTGAGGTCTCCATTGCTGGCCGCCGCGCCGCAGCTCTTCAACTCGCCTTTCCTACTGCCCGGCGCTGGACTGGCCCCACCGCAGTTCGTCCCCGTCATCATCCTGAGGCTGCACGACGTGGGCGCGGGCCCCCAGGTAGCGCAAGCGTTCCCCGCCCTCCTGCACTCCCCGCCTGCGAGACCTGCACCGGCCTTCAACCTGCAGGCCCTACAGTCACTGCTGCTGCAGCAGTACCAGCAGCCCGCCGAGCAGCCGGCCTACAGCCAGCCGCAGCCAGACAAGGTAGTGTACATCGCGCCACCAGGCCACAAGACACTCTACAGTAGCGGCAAGAAGCCCCAGGTACCTGGGGTGGTGCTGTCCAAACCACGCAAGGCAGTTCCAGCTCCTGACCTGCAGAACTACAAGTTCAACCCCTACAAGGACAAGCCACAGTGAAGCATCTACTGCTGCTGTCTGCTGCAACTCCCTGGTAGACACTGTGGACATGATGTGAAGGCCCGTAGTCCACAATACAATCATACTGTTTATCTCTTGTGGTGGCGCTCTAATACTTTACATTGCCATTATGTACCATGGAAAGACTCCTAGCTACTTACTGACGTCACACGAGTACCCATCACAGTGCGAAACAAGAAGTTTGCAATGGCGAACATTGGAAGGGAACATTCCCTAAGATTCCAGAAAACTTGCTACATTTCCAATCTCTGAGTTGCTAAATATTTTAAAAGTTTTCCTCTTTCTTCGTAAGATTTCCATGGGTTCAGAGAAAAAATAAAAAATCCTCAAAATCGTTATATATAAATATATTTATATTATTGTGTACCTGATTTTTTGACCCAGTCCTTTAAAGTATGTGGTCCTATTACAGATGTACTGATGAAGATACAGAATTACATTGCCATATTGTTGTTTTACAAGTTTGTATAGTTTTGTAGTTTTGCTAATTTTTTACACATATACTAATGTAAATCAGAGTAAAGAATTTTTGTAAAAAAAAATTTAGTTTTGGTTTTATTATTGCTTTCCTGTTTTTTCAGTACTAGTGGTGCTGCTTATTGTCATGTTTCGTGAGAACATACTAACTCACGCTGGTAAAGTTTCACATCAAAACTAATATGTGGCTGTAATGTTAGCGGTCGTGAACACTTCTTCGTAATTGCGTTCTGACTGCTTGTTGACGGCAGGTTTAGCCATCAAGTTGTTTGGTCACTGCCCGAAAGACCAATTTTGCATCGGTAGTTTGTTAGTTTTTGAAGCTAGGGCTCTAAAAGGCTAGGCGATTTGAGTAAGGTTCACACATGAGTGTGTGTCTCTCTCTCTCTCTCTCTCTCTCTCTCTCACTCTCTCTCTCTCTCTCTCTCTCTCTCTCTCTCTCTCTCTCTCTCTCTGGGTTCGGCACAATTTCCTACACTGTTGTTTCCTTTTCATTCCTGACTTATGTGCTGATAAGCTCCAGAGCCAGTATCTGATTATGTCCTTCATAACAGAACTTAGTTTATTCAGTGAGTTTCAAACATTTCCTCAGAAACCCAACGTACTATTATTATGAATAGGTATCCATTGTGTGGCATGAAGCCGCATAGAAAATGTAGCACACACATAGTACAAAGAGTGTTACAATTTCACAGCTACTTGCAGAGGAATACTAAATCACTGTATTAAAACCTCGTGTCAGCAATGTGTTGCACAGAAAGTTCGCACTAGTCGGCACAAAGAGAAAGTTTTTTTTTTTCTGTTTAAGTACATCCTTCATTAGAAGACTGCTTATTTGCACTATGAAGACATAAAGGCAAGCTGTAACATTTTAAACAAGACTCATAATAGGACATGCTATTCATAGCAGTACTAATACGACACCATAACTTAATATCGTATGTAATGTGGTCACAAATAAACATACCCTTGGCGAAGGTACGTTAATATGTCATTCTAAAGCAAAGACGCAGACTTTAACTATATGTGGCCGCGGTGGTGTAGTGGTAAGACCACTTGCCTCCCATCTAGGTGAATCAGGTTCTATTCCCAGCAGGGTCACTCCCGGATTTTGGAATGTGGAACTCTTGCGGGAAGATGCCAATGGTTGGCGGGTTTTCTCGTTTCCCCCGCCCTTGCATTCTGACATTGCTCCATACTCACCTCACTTCACCTTCAATGTCTCTCAAGACCTCGATGTTAAAAGCAGACACCCTTCAATACCAGCCCTTTACATATTGTTTATAAGTATCAGAATCCCGTGGGATATTACTGAGGTAATCCATAAGTAGTCAGTATAAAATAGATCTGGTACTACCAGGAATTCTTCTCTAAAACTAATTAAAAACTGCCATGTAACTTAAGACATATTCTATGGTTATCCTAAAACTGCACTTAGTGCCATTACTTCTGTCACTTTCTAAAATACATCGCAGTATAACTTGAATCTCCTTCTAGGCCTCTTAGTTTGGGTTACGGACCCGAGGGAGTACACAGGTGCGGTATCAGCACTCGGGACCATTCTCGCACAGAGGTAGTCACTCCATACAGCTGTCAGTCTCACCTCTCTCATTAAAACATTGTCATTCTTAAAATACATCGCAGTATAACTTAAATCTCCTTCTAGGCCTCTTAGTTTGGGTTACGGACCCGAGGGAGTACACAGGTGCGGTATCAGCACTCGGGACCATTCTCGCACAGAGGTAGTCACTCCATACAGCTGTCAGTCTCACCTCTCTCATTAAAACATTGTCATTCTTAAAATACATCGCAGTATAACTTAAATCTCCTTGTAGGCCTCTTAGTTTGGGTTACGGACCCGAGGGAGTACACAGGTGCGGTATCAGCACTCGGGACCATTCTCGCGCAGAGGTAGTCACTCCATACAGCTGTCGGTCTCACCTCTCTCATTAAAACATTGTCATTCTTAAAATATGTGACACTTATGTCACCATTATTTCTTTCCTTAGCCATTCCCCTTATATATCTTACTCTGGTGCCATATATTTCTCTTGTCCGTAGAGGCTACAATCAGTTAGTCATTTAGTCTGTCGGGAGTTCCTATCATGACTAATATGGAGGAGTTTCCTAGGGCGTATATAGCCAAGCCAAATGTAGCGCCTAGGCCTTGTCGCGGCTCCATACTTGATGGTAACTTCCTTCATCCTAAACCACTATTCACCATGTAAACTTATTCTGCACTCTGGCTAGAGCCGTCAGCCAGGGCACTGTCCTTGTCATGATAGGTTATGCCTTAAGTGAGCGGACCACACTGTAACTTGTAAAGGGTTTAGTGTAGTCAAAGGTCACTCGTCCATATGTTCTCATTGCGTCACTGGGTCAAATTCTGGACCTCTGCGGCAGTATCTTTCCGTTAGGTAATGCAATAATGTGTCGTAATCTGTGGTCAGGCTGTTCTGGGAGATCAACATTCTGTCCACA
Source organism: Dryococelus australis (assembly GCA_029891345.1). Classification (NCBI taxonomy): domain Eukaryota; kingdom Metazoa; phylum Arthropoda; class Insecta; order Phasmatodea; family Phasmatidae; genus Dryococelus; species Dryococelus australis. Next base: position 119,917,240 of record CM057004.1, on the reverse strand, counting down.
GCCTCCATTCGTGGATAAACTATCTTATGTCCATCTTACATTTGCCCGACAAGCAATGCCAGCGCCGCCGTCAATATGGCGGACTCCGCAAGCCGAGAATGTTTATGGTTCCACTCACTTTTATTATAAACCTCCTCTGGACTTTTATTGCCCGCCCATATCAGTAGAGTCTGTACCGGCACGTCAATCCTGTTATTCACAGGCCAGGCAATATGCACCACTGCTTCCCAAGTGCAAACAAATCTTCGATATTTAGATTTGTTTTCCCAATTTTTCATTTCTCTCTCCGCCTTGTCTGTATGAGGATCCTGCAAGACAGGATTTTCCTGTACAACACTGGACCTGGGGTGGATTCATCCTCCAGAATTACTTCAGATCTTATTTAACTGTTGATAGACTAGTTGTCTGTCTATTAGCGCTTTGAGGTACATCACCCGAGGCAACAAGTAGTTATTTAACTCTTTTTTCACCTTTTTCCATTGATCAGTGGCGTATACCACTATCTCCTCGTGGATCTTGCCAAACCATAACCTTCCAAGTCATCAGCAGTCTGTACTTAAGTCTCACACCTGGAAGCACTCGCTGCTGCCTGGCTTTCCTCACCCGAGACGTCGCCCTCGTCTTGGGGAGTCCTGAGATATAGTTCAGAGAATGAGCCGCACCTCTTGTCCCCACACTATTGGATGAACATGTCTAGTTGAATCTAAATCCGATGCTGTAGGAGTCGGTAACTGACTTCATATTGTATCTTATCAAGGATGCGTTCAACCTAGTTTATTGTTAATCGTTTGTCAACATCAGGATATGATGTTCATTCTGAGAGGAGACGTTCATGTCCAGGGCAGGTCCCAACCCAGTCCTGGCCGGTGGTTCAGCAGTTTCTCAGTACCATGGCTCGCGCCGAGGTGTGGCCGAATGGACTGTCATCTTGGTCTGTACTTGTTTTAAGGGTTCGAAGCTCTTATCTTGACTCGCGTGTGGCCAGGGACCGAGGTCCCCCAAAGTCAGTTGCCCTCTTAGCCGGCTAAGTGATCAGCAGTTGTTAGCTGAAACTATAGCGGTACACATTGTGCTAAATCAGGCACCTGGTCGGCTGAGAACGTTGGCTCATTGCCACTACACGGCCCACGAGGTTCGGAAGGGGGGGGGGCAACATCTGAGCCACTTGTTCTCGAGACTCAGTTCAATCCGGAAAGTACACTGAGAAAACCCCGATGTTAAGAGCAGCCCAATTATCATCAATCCGCTTTAATTAGTTAAAAGAAACACCTTTACATTATAATATTAAAATAATACATGTGGCCCTTATCTTCCACGCCACTGCGGTCTTGTACACTGTTAATATCGGAGAGCACAAGCAACGCGTTCCTTGTACTGGTAGGGCGAACCAGAGAAACGAAAACTTAATTAATTTATCGACTAACAAAAATCATCCACACCCATCGTCTTTAGGTTTAACACCTTAACAAAAAACTTGTAAATTATAGTAGAATTTAATTTAACTGGACAAATGTAGCTGGAAGTTTAAGTCAGTAATTTAATAAATACTACAGGAACTTTATGACAACTGTCTTTCTGCAGAGCGGGTGCTGTAAGCACGCCGCTAAATTCTTTCATTTACTGCATATATGTACGTCTCTACAGCCTAAAATAAATGTGTACGTAACTGACTGCAATTAACCAATAACAGCATATACAATGCAAAGCAGTTCAGTGTGTGAACAGAGATAGTTACTGCGCAAACTGCCATCTGTACTCTACAGTTGGCAAATACACGTGCTTTACTCTAAAGTTGGCAACTGTTCACACAAAAATACTTTTAAATGCCAGTACGTTACTTTCGACAATATTCTAAAGCAAATACTATTGTCGTGCCACCCCCAATCACACGAATTTTACATCGGTGATCGTAGAGATCTTAGCAACATACAATTCGCTACACCGAAAGTACAAACCCAAGGAGTGGATCTAATTGCGCTTATGGATGTTTTGTGAGCAAAGTTGACTACTAGGGCAGAGCCAGAATAATAGTCCTCAATATTAACTTATGCAGTTAACTATCAGCCATCATTAAAAAATATTATTATAGATTGCGCAATATTAAGGTTCAAAGGGAGAATAATACAAAAAAACTAAATAAGAGGTCCAAAATCCTGTGACTTCTTACACATATATATGTGTGTATATATATATATATATATATATATATATATATATATATATATATATATATATATATATATATATATATATAAAATTCTGAGTATTATAATATTTTGGTATCTCGGTGGCACCCTTTTTTCTTTTTGTTTATAATCAGAATTAACAAACATACAATACGATCAGCTCTACATCAGAGTCAAAAAAATGTTTTGCACCAACGCCTTGTTGGTAGATTATAGTAAGTATGAGAATTACATGGGTATAAAATTTACATATACCCACAAAAAAAATTACAATGTTTCACATATCTTCACATAACACAAAAAATTATTTTATGTGACTCTGACGGTGTTTGGGTAAAAATACCCCAAACTTAAACTATTGTCAGTTTTCTTTTTGTCGGCGTAATTTTAAGTATTTTGTAGTTGAACATTGTATACACATGAAGGCTTCCTGATTAATTGGTTCCGCCGCGAACCAGATCCACTGTCATCAGATTGAAGGCGAACAGTTACATGGCAGTTATTCCAACACTCAGAGGCTGTTCGGACTCAGCTAACAAACAAGTCTGGAAAGTTCGCCTACTGCATGCATCGCACTAAGAAAAAAGATATTACCAACAAGTTGTACCTTCTAGCCTAAAAAATACATTAAAACATCGCCGCGTAAAACAAGATTCTCATCAAACTTACCAACAGTAGTATTAAATGTTTTGTCACCCCAGCAAAAGGAATTTTTCCACAGCAAAAATATATTGAAAAGTCAACTACATGTTGATGGTCTTGAGAAAGGAAAAGGCTCGCGTCAGCTCCATAGAGCAATAGAGTCAGCACCATAGAGTAAAATAATTATGTTAGTAGAAATAACATATACAAGTGCTGCTATCTTAAGTGACTGAGCTGAACACAGAAATACCAAATTTCACACACACATATTAAAAATATATCTGGAGTTTACAACCAGGTAATTTTTTCACTAGAAAAAAATTTAATGAAGTTTTTACATAAACAGTGTACCACATAAACAAACACATTACTTTTAAGCATTAATACAAATGGTTATGACAAAGGAAAAATTAGTAACATTTACTTCACATAAATTTCAGAATTAAATTTGAGCAAATAATTAACCAAAAAAAAAAAAACTAAGGACAATAGGACTTTGCGACAAAACAAACTTTTATCCGAATAAGGGCAACGACAAAAAGACAAAGAAAAAGCATTAGGAACGTGCTTATGGTACCAAAAAATGGCACACACTCCTCGCCTTTAAACCAGACCATGGCCGGTTAATGGTCAAGAAAATCTTAAAATATTCTAGATCAGAAACTAACATAATATACTACGTTAACCCCCCAGAAAAAATAGCAAGTAACCAATTACAAAACTTTCAACATTATTGCCTATTCTCTTGTAGAGCAGGAGGTAGCGTAACCACAAGTTACTTCGGGTAAGGGAAGTGAAGGTGATGTTTGTGGTGAGGAACAGTTGGGAAGAACTAGGCCAAGAGCAGAAATTCTGCAAGAAACTAACATGGATACTGGGCTAAAGTCAGGAGTACTTGGTGGGGTATGTACTGGATGGAGAAGGTGGAGCATGTCATTGAAGTTTGGTACCATGTGATTGGAATGCCAACATAGCATCAAGTGTCTTAACCAAGGAGCCATTCAAGGTGAGGTTGGGAAACTTTGAAAAGAGAAGATACGTAAGGTTAGGTGCAAGTTTTGGAACATGAATCATGGGTAGGGTAAGATTAATGCTCATGGCTGAACTAACAGAACCAAAGGTTTCGAAGTAGGGACTTACTATGTCAAAATGAGTAGATTAGCTAGGTAACTGCTCCCATTCAGAGTGAGAGGGAAAGAGTGAGTAGCATCAGTAGTATATCTATGGGGAAGGGTGATTTCGAGAGAGAATTTAGTAGCAAATAAACAAAAGGAAGGGGTTTTCTGGAGAAAAAAAAGGGGGGAAATTCAATATTAGCAATAGATATGTTGTAAAAGTCCAAATAGGGTTTGTCAGAGAAAAGATTGAATTCACAGCTATCAACATGACTGTCAAAAATTATGATTTTGACACTGATATAAAGCATTATGATTTAGTGAAGCAAATAACGTTCTGTCTGGGCTAAAACAATGAATTCATTCACATATAACAACAAATACTGATTCAAATTTTCAACCTAAAGGGCAAGAGGAAAGCATGATATCTTTCAAAAAGGCTGACCTTGTTGGCTAATGGGACATTCACAATAACATTTTTTAATGTTTGTAAATTACAGCTTCCACTTAACTATGCCCATAAAACATATACAAATTTTCACATATTACAGGAGTTATCATGTATAGAGGTAAAGCAATAAGCTGTTAGACCTTATTCAAGATGTTAACAAAATGCGCTGAACTCAATAAAGTAGAGATCAAACTACCATGAACACTGGTTTCTATTGTGTGTTTCAGATCAAAAATTTCCATCCTATGGCTGTTCACGGTAAAGTGAACACTTTTGAGGCCCTAGTTACTTTTTTCTTTCAGCCATTTTTTATTCTTTAACCACCCTTTTAAAGAAATATTGCAATGTAAGTAATAAACGAAATGTGTATATTCCACGGCACTCTGGAGTTAACGTCTAAGGCTAAAATAAAATATATTTATTTACTATTATTCCAAACGAGAGGGCTTTCAAAAGTGCTCACTTTACCATGAATAGCTTATAGCATTGGACACAGCTTCAGTAACAAGGGGTAGCATTGTATCAAGGTCAACAAGAAAACTGACTAATAACATTCGGTCAAACACTTCATGTAGAGTTTTGTTCATAGACACATAAAAAACATTATAATGTTCAAAGTGGTGGTTTGCCAACGCTTGAATGCTCTTGGTGTTATTCAAAATTCGATCTTCCTTATTACGCAGTAGAAATATGTGATTAGCTAAATTGACAGAAATTTTGTCTTGATTGTTGGGGAGATAATTTTTTCGCTTGTCCAATAGAGCAAGATCTTGTCTGTCGAGGGTGCCAAACATAGTTTTCAAGATTTTTCCTCAAATATAAAAATTACCACAATTTTTTCGGGATGCGGAAGGTAAGAGAGAAGTAAAGGCAGAAATTTCAGACTTGAACGCCATGGAATTTTCTTTCATTTGAGCTACTGCAAACTGAAAGTTCTAATCAAAACTAGAATTCTAAATCAAGTCCCACATTTCCATTTCATGTAAGACAATAATAGCAAATTTGAAGCAATTCCTATAGTTCAACACATTCCATTTCGAGTTTAAGAAGACTAAAATACATTACAATGGAGTAGTAGCTGTAAGTGAATAAAACTTAATCTTCCTTTTCGAATACTACACCGGAATTGAGTGTTTTTGCCATCACAGATGACTCAGACAGACAGTAGGCAGTAAGGAATATAATCAAGTACCACCACATGATTCACGGCAGCGAACAGCAATGCAAGAAATCAGAACAGGTTTACAGAGGAACTGAACATGCACTAGAACAAAAAATAGAAGAAATAATAACAGGAGATTCAATTCAATATCTAAATTCCCAAATTGATAACAAATTGAAATATTAAATATTACATAAATTATGCAAATCATAAATCAACCCAATTAAATTTACCAGATTCTTGTTACAACCCTAGCTCAACCAACTAACATACCAATGGTAAACACACAATTATATTGCGCACTAAAATCCAGGGACCGTGGATTTTTTTAGTAGGACTAATTTAAATGTGAAAACCCGGGAAGACTAGGACCTGTGGGTGATCAGTCCACAGTCAAAACAGACAGATACAACAAAAGAAAGATATGGCTAAATTCAACACACATGCAGAATATGCAGCTTCTAACACTGTGGAACTCAATCAATTAGAAAGTAGCCCAAGAACGATAAAGGATATGGGTGAGAAATTGGCACGCTTGTTATATAGGCTCCCATTTTAGTGTCAGCCAAGTTAACTGCAACAGGTGTCAAAAAGCATTTGCTCTGATAAGGACCAGACCAATGAAATGATAATTTGGCCATACGTTTGTCCACCACCCCACTATTTGTGTGAGTTTTTAAGAGAACTAAATCTCCAGTTCAAAAAGGATTATCTTTTCTAATTTCGTTGTATTTTACACGGCTTCGCTCGAAGGACCGTTTGATATTTGAGTGCTTCTGCCCAAATTTCTTGGATGTCTAAGACATCATCGGGAATGAAATCACTACAAGTTGGGGAGAGGACGATTTGGCATGTAACTAAACATCAAAATGAAAGGTGTGGATTTGTGTGACTCATGTTGAGCATGATTGAATGTCATTCGTAACTAGAGCCAATTCTTGCCCCAATTGGTTTGATTCTTTGCATGTAAGACAATTAATGCCGAATGCAGCTTTCAATTAAAATGCTTCACATGCGAAGGTGGAGGATTATATGGTGACAAAGTGATGTCTTTGATCCCATAGGAGCAGCACATGTCGTTTAAAGTCTTGGAAATAAACTGAGACCCATTATCTGAAACCATAGTAGAAGGTATGCCAAAATTTTCAAATATGCACATCTGAAACGCCTGTACGGTAGAAAATGAATCAGCTTTCCTCGTGGGAACTAACCACAGAAATTTGGAAAAAGCACCAATACATACCAAAAGCTTGTTATCATCAGACTTACTCTTAGGAATGGACCTAAAATATCAATAAATAACTTTTACATGAGCCTTTCTGCTACTTCTGAGGACAAAAAGCCTACATGTGTATTTTGACTATGCTTACTCATTGCACCCAACTAACAGGTTGTAATGTTAAACCTAGAATCATGAGTTATTCATCTTATAAACAACTGGCCATTCAATAACAAGGAATCATAGTGTAATATAAATGTGCAACATAAACGAGTCCCGTGGTGTAATACTTTACGATTATTCACCAATCTTCCCTCCTGTGGTTTTAATTTATGTAATATAGCCCTCAAGGTACGCTATCAGTTACTTAGTTCTTGAGCTACAGCACCGCGATTCTCATGGTACCTCTTTTCCTGCATATCCAGAACTGTATCTTGCTCTCTGAGTACTGTTGTTAAGGTTTTATCCATAGTTCTGATCTGCTAGAACAGGTAGTGCTTCATGTTCTGCTTGTAGGGACACCTCTTCACTGTCAGTTATTTCTCTAAGGCTGGTTCAGCTGTTATAACAGGTAGTGCTTCCTGTTCTGCTTGTAGGGACACCTCTTCACTGCCAGTTATTTCTCTAAGGCTGGTTCAGCTGTCAGAACAGATAGTGATTCCTGTTCTGCTTGTAGAGACACCTCTTCGGCAGTTATTTCTCTAAGGCTGGTTCAGCTGTTATAACAGGTAGTGCTTCCTGTTCTGCTTGTAGGGACACCTCTTCACTGCCAGTTATTTCTCTAAGGCTGGTTCAGCTGTTATAACAGGTAGTGCTTCCTGTTCTGCTCGAGGAGGAAGTTCTTCATTCGCATAAGGTGCTGGTTCTCTTCACCCAGTGATTCAGGCGTGTAACTCCAGGATGACACAGTATCTCGTGCAGAATTTTCAATTTAGCATCGGTATTGTCAAGTGCTGAGCATATTCTCGAGAGTGCATCGGCTGTATGGTCGTCTTTTCTCGGATAATATATCATGTCGTGGTTCGACAGTGAGTATGTAAATAGGTTATGCTTCAAGTATGCTAATCAGCTACGGATATGTTCTGAGACAGTAATGTGTATTTATTTGCAATTATGATTTGCACATATCTTAATTTTCGAACCCCTTAGATATTTCTTCGCAATGCGTTTTAATCACGTAATTTTGATTCTGTAAACCACTCATCCATTTTATTTCCATCAATCTGTAATAGTTTTATACCTTACTCTGAGATCTGGTGTGCTATTATCTAAATATTTAAAGATTAAACTTATATGGTGTTTTAGTCTTTCAGTAATTATTTTCAAAATTTTAAAGCTTGATTATTTATTTTATTTCCTTATTTTATATACATTCAAGATTTTTATTAATTATTTTATTTTTCTTTCTTACCGGAAGTAGTTCGAGTTTCGATAGCTAGTAAGATAGTAGCCGGAAGTCAAGGCTTCTGGGTGAGACCATTTAAATGGAAGCACAACAAGATATTTTGCTGGGATTTCTATCTCAGTCCTCAGTACCGGCCTAAGAATATGAATAGGTGAAGGTCCCAGAAGTTCAGTTTAGTTGGCCGAGGCAACCATATGTAAGAAGAGGGTTGTACCTCAGTTAGTATCTATATTTGGAGTGACTCAAGCTGACATCAAGACGCCATTCACCTAGGCGTCAGGCGCCATGTTTAAGGTTGTAAGGGCAGCTGAATATCCAGGTGACGCCATCGTCATAGTAAGTCTGGAGACTTGTTTAAGTACAATCAGGAGTTAGTTTTCAAAGTATCCAAGTTACTGCTATACGGAGAACGTGTTTGACAGAAACAGTTGCAGTTAATTTGACAGTGGTCAGGGTATCTAGAACCAGTGGTCCAGCTCATACTGCTGAGTTAATTAGCAGGAGCATTTAAATGTTTTTTTAAGAACCCAAGATAATCCTTTTAATTAGAATTGAATTTCGTACGAGAACACTACAGTTTTACACCGATTAGGACACGTAACTGCCAACTGCCTAATTAGTTAATATGATTGGTGTTTACCTACAAGTTAATTTGAATTACCTATGCTGCTCTTAATATAATTTTAATATTATTCAGATTAGAAACCATTTAATAATGGAAAGAGTTGGCCATTAAATGTATGTTTCACCAATGGGCATTTGTTTCTTGTAGCTTTGCTGGTAATGTAGAGATCTTCATATTTCCAATGTCAGTGCCTTGTTCATGTGTGTTAAGGAAAGTTGCCCTTTATTCTGCACCCAGAACTTCCAATCTTCAAGGGCAAGATCTTACACGTATATGTATTCCTCTCTATGTCACCTACACACTATTATGCCCAATTTTACATATTCATTTCTCACATTTCTCCCTCACTACACCTTTTTTTTCAGTGGCGCTCCATACGCGGGGAAATTTTAATACACAGCACAGAAGGAGTTCTCACTCACAGAGTCGTATCACAAATTTCTAACGACTCTTTTCGGTGGTTTTTTAATAACCCAGTTTTGAAAGCAGCTCCGAATGATGCCCTATATTGGCCAGCTTAATTTAAATTCCCATTGTTTCAATTAATGTTTTACATGTGGCTGGAAGAAGATTATTCGTAGATGACTCGGGTGGTAAAACAGCTTTAATGGCATCAGTAGTGTTCGCGGAACAAAAGAAGAGGGCCACAGATGATATCTAATTAAAACTGAGCAAATTGCAGTTACGTATTTCAGCCTACAGGAGACTTGGTACTCAGGGCTGGTTATACGTGTTCAGCCTACACTCCCCACACAGGTATAAAGTTTATTTTGTGTTGCCAAGAGAGAACTGCGGCTAGTTTCGACCCGACTTTGTTTTCAAACATTTTATACTGATTCTCTGGAGATCTCTAACAAGCTATTAAATATTTTCTCCTTCATTTGCCTACACATCTTGTTTCACTTCAACAAATTACACATGAAGCAATTAGGTTGCAATAGAAAGCCGAAACATTTGTTTCGAAATTGTAATCTTTCTTTAGTCTTCTCATCAACATTAGACAATTATCACTTCAATTACATAAATACTTCCATGTTCTTCTCAGATAAATTCAACTCTCCACGAAACTTCATAATCATCCACATTGAAACATCTTGTAGCAAATCAATATTCATATACACTTTATTAATTTTACTTCCTTAAAACTTTCTTCTTATAATCATCATAAAACATCTTAATTCAATTCAAATAAATCTTATTATACATAAATACTCATATTATCATATTATTTTCGAAATATTCAATACATTTAAACACACGGCCATCTTTGGGTGTGGTAAGAATTCTTTCTGCAGGCAAATTTTGTTCTATTTTATATCAGCCTTACTTATGTTGTATCATGTAATCTGATTGGCTATCGTCTGACGATGACACATTTCTCCACCTACCAGCAATGACGAGATGAAAGGCACCCTGAATAGTCTTATGTTTAATACACATTTAATTGCTTTATACCCTCTAGGAAGAAATGAAAAATAACAAGCATTAATACTGAATACTTTTAGAAACTAATTAACTTATATGCAAGTAACTATTAAAATAAACCAAATATTACACTGTTAAATCATATAATAAAAAGTGATTTGGAAATAAATGGCAACATAAACAAGTACTCTTTAATTATATATAATAATAATAATATATGATAATAATAATATGTATATGACTAATTGTAGACATAAACCCGTAAACCTGCTGTGTTACAATATCTCAGCGTAAAGAGTAATCATGTTCTACCGATAATAAAGTAATCAAGTGAACTATCCAAATTCTATTTTGTCATTTCTTTTTAATTTCAGTGTGCGAGAAAACTTTTTTTGAAGACACTGTAAAGTAAATTTAATTACTATGGAGCCAGTCAGCCATACTCTATGAATTTGATATTTTTTTTGGAAATTCATATTTCTAATTTATTTTAAAGCTGCACATTTCGTTGTAATTTTAAACCTGATGAAATATTTTTAAAAGCTGTTCTACATAAGTTTGGTTAAGAGTAAATGAAATCTTGATCCACCAGATGTGTCGTATTATTATAATGTAGTCAAGGCAAGGGTATTTTTTTTAGTGTAATCTTGTTAAGAGTATTTTATTTTACATGCAAGCGTGTTGTCAAGTCCGGGCCCTTTGGACGTGCAGCTGTCTAATGTTTGATGTACTAATGCTATTATCTACATCTCTCACAATACACGCAGTTTTTCAGTTTCGTTCCAGAGGAGCCTAAAGTGTTACGCCATTTAACACCCAACAACATTACAATACAGTACGTGTGTTAAAGTGTATCCCAGTCGTGAGAAATAAAAATAGTTGAGAAATACGTCAAAAGTTGACAGTGGCCAGCACAAAGAGGGTGCCACGAAAAAGAAAAACAGTACCTAGTTTAACTTTAGCGTTTAACATTAGAAACTAAGATAGTTTCTATATCATGTGTGTGCGTGTGTGTATCCATACATAAGCACATATCGTGAGCAGCACGAGGAAAATGATTAAAGTGTTAAAAGTGGTAATTTTCTCTAATTAATTTTGAATCTGCATTAGTTTGTAAATACACGCAGTAGAATTAGTGCCAGCATATTACTCGCCGTAAGTACTCTAGCCGATACCACTGCCTGAACTGAGAAGAAATCGTAAAGCTGAATTAGAAAACATAAACAACGTAACTTAGTTATGGTGGTTGCTAGATGATGGAAGTTGATAAGACAAACTTAGACAAAGAACAATTTCTGGCAAAAAAAGTAAGTCGCAGCTTTGGCAATCCTGAGATGTAGATTGTAACCCGGGAACCAAAAAGCTTCATCTCTCAGACAAGACACAACGCTCATGGTTAACTGAACGCTTTTGATATGTACCATTGATAACTGTCACCATCCCTACCTGCATATTTTTAAGGCGAACACTGTGGCTGCCACAGGGCGACCAGTAAAGTTAGCGACGACGCCAGAGGACAAGTAGTTCCGTGTCTTAACAATTGAAGTTAAAGTTTTATGTAAACCTTTGCGAGTAGTGAGATAATTTATTTTGCCTGCTAGAATTTTTAATGCATATCAGAGCGAGAGTTAGAAAATTTATTTACTTTTTAAAATTGTTTCACAGTGTTAAGTTTACTGTGAACTGTCTATTGGCTTTCTAAACTACGCCACTGCTTCCTGAGAGTGCTGCATGCTGCCCTCCACTGCTGCAGAGCCCATAGTGACATATGTAGGCCAGTGACATCCTTGCAGACGACACTGGCGTGATAACCAAGTCCTGTCAATGTCCAGCCACTGACCACTGCTTCCTGAGAGTGCTGCATGCTGTCCTCCACTGCTGCAGAGCCCATAGTGACATATGTAGGCGAGTGACAGCCTTGCAGACGGAACTCGCGTGATAACCAAGTCCTGTCAATTTCCAGCCACTGACCACTGGACCTCAGCTGTGAAGGAAGTCCTCTGCAGACTGTGACATGGATGTCTGAAGACTGGTTCACACAACATACTTCAGAGTTTGCCAGTTCTGATAACCTAGCATCTCGACCCACCATAGCGATGATCGAAGGAGCCCTGTGTAACATCTAGTCGTATACACTTTGTGTATCCTTACACCACATGTACATACAAACAACATTCTTATCAGATTTGATAACTTTATTTAAGCGTCGGTCAAGAAAAATCTGTGAAATTATTGAGAAACTAAACCTTTTACATATTTACTCATTCTTACATTGATATGCATTTTAAAAATGCAAAATAAAACATTTAAATACTCACAAATGTTTAAGTAACGATTTTTTATTCAAAGTGAGGACATGGAACTATTTTCACTGTGTCGTTAACCAACATTAATGGGCGCCCAGTGTCGCTCAGCCTGCCAACTTGCAGGTAGGAGAAGTGAAATATTTTAAAATGTTCGTTTCAAAAACCTGAATTTACCGTGAACACCTTTTAGGAGGCAGTGCTTCCACGAGGTTATCACTTGACAATAACAGTGAACCGATACATGATAAACTGGTAAGACACAGGATGGTCTCTCTCAGTCCACTTCCCTGTTGAATGGAAGACTCTGCAGCAGCTGTATTCTATAACTCGTAACTCTATCAAATTACACCAAAGAATGAAGCACAGAATTCGTGCCTTGCACTCAGTTGTAATAATTTTTTGCATGAGAACTATTTCTTACTAGGCGCTACCAACACACAGGTTTTTTCACCTATTTTATCAATATGTATTGTATATTGCAAATGAAATTCTATAATTTGTGAATAAAATACAGATAAAATTTCAATTAAACGAAAAATGAGATACTTTTTACTAGCAGAGCCTATAGAACGCTAGCGATACGTGGTATATATTTATGAAATAACTAAACACGTCATACAAGGATCGATTTTTCAAAGGTTTGATTCAAAAAGTGTGAAGGGATCGCGAATATACTATATAAGTGTTGTGGCTACAGAAATTTGGTTCCAACAAACATATAACTTTCTCAGTAAAAGGAAACATGCAGGCCCGAAATCAGGATAGCCGGCGTGGGATTTGCACCTTCGTCCTTCGGAAAGCAAGTTCGAAGGTTATCCACTTCGCCAACTCGGCTAGTAATCACACGGAGTGAGCTGTCACTGGAGGCTGGAGTATGGAGCCGCTGGAGCGTCGCTGGAATGCCAGTGGCGTGCACGCAGGGGAGGTTTATGGAGCGTGGTGTAGGTGGGAAAGTAGAGGCACCGTATATAAGGTGTTATATCTCACGTGGCCGCACACGTATCACATACAGCCTGTTCTGTGTTACATCCTCGCAGTATCTGCAGCCAGGGACTAGCTGCAGAGAGCCATGACGACCACAGTAAGTCTCCTCTGCTAATCATCTTCACTACTCACATCGTGTTCAACCACATTGGATACCTACCTCTCTGTCCATTAGTTCATACTCATGTGTGCTCAACTCGTCCCCAGGGACACGTCACTCTCACTGTAAGCTGTTCACGGTCAAATGACCACTTTTCGAAGCTCTGCTTACGGTCTACTTGTATGTTCATTGTGTATTCTTCCGCCTTATGTAAAATTAACATTGCCATGGACCTCATAACTCTATTAATACGTCGGTCAGGTAAAACTATGAAATTATAATGGAAGTAAATATTTTACAAATGTGCTAATTTGACACTTTGATGCATTAAAAAATAAACAGAAAAGTAAAATAATGATTTAAGTTTCTCACAAATGGTAACCTAACACTTTTTATCCAACGTTAAGATGTGGAACTACTTTCCATTCATCGTTACCAACTTTACTGGGCGAATGTCACTCAGTGCGCCCGTTAAAATACAGTATATGAAGGTAGGGGCAGATATTTTTTAAGGTGCTCACTTTATTGTGAACAGCCTTTATACGTCAGTATGCTACGTGCGCAAATATAGCTTCCCTTTGGTTATTGTCGGCTTGCCTTTGTGAGAAGGTATAGTGGTATTTGACTGGAGACAGCCAAGGCTGGTGAGTGGAGAGGGGAAATTTGATCGGCTATTAACATCGAGGTGTTTAGAGCCGACGAGGGTGAAGTGATGTGCGTATGGAGCAGCGCCGGAATGCAAAGGCAAGGGCAACAGGAGATCCCCGGGAAAACCCTCCGACCAGCGGAGTCGTCCGATACGACACCCTCCCGGAGGCGACCCCGCTGGGAATAAAACCCTGTTCGCCTTGGTGGGAGGCGAGTAGTCTAACCACTAGACCACCGCGAGTCCTGGGGCAGTAAGAACTGAGCGTGTGCAACTTGTGGGTAGGCAGTACTGTAAGTCAGTGACTAGTCAAAGACCTCAATCCATTCGTGGAAGTGCATCGAAGCTGAAGCGTTTTGAAAAAAATTGGATTTGGCTGTGTTGGGGACACGGCCGTTTGTTTTGCGTTCCCGGCACCCCTTGATATTTATTTTGCGTTTCCGGCACCCCTTGATATTTATTTTGCGTTTCCGGCACCCCTTGATATTTATTTTGCGTTCCCGGCACCCCTTGATATTTATTTTGCGTTTCCGGCACCCCTTGATATTTATTTTGCGTTCCCGGCACCCCTTGATATTTATTTTGCGTTCCCGGCACCCCTTCACTCGATCATATGGGGTTTTGCTGGTATCATTGGATTGCTTTTTAGATGCTCTTTCCAACTTTCTTCTGACTTTTTGACAGGGCTTTTTGACGAGCACAGACTGAAATTGTATTAAGTCTTCTGAATTTTTTACATTAAAAGCATAGAATCGAACTTAAAATTGAGCCCCCCCCCCCTTTTTTTTTTCTCCTCTTCACGCGATGTTTTCAGTCCCCAATCAACGTAACATATTCTTTGATCATTTGGCAATCGAGTGATGAAATTTAATTTTGAATGCAGACGATAGATTCGGAGCTCTATCCCCCGATTTTGCTGTCATCGGGTTTTCTGGATTACCTCTCTATATGGTTGCAAATTTATAGACGTATTCACGTCTAAACGACAAGGCACAAACTTTACACGGAAATCTAGCGGACATTTGAAGTAAGATAATTTGAAAGGACACAAGTTTTGTGGGTTCGTAGTCTTGAGGTAATTATATAGAGATGAACGTTTCATCGACGGAGCTATGTAATGGAGACAGCACCAGTGGCTGCTATGTGTTGAGGGAAGTGGCGGTCGCTGAGGAGTCGTCCCACACACGCCCGTGGGAGTCACGTCAACCAGAGCTGAGGATGGCCGCTCTCTCCAGCCCTCACTTATAATACACCACGTGTCAATACAAACAATAATATTCTGTGTGTTAATGTCGAGAGACCTACACAGCCATCAATAATACAGATATACACAAGAACAAATAAATTGAAGAAACAACACTTACACTATACAACCCCTTCACAAACAACATGACACTGGCACCAAACACACGACGGACACCTCACAACAACAAGGGTTCAAGGGCGCCCTCTCTACTAGTCTTTCCAACTCTGTTAACTAAGAGCGTGTTTTCCAAATACTCGGTCTGCCTCCTGTAACATTCTATTTAATTTAATTTAATTTAATGCATGCAATAAATTTTTTAATTTTTAGTTCTCTGTCGGAAGGGTTTTTACGTATCTCTTGACAGTTTTTACCTTGCTCTTCATAGTTAAGACCAGCTCTAAGTGCACTTAGGGAGGTAGTCATGTCCCCAAAGTGCAGGCCAGGGCTGCGCAATCCCTCTTTGCCGCGATGCATGTCTCCTTGAATGATTGTCCTTGCTAGTAGGTGTAAGGGGTTAGCCCTGAGACGCAATAAAATCCCGCCCTACCTTCGGCCCTTAACTTCACATAACACTTAGAATAAGGTAGTTTAGAAAAAAAGTGGTTCAAGGATGGAAGCAGAGGAATTTTAACTTTTGACATGTTAAAATATAACGTAATCTATTCTTTTAAACTTTAACAAAATAGTATTAAGCCTGTATTTTAAAATTTGACTTGTTTTCAAATGTTATAACGGGAAAAATTTTATATTTCGACTATTTTATAAATTTGTTTTAAATTCAAGTAACTGAGACCAGTTATGGCCTTCGGCTGGGCACTGGCGGCATTTGAATATGTTCTGTTCTGCTCTGAGGATGAGCGTGAATCATCTGATATCTGGCTCTGAGCCACGGTTACCAACTGTTCCGTATTACACGTCAGTTCCCGTATACAGCCGCTGAAATAACTATCCGGTGTGGACGTTGACTGGGACATCATGCATATCGTATTTCAGACATTTTAGAAAATTAATCGCATACTTACCACTCCCACGATTTCAATCATGTTTATTTTGATTCTATAACACAATGGCCGCAGATAGTTACAACTGACGCCGACAGGTGGCAGTAGTTATTCAATATGTTCGTGGAAGTAGCACCTGCCATGATTGGTGCTGTCTGTTTAAAGCCGAGTAAAAGGTGCGCAGCGGTATTCACGATCAAATATGGTACAGTGTGCAATAACCCAGGAGCGTATTTAATACGCACATAATAAAATGAGGAATTCCTAGAAACATTTGGGGCAGAGGGAAGTGGGCAAATCTTGTTCACAGGAATTAAGATCAAAGTAAAGGAAACTGCGTTTGACACCGGATGAGAATGGAATGTTTACTAGTGGTAGCTCTGGAAGGTGAAAGGAAGGAGAGTAAACGGAGGAATATGTAAAAATGTAGACGGCATGTGTGTACATAGACAAAATAAATGTGCAATTGAATATGTCAACAGAAGACACGAGAGCATGGAGAAATTCCATGTGATGACAAGTCTTAGGAAATAAAGTACTAATAAACAAACCTAGGTAAACACGCAAGATTATGACCGAACGAATCATAAAGTCATTCATAAGGGTCGGCCCCACTCGCAATTTAGTGATAGTTAAAATAAACTTTCAGAGAAATCTTTTATAAGTATCGTTTCGAATACTCCTTAGAGAATTATCCTTATCAGCTCTAATGTGACAACTGTTCCCCATATGGCAGGTTCTGTACGTTGTCGTCGTATTAAGACATGGATCACTGGAAGTTTATGTCATTTTTTAATCGAAACATAGCGACCAATAAATTGTCACTGGGAAATAATTCATTCATCACCTTTGAGTAATTTAAAATTACTTACCGTCACTAAATACATTGTTTTTATCTGTAAAATAATTATACTCCAAAATTAAATTAAAAAGTTGCACATTCATAGATGACATAATAAACTAACTAAAAACTGTATTTACAGAATTCGCCACAGTGTCTATACTTTGCAGCCTAGGAATTTCGCAACTGAAAAAACCGTTCAGGTTCTGCGTCTACTCGTCTACTCTGTAAGAAATGGTACTCGTGCAAATACGGTCACGTACGATTAATTTTTATTAAATCATGACGAAAAACGAAGTTCTAGTGCATGCATAAACTTGGTATCTCGCGATTTCATTTGCGGTTGTTCTAATCAGCTATTTCTGCAGAGCAAAATACAAAGGTGTGATTGCTGATTTCGTGACCCGAGTGTCAGAGTCGTGTTAGGTGCAAGACAAGTTAGCACCTAACTCCAGAGCAGTTCGCATCCCAAGACTGGTTGTTCCAGCGACGTGTGTCGTTCTTCCCTTACCTGGCTGGCCTTATGTCCAGGAATTGTCTGAGGTCCAAACATTGACTAAAGATGAGCTAGACCGCTTAGTCGTCTTCTGCGCATGTACCCAACACTGACCTACCCCAATCCTACACAACTCTCAAACTCACATGGTCAACAGTGATGAACGTGTTTGTTTACATCTTTATTTTTAAATGCCAAGCACTATTATATTAATAAAATACTTTTACCAGTTTTAATTTAGTCAAACTGCATTACTAATTGGTTAGAGGAAGTATACATACATCTGAAAGCACTTGTTTACAAATCAGTGTTCTAACCTGAAATCCAAACAATGCCGTTTTCGCTAGACGTGTTGGCAGAAAAGTAGCTCAATGTAGAGTTAATATGGGGTAGAGTGACTACACTAGCTGCGTAACACCAGCCTCCGTCTCCCAACATTGGCCTGCCAATAGACGCGACTGTGAAAACAAGTGCTTTAGAGATGTTCGTATACTTTTTCTTACCATCTTGTAATTCACTTTGATCAAATTCGTATTGGCAAAGGTATTTAATTAATATAAAATGGCTGTCTTTCGAAAATTAAAATATAAATAAACACGTTCATCAATCTTAACCTAGTGGCTCTGGCAGTTATGTTGATGTGGGGTAGGGGAATTTTGTACACGCACAGGACACGGAAAATCTGCCTACCTCATCTTTACTCTATGATAAATGACATGTAGTCTGGTGTACAGAAATGTATAGTATCGAGAACCGTACGCCGTTCAAACTTTCCGATGGAAAGTTAATTGAAATATTTCTCGCAGTTTCCGTCTTTGCATTTCTTCATACTTTTTGACTCGAAACTTTTGAAGATCTCCCCATGTATAACGTGTTTGATTGTTTCCTAAATATCTCACATGTAACAATCATTTTTACTTATGTTATATAAAAAAACATACAATTTTTGGTTAAATTTATTTTTGCTTATAATTTAATTGTTAAATTATATTCGATTTATAACTAATATGAACAAAATCAGGAAGAATATAGATGTGTTGGTAATGCCTAGTAAGTAATAGTTCTTACTCGAAATATTATTACAACACTGAGAATACGTTGCGTTGTTATTTTGGTGTAGTGTTCTAGTCTTAGGCCGTGTCCCAAATGGCAGATTTTGTTGACAAAATGATCACGTGACCCGATTTTGTATACAAAAATTGTGACGTATTTGGTATTTCGCATTTTGTATCTAGCGGATGTTAGCAAAAATACAAAATGACAAAATCAACGCCATGTTGGTTTTGGCATTCAAAACACATAAGCGAATGTGTAATAAAAACATTTTTTAACAAACAATTATTCTAAAATGCACTAGGCATGTTTTAAAATGCAAATAAGTGTTGTGCATTGTTTATGTATTTCGCAACTAAAAATTTCTTCAGACGTTATTGCATAATTTAATATTATCTTATTTATTAACCTATTCGCAGCATTCCAGTAATTATTGTAGAAATATTACGTCAATTTTGGGTATTAAATTTAGATTTAGAAATATTTTCAGTGTTAATGTAAAAATGCGTTGCCGGGAGTGCTAAACAAGTGAGTGTCGACAACGTCCGAATTGAAACTTACGAAATGACAAATAACATAATAATGAATTTATCATTTCAGACACGGCCTTAGTTCAGTTTGTTAGCAAGAGGCGGAGGAATATACTGGAAGTAGAACTTTCGCAGGAATGGCTTGAGGAAAGGTGGAAGTAACCTAAATGGACTATAATTGGGTATCAAAACACGTCTCGCCGAGTTCTTTTCAGTATCTTGAGTGAAATGGACGTCATTTGTCAGTACACTTTCGCTGTCGCGCCAGTAGTTCCACTCGTGCTCGGAAGATGGCGCAGTAAGTGTTGCTTTGTAAATGTTGGCCAACCTCGACCAACAGAGCGCGCACATGTCTGCTGTAATGGGCTCCTACAAGGTCGATGACTGCATATGTATGTGCGGTTTACTAAAGTACGTACGAACTGTACCTACTGATGTCTATAGTATATTTGCAGTATCTTAACACTTTTTGAACCAAAGAAGACTTTAACTGCGTTTTTGTACGTGTATGCCTTCTTAAACATTATCAGTTAGCAGACATTGCTCAGACACACTGGCCACTTTCTCATCGAAATTTATTTTTATTGGAGCTCCGCTCAACGTTTATAACTCTAATGGAGGCAGCAAGCTCGAAAGTTTTGTTAGAAATATCTATATGGAATATTTGGTCGTAATTTTTAAACGCATTTCACTAGTTTTTTTCCTTCCTGTAAAGCTCGTTGCTTTCAAATTCGGTTCACGACGAGCGGCCGAGGACGAGCTAACTTAACAATGCCAGAGTTTTGGAAAAACAAATCAAATAAGATGCTAGATAACACACGTAACGTATGTGGTATAGCGGTCCAGTTCCCTTTGGAGATAGTCCACTAGACAATTCTCTTACGTACACAAGCCTCTCATTCTGTGTGGCGAAGTAGTGTATATTGTACTGAATCATTGCGAAGAAAGAAAATAATGCAAAGTTGGCAGTTTAATTCTACAAAGTTAATAATTAAGGTATTAGATTGTCCTTACTAGGAACACAGATTTAGAAAGTTGAAACAAGAAAATGAAGACAGCCTGCCATTGTGCTACAGAATCTGGAGATTGTAGTGTTTTTACGTGGATACCAATGAAGTGAATGCGAGGAGATGGCGAAAGTTCCCAGATGTGAAGGCAGTCGAGATGTAGTCAAGATGTAGTCGAGATGTCGACGGTGATGGTGGAATTCCCTAAGACCCTCGGCGTGCCACAAACAATCCTCCTCCGTCATCGAGGTGACTGTAGAGAGAAATCCCACTGCCTGGTTCCAGTCAGTATTGTCAGTGCACACTTGTTAAGTACGCGCCTAAGCTCACCTACACTAGTATGCACTTGTTTCGAATACTTCGTAAGAGGCTCGCCACGCAGTCTGGCGGCACTCACACAAACTACGAAGAAGCACATACACATGTTGTATGCAGATAGAAGTCCGCTGAGTCTGTGCTACATTTATGCTAGTTTGTACAAAACCTTCTGCTTTCCATTAGTTTATGATACGGAAAACAACATATAAATACGTAAGCGCCTATAGTTTCGGGATTATGTTGGAACATAGATTTTAAAATATCACTGGAGTCTTATAAATGGGTGTTTTTGATAAGTGTCGTGGATACAAAACCGTTGAGAAAGTTTAAATAGATTATACAGTATTTATAATAGAAATATAAAATATTTACTGATACGTGGAATAAGGGGGCGAATCACGGTTCTCTACAAATTGAAAGATTTCATAATTACGAACTTAGTTACTGTTCCCTATTTACAAACAAGTTACAAAAAGCTAAATAAATATGACGACTGCAACGAACGCATGTAAGCAGATTTGTAAACACGTAGTTTCTTGAACTTGTTAAAAACAGAGCGTGTTTGTAGTGTACTGAGAATTACAACAACACTACTAGACACGTCGAAGACACAGTCTAGTACTAGTGTTGTTGTAATACAGAACTTACAAGCCACTACATGTCCCTTAGTCATGAGCCAGTTGTCAGTATCAGCTTAAACCGTCTCGTGTATTAGGTCGAGTGTTTCACACATGTGGTATATTATATTTGCGGTTTCTCGACATCAAACCTTTGGAAAATGACCCCATGTACGATGTATTTGGTCGTACCCTTAATATGCCACGTACCACAAGCCTTCTATACTCAGACTACCTTATTTTTGTTCATGTGTATATAGTATTTATAAATTATATAATATATAATTCATAATTAATGTGAGTGATAAAACAGATATGCTGGTAATAACGAGTAAAGTTCTCATGAAAAATATTAGTAAAGTGCGTGCACACGAATACAGTGCGTTCTTCCTTTGGTGTCATTTCCTGTACGTAGTTAAGCTTTGTTTGCACGAGGTGGAGTAATGTCCTGGAAGTTTTAGAAAAGTGTGAAGAAGCTATGAATACAGAGCGTTCTTCCTTTGGTGTCATTTCCTGTACGTAGTTAAGCTTTGTTTGCACGAGGTGGAGTAATGTCCTGGAAGTTTTAGAAAAGTGTGAAGAAGCTATGAATAGAGTGCGTTCTTCCTTTGGTGTCATTTCCTGTACGTAGTTAAGCTTTGTTTGCACGAGGTGGAGTAATGTCCTGGAAGTTTTAGAAAAGTGTGAAGAAGCTATGAATACAGTGCGTTCTTCCTTTGGTGTCATTTCCTGTACGTATTTAAGCTTTGTTTGCACGAGGTGGAGTAATGTCCTGGAA
Organism: Dryococelus australis; assembly: GCA_029891345.1. Taxonomy (NCBI): domain Eukaryota; kingdom Metazoa; phylum Arthropoda; class Insecta; order Phasmatodea; family Phasmatidae; genus Dryococelus; species Dryococelus australis. Next base: position 119,895,087 of record CM057004.1, on the reverse strand, counting down.
GTTTTAGAAAAGTGTGAAGTAGCTATGAATACAGTGCGTTCTTCCTTTGGTGTCATTTCCTGTACGTAGTTAAGCTTTGTTTGCACGAGGTGGAGTAATGTCCTGGAAGTTTTAGAAAAGTGTGAAGTAGCTATGAATACAGTGCGTTCTTCCTTTGGTGTCATTTCCTGTACGTAGTTAAGCTTTGTTTGCACGAGGTGGAGTAATGTCCTGGAAGTTTTAGAAAAGTGTGAAGTAGCTATGTATTGACAGTATTTTGTTGTACGTGGTACTTGTGTCTCTCGCAATCAACGCGCTGCTAAACTATTTTGTGGCGAGCACATTTTTGTAGCTACCAAAAAAAAACAATTATTGCTCACAAACGTTTAGTGGTTACAACTGAAAATCGGTTCACGACAAAAAAATTCGGCAGGTTTAATACCAACAAAACACACTCGTAGCCGCTAATATATATATATATATTCCCAGTAGTCTTAACGATTTATAAACGATAGGTACACAAACTTCCGAAAGTCAGTTCACCCATAAGGAAGACTCTCAACTCACTAGGCCATCTATGAGAACAGTGCCGACCATAAGTATGCTTTATTTGCAACATGTCCTCAGTCATGCACATGATCGCCTCAGAGGTGGCAACACTGGCGTGGGCCTTATGTTGACCATCTGGGTTTGACCACGTGACAGAGTGAAACAAGGCACATAACCTCATCTGTAAAAAGCAAACAAAATGAAACCTTACTGACCAGCGCTAGTTAATGCTTACAGATGTTGCAACCAAGAATAGTTTTGATTCGTACTGATCTACGCTGATACTATGCTCGTGTAGTTATCTCTATAGGCTATTCCCGGTAAAGTGAGCACTTTTTAAGGCCTTCCCCAAATGCATTAGTCACTAATAAATGTGTTTTATTGCAGCCTGGGATGTTAACTTTTAAGAGAGAAGGGATGTATACACTGTGTTTATTAGTCACATAGCAATGTTTATATCAAAAAGAGGCGGAAAGAAAAAAATTGGCTCAAATGAGAAATTTTACAGGGCCTTAAAAAGTGCTCACTTTACCGTTAATAGCCTATAAATAAATGTCTGAAGTTCTATGACAGTTGTGGGAACCAATCACAAAGCAGAGGTGTATCCAGAGTGCACAGCCAGATAAACAGAGGAAGAAGAAATTGTACACTGAGTCTCGCTACGTACAGCGACTCTGTAACATGTACACCATCGTGGACTGAACGAGATGAACAAGACGTCAAATTACATAACAGCATTTCTTAATCTGCTGCTGACGTTACTTCTTGTTAAAAATATACGCAGCATCCAAAATCCAGCTATCACTTACGACAGGATGTCAAGTTCTTTGTGACTTTGTGATACAGAAAAGATAGCAATGTACAGTGTCCTGGTTAGCCAGCGGGTATGTATACAAACAATACTATCGTTACTACACAGATTAAAATGTACATTGGCTAGAGGAGCTTAAATGTCGCGAATACATTTGCCAGCATCCTAGACTTGCCGTACACTACGCGCTGACAGCCAGTATTAAACACTGACTCAGTGGAGAAAGCTTATCAAATGTGATATGTGCCAATAGGAAGGTGGTAAGTTGGGAACCAGACGGCAGCAAAGATGGCGTTCGTACAATGGCGGGTACACTCTGTACAGTTCTGGCTTATTTCCCTGGCCTGCCTCTGAGTTACAACGCGACTAAACAGACAGAGAAACGCGTATTGAAACAGATCAAGTACAGCATGAATAGAACATATTAGGATTTTGAACAGTTGAATGAATACTATGATGTGGGGTTGAGAGAAATTGTATGCGGCAGGAATGTCTGTGGCTAAGCTACAATGCCGAGCACTTTCAGAAGGTGTGAGTTTCTGGACAAGCTCTGTTTAACGCAGATAACTAGACCAAGTCCAAGGTAGCTAGCTGGCCACACACCGTGAACATCGCCTCGCTTTCTCCACGCGATCATTCTCCTTCACGCAGATAGCCATCTCACCTACACAGCCGCACGTATATAGCAATCAAGCTCACTCCATGAGAACAATGAAAGTATACCAACTATCCAGTATTGTCGCTTACCCCGGACATAGATTTCACCGATGAAAATCCCGAACATATAATACTTCGAGGACTACACGTCAGAACCGGGGGTGTAGTGGTTAGAATACTCGCCTCCCAGCCAGGCAAACCAGGGTAGATTCCCGATGGGGTCAACGGGTTTTCTCGGGAATCTCCCGTGTCCCCCGCCCTTTAATTTTGGCGCTGCTCTATACTCACCTCACTTCATCATCGTCGGCTCTCAAGACCTTGCTTTTAAGATCTCTTCACTCGAGGACCACACCGCAATACTGCCCGGGTACAGATACTCTAAACATGTGTGTGTTTGAAAACGAAACGAACATGGTTTCATTGCTTCTCTAGTTCTCGTCTAATTGTTCGTATTACAGAGCACTTGACAATACAGAGGCGAAGTATCTGCTTCTACTGCTAACTGTGGCCGCACACTGGCCTGCAATATGTCGGGTAGCTGTTCGCCAATCAGCGTCTGATGGCTTGCTGGCCAGCCCCGCCCTCCACAGAGGATGCAGCAACCAACCAGACGTTTCCAGAGTCTCACGCAATAGTCAGAGAGCAGGAACTCGCACATCACAGGAACCGCCACTCCTCTGTACAGTGTTTACTCTGTGACGCTACACGAACGCTACAAAATATCAAGACAAATTTTTGTGGATACTGCTTTGTTATTACTTGAATGAACCTGATTTAGCGTATATCCTACTACACACGAAGACACATCTGACAGCAGCATAGTTAATTCACTACTACATTGACAGCCAGTCAGCGCAGTTGACAGTTTTGGGCAACTCGTAAAAGCGAGGTCTTGAGAGCCGATGATGGTGAGATGAGGTGAGAATGAAGCAGCACCGTAATGCAAATGCGGGAGAAACCAGAGATCGCGGAGAAAACCCACCAAGCAGAGGCATATTCCGGCACGATTCCCACTTGCGAAAATCCAGGAGTGGCCCGACCGGGGATTGAACCTGGCTCGCCTTGGTGTGAGACCAGTAGTCTAACTGCTGACACACTACGGCCCCTATGTAGTCAGTCAGTAATGAACAATATAGAGTACAGTTCAATATAATGTCTAGTGTGGTGTGGCGTGAATCAGTAGTACACATGCGAGTGGGAATACGGAGAACATACCAACTGGTGTTTCTGTAGTGATAGATACAAGCCACTCACTTTTCCCTAGAACCACCTGCTATTCGCGAGAACATTTCAGGACTATTTGTACTCCAAACCACCAGAGCTCAGAACCACTTTCGTGATTGTACGATTTTAACTGTCACGCATTGCAGGTGTCTACCTGTGACACTCAGTTTCGGAGATACGTAACTCTGATTGGTCCAGTCAGGTAGGGAACTGTCTCCCGACAAATACACGTGGCCAATAACCAAAGGAATAATTTCACGTATGGCATAGGTAAGGTCTATTCTATCCAAGTTATGAAAAAAAACATGATTTCTTATGAAGGAGTTTGGAAACATTTCCCCCACTAAGTGCGCAGCGTTCCGAAACATAACTTTTAATTAGATTTTCAATCTACGTGAATAGTAAAAGAAAAATATTCACTTTGTTACGAAGTTATTTTATATTTGATTTGTGATTAATACAATTATCCTGCAGTTTAAGGTAGGAGCTAGAGATAATCTGGTACACATGCGACACTAGCGCTTACCTAGCGGCAAAAATGTTTGGTTGGCAAACTTTTAACATAGATCTTCCCAACCTGAGTAGAAGTAACCCTAGACATAGGACATTGGAGCCTAGTCTGATCCACGTGGAGCTTTTCTCAAGAAACAAGTTGCCATGCGTCTTGGATATCTGTAATTATGCACAGCGGTTAAAGTGTTCACTTGGGGCTTAAGTAGTTGGAAGTCATCTTTGAAGAAGGCGAAGCTTTAACTTAAGTCATTTTGTACATAACCGTGAGAGGTCTAACTCTTTGATGCAGGAATAGAAGTGTACGTTTAGGCATTGCAACGAACCAGTTTTTGTTATAATATGTACACTGTGATGCAGTGTACATATTGGCTCTGCTTCCTGTGTACAATGATTACCCCTTTCATCAGCTCCGCTTCTTGTGTAATGAACAACATACAGACCACCATACTTGGAGGGTTAACTGACGACATAGGCTGTCTCCTACTGTGAACTCTTTCACCAGTTCTATTATTTATATAATACAATGACTTGTAAGAGTATGATATTAGTGTCCAAATAAATATTTCCCATTAAATGAACGACGGGAATTTTTGAGCACTTTTCTCCGTTGTTATTACTGCCTGTTACTCAGCATACTTTATTGTCGTGCCCAGGATTGCAAGTGGGGGACCGCGGTGGCCTGGTGGTTAGACTACCTCCTACCAAGGTGAACGGGGTTCGATTCCCTACAGGGGGTCATGTGGAGGACGTTGCCGTCGGTGGACGGGTTTTCTCGAGGTGCTTACGCTTCCCCCAGCCTTTACGTTCCGCCTCTGCTCCGTATGCATCTCGTTGATAAGAGCGGAGCACAGCCGCTCAACTACATAACCCACTTTGCAAGTTTGATTATTGCGTGCTACTAATCACACTAGCTTTCTCTGCAACGTGGTATATCACGTTGCTAATGGCCAGACAAACTCACATATCGTTACAGACTTTCTTCTTGTAGCAATGGCTACAGCTTGGCAGAGCAATTAATCACCTTGTTTAGCACTTTGCAGCCTTTCTATCAGAAAATTACTCAGACCTGGCGAGGGGAAGTTTTCTCAAGGTCATTGGCTTGTACGCTACATTTCATACTTCTGTGTACTCTAAGATGATATTCTTTGCCTGTTGGTTGCTTTCGCAGCAGGAGGAAGTTTTCTCATGAATGGTTTGGCTCATGAATCTTCATTCCCTCAGTTAGTGTTCTGGTATTGGCTCAGAGTCCTGCAGGAGTTCAACAATAAACTGTGCTCCAGTTACATGAGTCACCTCACGCCAAGTGGCAAAGCTACCGAGTTTTGAGAACCTGGTTAAACACATAAATGGTGTCTCTTGCATACGGGAGCCAAAGAGAATAGATAAAATGCTACTTCACGTATACAATATTGAAATATACCTTGTGATGTGATTATTCGGCTAAAAACGACGACCTCTACTCGCGAGGTTGGTTAATTTCGAATTATCCTCTGAAATAGAAGATGTTATCTCTACTACTTTGCACGCGTTTTAGAGTCTTAATGTTATGCACAATAACGTTAATAAAGGCGAAATGTCTTCCACTTTAGTACCGTCGCCACAGAGAACTCGAGAGTACAGAAGTACAACTAGCCCTCAACTCCAACCACACGCTGGCCAGCAAGATGGAGTAACTAGCCAGGCTCACTTGCCAAGGCACCGTTCGCCAGTCAGCACTTAGTCTGGTGGCACACCAGCCAACATGCAGTAGCCAATCAGATACAAGGACATAGCCTGGCGTGACCAACCAGCGAGTCTGTACGTTCACATCAATTGAGAAGCCACGCTATTGTCTGCTCTGCGACACAACTTTGCCTTGGTCAAGTGGATGTCTCTCGAGACAACACGCAAGATACTGTAAGTTGCCTGTCATGTGTGCAACATAATGACAAACTATGTCAGAAACCGCCAGATGTTCACAGATGACAGATATAAAATCAGGCCAACACTATTCGTGGATGTATGGTTTCACCTTACTTTATTTTCTGGCATTTTGCAGGAAAAAAAACTAACTTTAGTTCTCAATTTTTAGTGCCTGCCCCACCCTTAATAATAACGCTAGGTTATACGAAGAATTTGTTTTCTACCTAATTCTCCATGCAGAGTCATGTCACAAACGATGTACCTGTAGTGCTGGATAACCATGTATAGAAAACTGCAAGTACCATATTTCGTTGTACGACAATTATGTGCCCACAAACGATGTACCTGTAGTGCTGGATAACCATGTATAGAAAACTGCAAGTACCATATTTCGTTGTACGACAATTATGTGCCCACAAACGATGTACCTGTAGTGCTGGATAACCATGTATAGAAAACTGCAAGTACCATATTTCGTTGTACGACAATTATTTGCCCACAAACGATGTACCTGTAGTGCTGGATAACCATGTATAGAAAACTGCAAGTACCATATTTCGTTGTACGACAATTATGTGCCCACAAAATTCACGTTTTTATTTCGAGCAAGAAAACTCTTGTAAAAGTTGTGCGTTTATCTTGATTTTGTCGCTGGAATAAGAAATAATTAATGGTTGGTGCGTGCAACACAGTCAATAGAAAAAGGTGTACTTACTGTAATAAAAATCCAACCCCCACTGGAAGGTATACACGCATGTTAACTCTAGAGCTGTTAAATAATAAATCGAATTTCAAGTTCTCGGCTCTATGATTTCGTTATCGCAGCCCTAGAAACAGACTATAGTAACTGCAAACTATTATATATAAACTACTATGGACTTAGATTTTCTCAAGTACAATACAAAGAGCAGTGATTTTTTACAGGCTAGATACCCTATGGAACCCATTTTTAGTGTATATTAATATTTCGTGATGTAATCGCATCTGAATATTCGTTTTCTTTTAAATTGAAATGAATGTCGATTTAGTTACGATGATAATTTTATATGGGTGTTATATGATGGGAAGTGTAAGTTGACAAAACAGATAGACTTTTATTGTCTGTAAAAAAAAACTTGCTAAATGTGTGCGTTGAGTTGGCAGGTGGCATTTGCATACAGATGATTAATAGAGCAGTGTGCTGAATGTGTATTTGGAGTTGGAAGGTGGCGCTGGCAACATTGGAGTTTCGATAGAGCAGAATGTTGTGTGTGTCTGTTGTGTCTGCAGGTTCTGTTGGGGACACTTGTGGTTTGGTGTAAAAGAGTTACGATTTATGTCTATCTGTGTTGAGTTGGCAGGTTGTGTTGGCAACACTTTTGTTTTGTTCTAGCAGGGTGCTAAGTGTTTTGTGTCAGCAGTTGGTGTTGCAAGAACTGAAGATTTGGTATAGTAGAGTGCTGAGTGTCTGTGTTGTATCTGTAGATTTTGGTTGAGAGTACTGGAAGTTTGGTAGAGCAGATTGCTTAGTGCCTTTGTTGTATCCACAAGTTCTGTAGCTGTACTTGTGGCTTGGTAGAGCAAAGTGTTGAATGTATTGTGATGGCATGTTCTGTTGGCAGCACTTGTACAGCAGGGTAGTGAGTGTGTGTGTTGTGTCGGCAGGTGGTGTTGGCAGCACTGGTGGTCGCCGCGGCTGCAGCACAGGAGCACGACTTGGGCACGACGAGGTCGACCAAGAAGGCCGAACTGCAGACCGGAGACCACAACTTGCCGTCCTCCAGCTACAGCAGCGTCATCCTGCACAAGGAAGGGTCCTCCGTAAGGTCGCAGAACTCTCCCGAGGAGTGGGCCTACAGCCAGGTGCACATCAACTTTCCCAAGGACACGGAGAGCAAGCCCCAGGCCCAGACCAAGAAGCAGGGTGTACCAGCAGATGACACGAGGAGTAAGATATATCTGAAGCCCACCCCGCAGTCCATCGCCAAGCATGCTAGTTCGGACGACGACAGGAAAGTCGTCAACAAATCCTCCATCACCGAGAATGACGTGCAGATCGACAACGTTGGCGAGGAATCCTCCCCGCACTCCTCGACGGAGAGACAAGATTATGTGGGGTCGTCGGTGAATGTAGGGTACAGTATCGGAGTCGTCCCTCCTCCCGCGAACCCACAAGTGAGCAGCGCGAGTGCACTCCCCAGGGTAAACACGTACCTGACCAGTGACCAGGGACCTCATAAAGGGACTGTCGCCAGTAACATATCCAGTGCCCACTCCTACTCCGTCAGCAACCTCAACTTGGGTCGAAGGACCCACAACACTGCTCAGTCCAACACTAACCCTGTTCCACCCACGACCAACAACCTGGGCGAAGTGATCACAGGCCGCCCTTCTACCGTACACGGTCAAGGACTTCCTACCAACACGGCGCAAGACCAACTGAATCAGAAATACCTCAACAGTTATGTGAATCAGTACGAGAATAATGCTCCAACCCTGCAATACCATCACAGCAATGATGCACAGTTGTACGGAAACAATAACGGGCAGTTTGGGCTGAGGCACAACTTGAACAAACTGCAAATCGCGAATGACGTCAATAGCGGACAATTTCGGAACAATGCAAACAATGCACAGTTTCACAGCCAAACCCCACAAAACAATAATTTTCATAGTCATATTATTAATAATAGTCAGAGCGAATTGACCAGCGGTGGGACACAAACTCAGGGTCCCGCTACAGGGAAGTTAGATTATCAAAACAGTTTTGTCAGTGCGAACAATGTTCCGGTGAAAGCTCAGTATACGCAGCACCCACTAAACAACAATATCCAGGTTCATAATTCTAGGAATAGTTACAACAATGTAGGTAGCAGCAGCAACCAAGTGCATAGCCAGGTTCCAAGCAGAGGACTTCCACAAACTTCCGTTAACCCTTCAGACAATTTCCAGACGAACGTGCAAAGTGCACAGCAGACTCACAACAATAACTTCCTGATTCACAATCCGAGCAATGGCTACAGTAATTTAGCTGGCGCTAGCAACTTGGCTTACAATCTAGGTCCCAGTAAAACTGTTTCTCAAACCTATGTCAACAATGCAGAGTATGTCCATACGAATGGTCAGAACTCGCAACATACTCTAAACAACAATAACGTCCAAATCCAGAGTGCAGTGAATAGTTACAGTGAGAGCAACAATAATAATAACCGACTTCAAAATCAGATCACCAGCAGTGGACAGCTACAATATGTTAACAATGCAGACAGTAAAAATAACTCTTTTAATGGTATAGATAATTTAAACTCTAACAATTTTCATAATAACTTTTTTGCTGATAAAAATAGAAACACTCCAGGTACAAAAGACATTCAAACAAACATTCCACTAAGAGGAATAACCATACATGGAAAAGAAAATTGCCCCAAAGAGCAATCAAAAAACGCTTTAAGATATTTAGGAAATGTGCAAAAAAATGGAAACCCCGGAAACCTAAGACATCCCAACAGTGGTACAAGTCACATAAATTTTAACTTACACAAAAACCATGAACGAAATCCAGACAGCTCCATAAGTGCCACGAATTACCAGCAGTCTGTCGTTCAGAGCAAACCAGTAAGTTTCAGAGTTACGAGTAGCGACATAAGTAACGTCAACAGTCTCCCTTGGAGAAATAGAGGTATCGGTGGGAATATAAACTCCGGGAATATCGTTCAAGGCCGGGGAAACAATGAAGGTAGTGGCGGCGACAATATACTGACTTTTAACAATTTTCAATCAAGACATCCCCCAGTAAATGCTGCACCAACATCGCTAAGTGGTTTGGCACCAAATCAGGCAATATTTTACGTGGACAGTGACAAGCAAAATGGTAATGTTTTACACCATACCGCCACAAAAGATAATGTATTCGACCACGCAAATACTTTGGGTAGCAGTAATATATTTGGCCACAAAGATGCCATAGTAAGTCAAACTCAGCAGAGCAATAACATCCAGCAAGGATCTCGCAATCAAATCAGTCAGAATACTGCAAGTACTGGAAATGTTATTGCACAAAATCAGAAACTTCATTTAAATGCTTTACATGATAACAGATTTAGTTTCTCAGCCCCGAACTTAAGTGCAGATAGCAGGCAGCAGGTCAATTTTGGTAATGGGCATTTTCCATCCCCACAAGTAACAAGCACCAAGAATGGAGTCACTTCTCATAAAGAAATCCTTCCAGTAGAACATACTGTTTTAAATACTCCAGAACATGCGATTGTACCTCAAAATAGTCTTCCAGTGCTTAACTCAAATGGAATTCAACAGAACCCACTACTTTTAAATACAGGGCTGCTAAATTATCAAACACTTACTGAAGGGCAAAATTTTAATTCGCCCCAGCAGATAGGAAGTTTTGCTTCGCTTTCTGGTCCACGATTTCAAGTTCCTGCAGATCCAGGTTTATCTAATACTAACAGCAACAATGTATTCTCTGCAAGCAATTCTCAGCATTTAACAGCCCAGGTAGTCCCTCTCAACACTCACAGTTCTCAGACACCCTCGTCAGTTAACCATCCTGTAAGTGGAGCAGTATTTGGTGGACACATTATACAACATTCTTCTACAGCAACACAGCCATCTTTCTTAAACAATCTCCCAAGAAATATTATTCAATACCCACAGTTTTTTAACCCTGGAAACCCTACTTTACCCACTGCAAATTCTAACTCGGTAAATCTCCCATTTTTTAACTATCAGAATTTTGTACCAGGGCCTGTGTCACAGCAGAATATTCAGACAGAAAAGGGCACAAATCAAGGTGTTCCAACGGCTCACCAAAATAAGCAATCAAGCTCAGGAGCTGAAGTCAACAGTCATATTCAGTTACCTAGCTTTCAGTTTCTCCCAGCTTCCTTACAGGTAATTCAGCCGGTGAATCACGAACCTCAGAGAAACATTATCGGAACCAACAGCCACTTTCATGATGCACAACAATCAATACAATCAACAGGTAAACCAGAAGGTCTGCACCACATTAATCAGGCTGGTACAAACCCTCCACTACGAGATGATAATCCTCTTCAGAATGGACATTTCCTTCAACTGAACCAACATTTCTTACATACTCCTCAACTTGCAGCCGATGGTAACAGACATTCAACTGCAAACACAGGATCAAATAATGACAATCAGGGATATCTTCATGTACAGAATTCTTTCCAGCAATTCGGAGCGAACGAACCAAGCTACCTCCAGTCAAACCAACAGAATGCTCCGTCTGGTCGAATTCCTAATCAAGATATCAACGCCCTTGCCCAAGATAGTAATGGCGGTTCTCGACCAGTTTTCAGTGGGTTTGTTCCCGACCACAGGAATACAGCGTCAGTTGGACATGATGCATCGGGAATCCAATCCCTCCCATTTCACACTGTTACATCTCCGAGGATACTGTTGGGAGGTCTGCAAAATGGCGGAGGATTAGCATCAAGTTTACTGACGTTTAATAGACATGGTGGTTTCCTGAGGGGCGCCAATGGGAGGAGTCTTTTCTCTTTCAAGCCTCAAGCCAAAGACAATCCTGACACAAAAAATTTAATGTCGTTATCTGCTGGCAATCAGTCGTCCCACCTCGCAGTCAACGAAATATTGAAAGCGCAAAGCACCAGCTCGCTCCAGCCACTTTCAAACAACATAATATATTCAGGTGGCGTCCACGGGACGAGACCTGTCATTAATGGAGTCCAGGCATCGCTGCATCCCGGAGTTTCGTTCCAGAACTTCAACGCGAACCTGCTCCAGAACCACGCAGGCTTGATACACAGACAGACAGGTAACCTGGTCACCGACAACATGCACCAGGCGAGACAAAGTCTCGACAACATCCAGCCCAGCTTCAGTATGAACGGCTTCGTCCCAAGCACGCTGTACGTTCCGATCACGTCTCAGGTAGCAGGGACGGGAGCACAGCCTAACTCACAATCGCAGTTCGTCTCTCCAGGTGACGTGGGCAATGAGTCTGTCCTGCAGGGCTTCAAGAGCCCAGTGGAGCCGGCACTAGCGGGTAGTCTCCTGCACTCGCACTCTAAAGGGCACGTGACCAGTAATGAGAGGGGACATAGGAAACATGTCTACAACACCTCCCAGCACACAGAGTCCATCAAGCCAGTCAGTGAGCCCTCTGAGGAGGCAGATAGCCTTGGCTCTGGTTCAGTCTCAGTACTCGTTCCCGGGCGATAACCACCTGCCACATACCTCGTCTTACTTCACTGTTACCTCAGCTCACTGACTGTGACTTTGTCGCCCCCGTGATTCACTGTCCCTCTGGTAATCTTTACTAACTACTCTTACATAACAACGTAACAACTGTGTCTTAGTTCTAAATTTGTATTTTGTTACTATCATTGACGCATCAACATACCGTAAAAGTTTTATGATTAACAGGAAAAAGTATTCTATATCTTTATTTTTGTGTTGTTGCATTTCTTAGTTATTTGTTCTTTACGGATTAAAGCATCAGTTATTGCAAGCTGTAAATTTTATGTAAACGATATGTTACTGAATTTTTTTTCTGCGAGTGTTAGTATCTAATTATGAATACTACAGACTAACTGCGAGGAGAGGATAACTTTCCAACTATAGTAACTAATTTACTTTGTATGATAACATATGTAAATATTTTTAAGTGTTTTCGTGTATTAATTTAGTATAAATATTGTCTAGTTTAGTGATTCTGTTTTGCAGCCACAGTGCATCCACGGCCAAACAGATGATGTACTGTCAGACGCAGTCTAGCCGAATATTGTTGTATTTGAATTTTCTTAAAGTGTTGTTCTGTTTGTTTTGTTATGTTTGTGTTAATGTTGTCTATGTTTTTGTTACTATTGTTGATGTTGGAAATAAAACTATTCAACCATTTTACTAGGCTACAAATAATGTCATTTTTCCTGACAACAAGAATGAATCCTTACCTGTCCACATTCTACGGAAAGTAAAATAATTTTACAGGAATTTTCTGTTTACAGGGATAACCCTTTTACCTTCAAGATAAATACTGACAATTATTAAGAATTTATAATGTCACGCCCACGTCAGGTGAATATATTTGGTTTCATCTGCCTCGTTTAGCGTAATAACGTATCAACTGATTTATAGAGAACACTAATTTTTCAAATGTTTCAGCTGTAAGTATTTTGAAATAAGTCAACGAATTAGACAACTACGATAAATGCATAGCTCAGTTCTGTTTGAAGTACAGTAAATGGATTATTCAATTATTTGTTGAATATATATTATAATAACACTACAAATTAACCCTTTCGCCATTATTAAAACACAAATTCCATCATGATTCCTTTCGAAAATTAATAAAACGACAAATAAGCTACTGGTCTATCAGTTCAAACATGCAATACGAGGTATTTTTTTATGATTTAATATATCATTCAAACTCATATTTGCCCTATTATGTATTAAATATCTTAATCTTTTACCAAAACTACAAACTACAATTAATAAAAGATATAACATTACTGAGGATCACTGCAAGAGTAAAAAATTATAATTGAAATAAATCATGTAACTCATAAATAAAGTTATGTAAGTCTCATCGAAAGCATTTACTGGCAAAGGGGACATTACATTTTTAGAAGTATTCGAGGTTCAGTGACACCCGCCATATTGTATTTGAAGTTTTCTTTGCCAAAAATAATGCATAGATATTGTTTTCTTATGGATCATCAGAACATATAATTCTGATTGGTTGATGTCTCTGAGTTAATGTTTTTATTTACTGTTTCTTTTATTACTCTGAAGTCGCTCACGATAAACTCACCTATTTCTGTATTGCAGTTATTTTATAAGTAAGAAAGTTATACATTTAATGAATCTGTAATTATTGAATACTACGTGAACCCAGCCTAGCAAGGTTTCATTCTGTTTTTTTTATTTTCTTTTTATGTACTTTTGTTTTTCCATTTTTTCACCTAGTTGGTTTATTTTCGGCAGTGGGCATTGTTAACGTTAATACATATATAAGTGTGGCAATGTAATTATATTTATATTTTTAAAATAAAAATATAAAATGAATACCTCTTAAAATAAAGTAATTTCGGTTATTATTAGAATATTTTTGTTGTTTCACAACACGCATGAGCTTATCGCTCGCAGTAACGCCAACCTACAAGCAAATTTCGTAGCCAGAGAAAAGAATTTTTACTTTCAACAGAATTCTTGTGCAGTTACTGATATGCAGTTTACAAACGGCATATACTACTGCAAAAGATTCTAGTTTATTTTGTGATACTGTTATAATCAAAGTTTCATGAGATATTTCTTTTCAACTAGTTTATTTGTTTTTTAAATAAAATTAAACGATTGATGTTCGCTAATAGTTGACTCGGCAAATCAGTTCGCTAGCTCTTCGGGTCACCTAAGCTCGCCCTACCAAGGACCACTGGTTTATTTTTTAAAATTTGGCGTGACTGTGTTGGGGGCACGGCCGTTTGTTTTGCGTGAATACGTCTACGTTGACGCTCTCGGACGCCTCTTGGTGTTTATTTTACGTCCCCGGCATCGCTTCACTCTATCATATGGGGTTTTATGGGTATCACTGGATTGCTTTTGAGATGCTCTTTCCAACCGTATACGACTTCTGTATTTCCACTTGGCTTTTTTGACGACCATAGGCCGACATTGTGTTAAATTTTCTTAATTTTTTTAACTAAACGCATACCATTTCACCATAACCAAGCCATACAAATGTTTTTATACACGCAATCGATTGATCTTGACAAGGGCTGTCGATTGAAACTTAAACGAGCGCCGAAGCTTCTCCTAGTCAAAAGTTATACTACGCGGGATTTATGAGACGCGGCGCAACGAACTCAAAATTCCGACCACTTCCCCCCCCCCCTTTTTCACGTGATGCTTCGTAGTCCTTACTCAACGTAACATATTCTTTAATCCTTTGGCAATCGAGTGGTGTAATTGAATTTTGAATGTAGACGATAGATTCGGAGTTGAGTTGCAAAGCCAAACTCTATCCCCCGTTTTGTTATCGTCGGATTTTCTGGATTGCGTCCAACTGTGGTCGCAAATATAAAGACGTATTCACTTCAAAATACGCTGACCCGGAAATGTTAGGTGGTCTCTGTGAGCCAGATACAAATGTGTACTCACGACTTGAACAAATCGTTTTGTTGCTCCACTGAAATACTAGTTTACAACCCACTCAGAAATTACGCCCGTATATAAAAATCCTCTGGGGCGGAGAGAAAAAAATTAATCGTTGTTAAACACAAATTATAATTTGAGTGCTCTGCCGCTCTCGGCTGCATATAAAAGGGGCTCCATGTCCTGTCTTCAAGTAGCAAATGGCCATGCAGATTGTTATTGAAGTGCAAGACGATAGACCACTAATTTTCCACTCGGCAGTCGAAACTTTACTTAGAAAAGAAAGAATCAATTTAGAACATTCGGGAGATATCCAAACAGGGAGTCGTCACGGATTACTTGTAGCTACCGAAAGCACAGAAAACATCACACTGCAATGAAGAATCACAAAATTTACATGCGAAATGATGACTTGTCAAGGAGCCACTACAGAGTGGTGTTCGTTACGGGTGCTCATAGATTACACATTACTGATGTCTTAGTGCGCACTTTAGTACACTCCTAATTCGCATTACAATATTTCTGTGTAAAGAAACTATAGGTTAAATATGTGAAATTGCGACATTTAGGTAACTCTATGGGCAGTGCTAGGAAGTTCTGTATTTAGGTAACTCTATGGGCAGTGCTAGGAAGTTCTGTATTTTTATAGATAAATACTTCAATAAAACAATGTTACGCCAGAGAATATTTTGGTTTTTTAGTGAATTGTTTTACAATATGCAGTACATAATTCTCCACTGTGTGTAAACGTTTTGCAACTTGTATACTAACAATAATAATTTTTAATGGGATAATTCGGCATGACAATGCTCTAGAGCAAGGCATTTTGTTAATACGAAACTGTTACTCGTGAAAAGTCCATGTCTGGAGTTGTAACGCCATTGTACTGAGGTTATCGATTACTCTCGGTAAGACAATTTAGGACTGAGCGTATCGCTGCACCCCTTGTACCGGTGTCCCGCTGTGTCGTCGAGTCTTCAGGGTTGCATATCACCAGGGGCTTAGTACTGAGCACTATAGGAGAAGGCAACTGTGAGTGTGTTTGCCGAGCATCTGGCGCTACATATACGATATTCAAGCAGTTATGCACTGCTGAAAGCGTAAGTAAGTATAAACAAAAATACGTCACACAAGTTGTCACAGTTCATGGTAGAATATAAATATGAAATTGGTTGTTTAGCTACCCACTGCAAAGTAAGAATGTAGGACACACTATAGATATCCCTCCGATTGCTCGTGACGCCACCGTGCAGCGAGACATATGACTTGAGCAAGACATCGTTTGTGTCATGACACTGCTTAAATGTAAAAGTAAATTAAGAATACAGACTGGACAGATCAAAATTAATTAAGCAGAATTTGGTAGTGTGATCTAGTGAAAAACAAATTACGCGCCTAATAGTATCGCTAAATATTTCCCTGTATTCCAAATATATTCCAGGTTTATAAAATTATATCAATAAAAGATTTTAGTAAAAATTTAGAATATATTGATAAATTAATCTCAAACGACCTTTTCTTTAGGGTAACTCAGATGATTTTAACCTTAAAGTGTGTACTGAATCAATGGGGAAAAAATAATAAACACAATAATGTTGTCTCAAGATTTTATTGGAGTTGTACGAAGTTATGTATCACTTCTTCTAGCTTTAGCTACTTTAAAATTACATTTTATCTAGAAAAAAATATGAAAAAAATCTATGAACTATCCACGCAATGAAATTTCGTGCAATATCTTTTGGTCTTGCGGTGACTTCAATTATTATTTTGAGCGAAGCTCAAGGATGTTAGGATGGAACTGTTATCAAATATGTAATGTAAATATTGGGCGTGTTAGTGGGGGTGTTATAGGGTATGTTGCCGGGTCTTGGATTGGTGGCGTTGTGGGGGGGTGGGGGTTGACTGCAGTGGTCTTCCACACCTTGCTGGTCCTGCAGCATCTCTGCGTGACGCGCTGCTCATCTGTAGCCTGGACCATTTCCCGCGCCTCCAGCCTCCTTGCTCTCTCCACATCGGGGATGGCTCGCCGCTATCTTGCAGTCCTCCTCAGTTTATCACATACTGTTACAGGCTGCCTGAGGCGTGCCTGGGTTCGTGACGGATAGGGGTATCGTCAGAGATTGCACAGCAAGGGGATGTATTATTTTCCACTAAATGTGTGTGGCAGCACTGTCTCCACAAATATTATTATATTTAGGCTTTATTTATCTTAACTTACAATTTTTTCCCGCGTGAGGCATGCAGCAGCATTGGGTGATCTGAAGTTAGTGAGTCCCAGTGCTTTTACATTCTTCCACGCTTAATGACCAAGATAAAAGATGAAGAGAACATAATTTAGAATTCTAAACAGAAAATAAAATGCAGTGGGAAATTTCTCCAATGACATCGGTGTAATTTTACATCTACATATGCCAATGTTTTTTACTCTACGTTCAAGTAAAATTACCCTACAAATGAGCAAATTAACATTTACTTTGTACAATTAACTTTACATAGAATGCTGTATAATTACTATTACTACTTAAAACATGCGATCTATCGGTAGAGAGTCGAACTACTTTGAACTCCTTTTGCGTAGTAAAACAGTATTTCAGTACAGCAACAAAACGATGGTTTTTGTTGATTTCTTGTTCCATAGATATTTTAAGATCTATTCGGTTAATCTGTTGCCATAGATTCTACATAAATGTCCAAAAAATAGCAATCGCCTCTTCCGTATTGTCTCTGTTATGTTTTCTATGTTGCGCTGTGTTTTAACATTACTTTTTAATTTCCAGGATTCTGTAGTTTTTAGTGGACCAAGTATTTTACTTATAATTATTATTTCTAGTGCCTCTAATTTGTGCAACTTGTAACTCAGTACCAGACATTCACTAATTTATGCAACTTGTAACTCAGTACCAGACATTCACTTGTGTAAAGATATTCCGGTTTGACTACCTTGATATAATGCTGTATTTTAAGATCTTTAGATAAATATTTTTTTGTTGTAGATCCAAATTACTTTATTTTAAGAGATATTACTTTAATGTTTTTATCTTTAAAATATAAATAGAATTAAATTGTAACACTTATATATGTATTTAAATTAACATGCACTGCCGAAAATAAACCAAACAGCTAAGAAAAACGGAAAAACAAAACTACAAAAAGAGAACATTTGCTGACGTTAAATTTGCTTAGTAGAACAATGAAAAATGTACAGAAATTGTGGAATTACAATCACAGTGAATCTGCGATTTAACTTTTTTTGTTAGTGAGAATATACACATGCACAATGGCGAAATTACAATTGCTATGTCTGTGTAAATTTACTTGTCGCGGAGAGAAAAATCCTCTGTATTAATCATTACTACCCACAAACCTTAAATTAAGTGCTCCACCGCTCCCGACCGCATAAAAAAGTTATTTTAAATATGAAAACACGACTCCAGCGTTCACAACAGAGAAGCATGTGTCCCTACAGCGCAATAAATAAACGTCGGGCATTGCGATTGTCGTATCAGGGAAACATGACGCACGAGGAGGCTGGGTATCAGGAGGTACGGTACACCTCTCAGGCAGTAGAAACAGATACGAAATGATATCGTGTGAGTGTCGAGTAACAAGCGAATAACCTAAATAAATGTCGGGCATTACGATTGTCGTATCAGGGAAACATGACGCACGAGGAGGCTGGGTATCAGGAGGTACGGTACACCTCTCAGGCAGTAGAAACAGATACGAAATGATATCGTGCGAGTGTCGAGTAACAAGCGAATAACCTAAATAAATGTCGGGCATTACGATTGTCGTATCAGGGAAACATGACGCACGAGGAGGCTGGGTATCAGGAGGTACGGTACACCTCTCAGGCAGTAGAAACAGATACGAAATGATATCGTGCGAGTGTCGAGTAACAAGCGAATAACCTAAATAAATGTCGGGCATTACGATTGTCGTATCAGGGAAACATGACGCACGAGGAGGCTGGGTATCAGGAGGTACGGTACACCTCTCAGGCAGTAGAAACAGATACGAAATGATATCGTGCGAGTGTCGAGTAACAAACGAATAACCTAAATTTAATATATAAAATAACACAACTTAGATCTGAATAGTGTTATATATGTCAACTTATATAGTGAAATTGTTACATAGTTTGGTAAAGGTGTTTCAAGATGTTTCTGAAAGAAACTAGAAAACAGACTTACATTTAACGTCAGTGTTAAATAACTAAGGAATAATGATATCCGTGTAGTTTACCTTTTCTCTGAATGTAACAACTTAAAAGAAAAGACAATTAATTGAAAGTTTAATATTCAGATTCTAGAAGGATTGCTAGTCCAAGAACCATATAATATGGAGTACTTAGAATTTTTTGCTGCTGTTATAGGTGAATGTCTTATGTAAAACGACACCGAGGTTTCTTGTATATGAATAGAAAGGGACATTTTCAACACCAGAACGTGTGAAGAGGAGTCTTTCATGGAAGCAGTTCTTTTAATTCCTGAAATTTGATTCTCTCAAATTTGTCGGCAGTTTTACTACATTGGATTTATCCATTTCCTAACACAAATTATTTACCTGTATTCTAAAGTTGTGACTATTATATTTTTAGAAAAAAGAAATAGTGCATTTATTATTTTCAAGGAATGAATCTAGATAAGATTTTTAAATTGCAATAATATTAAATAGAAAGAAAAGTTGAATTTCAGTAGTTGATGTCTGAAATGACGACGGTAAAAATTATTTTGAAAATTGGACTTAACTTCTTGTGTTTTGATAATTCCTCCTAGAAGCCCAAAATATAATGATTAAATAATCTCAAGCAAGAGTTAGCCGCAGAGGCCAATAATGTAATAAGTTTCAACAAAGTTAAAATTCACTACAGAATTCGACAAGATTCATTCGCTCATAATTTCGTGCTCCTCGTAACATGAGTGTTCAAGGAATAATACTATTGTTTGCAGGGCAATAGTAATGATTTATCTTCGATTCAGTTCAAACTCACAGCAGGAGCGAATACTGTTTCATTATTGATGTTGTTTTACTGTGTTTGTAATATGCTGTGCAGGAGCGAATACTGTTTCATTATTGATGTTGTTTTACTGTGTTTGTAATATGCTGTGCAGGAGCGAATACTGTTTCATTATTGATGTTGTTTTACTGTGTTTGTAATATGATGTGCAGGAGCGAATACTGTTTCATTATTGATGTTGTTTTACTGTGTTTGTAATATGCTGTGCAGGAGCGAATACTGTTTCATTATTGATGTTGTTTTACTGTGTTTGTAATATGCTGTGCAGGAGCGAATACTGTTTCATTATTGATGTTGTTTTACTGTGTTTGTAATATGATGTGCAGGAGCGAATACTGTTTCATTATTGATGTTGTTTTACTGTGTTTGTAATATGCTGTGTTGTTTGAATAATTATCTTCCGTCTTATTCTTCATTACATATGTTGTCAATAATTCATTAATGTTTTAGTTGATGAGTTCTAGTGTTAGTTGTGTCTTCCTGTTGTGTTTTTCTGTTGAAAATATTCTCCACTGGTCCAATCAAATGTTTGACGGTAAAGTGCACATTAATTTTAAAACAGTATTTGTTGATAAGAGGATCAAATTAAAAGAGACTTTCTATTAAGTAGTACTTGAATGAATAGTCAAGGTACATTAAATTATATTCTAGTTTTCAAATAATTCTGACCAGAAAAGGTATTATTTGATGTACAACCCTGAGGGCAAATACCTTACCTGCGAATAAACTCACGTTCTTATTCATATATATTTGCTAGGAATCATAAGGTACAACTGTACATGAACTATTAATACTCAGGTGAGATTTTCAGTTTGTGATAAGACTATTTTTAAGAACGTAAAGCCTAAATATATGTAAGGATTGTGGCACTTATGACTTTACTAAACTAACTGAAATTAAAATAGATTATGCTAACGTGTCAAATATAAATAATTGAAATAAGTCAAACACATTGCGCTTATAATTTATCTACAACTGTATAAATAACATTCTCCGTAGTACGTTCCTAGATACTCCAGAATGTAATGCAAATTTACACAACGTGGTCATTGAAAAGTACAGAATTGATGATGTAAAACTGTACTAACAATATATATGTTAATACGTATATGCAGCGAAAAAAATAAATAATATTAAGTTTCAATACAGTCAGTTGGTGAATTATTACATAAACTTTTAAAGGTGTAAATTAACACCGTCATTTTATCTATGAAGCCATACATTCTTTAATTTTCACCAAAAACAAGTAGCACTCTCTGGATTAGTAAGAACATTTGTGTGAAATTACATTTACTCAAGTTGTTTTTTACAAATGGCACTGCGCCACCTCCACATGGCAGGCTCACTGACTGGCTGTGTCCGCCCAGACTAGTTTAACAATGTCACTGCGCCACCTCCACATGGCAGGCTCACTGACTGGCTGTGTCCGCTAAGACTAGTTTAACAATGTCACTGCGCCACCTCCACATGGCAGGATCACTGACTGGCTGTGTCCGCCCAGACTAGTTTAACAATGTCACTGCGCCACCTCCACATGGCAGGCTCACTGACTGGCTGTGTCCGCCCAGACTAGTTTAACAATGTCACTGCGCCACCTCCACATGGCAGGCTCATTGTCTGGCTGTGTCCTCCCAGACTAGTTTAACAAAGTCACTGCGCCACCTCCACATGGCAGGATCACTGACTGGCTGTGTCCACCCAGACTAGTTTAACAATGTCACTGTGCCACCTCCACAAGGCAGGCTCACTGACTGGCTGTGTCCGCCCAGACTAGTTTAACAATGTCACTGCGCCACCTCCACATGGCAGGCTCATTGACTGGGTGTGTCCGCCCAGACTAGTTTAACAATGTCACTGTGCCACCTCCACATGGCAGGCTCATTGACTGGGTGTGTCCGCCCAGACTAGTTTAACAATGTCACTGCGCCACCTCCACATGGCAGGCTCATTGACAAGCAGTGTCCGCCAAGACTAGTTTAACAATGTCACTGTGCCACCTCCACATGGCAGGCTCATTGACTGGGTGTATCCGACCAGACTAGTTTAACAATGTCACTGCGCCACCTCCACATGGCAGGCTCATTGACTGGGTGTGTCCGCCCAGACAAGTTTAACAATGTTACTGCGCCACCTCCACATGGCAGGCTCATTGACTGGGTGTGTCCGCCCAGACTAGTTTAACAATGTCACTGCGCCACCTCCAAATGGCAGGCTCATTGACAAGCAGTGTCCGCCAAGACTAGTTTAACAATGTCACTGTGCCACCTCCACATGGCAGGATCACTGACTGGCTGTGTCCGCCCAGACTAGTTTTAACAATGTCACTGCGCCACCTCCACAAGGCAGGCTCATTGACTGGGTGTGTCCGCCCAGACTAGTTTAACAATGTCACTGCGCCATCTCCACATGGCAGGCTCATTGACTGGCTGTGTCCGCCCAGACTAGTTTAACAATGTCACTGCGCCACCTCCACAAGGCAGGCTCATTGACTGGCTGTGTAATCCCAGACTAGTTTAACAATGTCACTGCGCCATCTCCACATGGCAGGCTCATTGACTTACTGTATCCGCCCAGACTATTTTAACAATGTCACTGCGCCACCTCCACAAGGCAGGCTCATTGACTGGCTGTGTCCGCCCAGACTAGTTTAACAATGTCACTGCGCCACCTCCACATGGCAGGCTCATTGTCTGGCTGTATCCGCCCAGACTAGTTTAACATTGTCACTGTGCCACCTCCACATGGCAGGCTCACTGACTTGCTGTGTCCGCCCAGACTAGTTTAACAATGTCACTGTGCCACCTCCACATGGCAGGCTCATTGACAAGCAGTGTCCGCCCAGACTAGTTTAACAATGTCACTGCGCCACCTCCACAAGGCAGGCTCACTTACTGGTTGGCAGAGGTTGTCCGCCCACAGGCCTGAGGTTGTGAAAATTTCACATGTACGCCACCTCCACATGGCAGGCTCACTGACAGTGTGTCCGCCCAGAATAGTTTAACAATGTCACGTGCCACCTCCACATGGCAGGCTCATTGACACTGGCAGTGTCCGCCAGACTAGTTTAACAATGTCACTGTGCCACCTCCACATGGTAGGATCATTGACTGGCTGTGTCCGCACAGACTAGTTTAACAATGTCACTGTGCCACCTCCACATGGCAGGCTCATTGACTGGGTGTGTCGCCCAGACTAGTTTAACAATGTCACCTGCGCCACCTCCACATGGCAGGCTCATTGACTGGTGTGTCAGCCCAGACTAGTTTAACAATGTCACTGCGCCACCTCCACATGGCAGGCTCATTGACATGCGAGTGTCCGCCCAGACTAGTTTAACAATGTCACTGCCCCCCACCTCCACATGGCTGTGCATATTGACAAGCAGTGTCCGCCAACTACTAGGTATTCAAATTTAAAAATGTCACTGTTGCCACCTCCACATGGCAGGATCACTGACTGGCTGTGTCCGCCAGACTAGTTTAACAATGTCACTGCGCCACCTCCACATGGCAGGCTCATTGACAAGCGTGTCCGCCCAGACTAGTTTAACAATGTCACTTTGCCACCTCCACATGGCAGGCTCACTGACTGGCTGTGTCCGCCCAGACTAGTTTAACAATGTTACTGCGCCACCTCCACATGGCAGGCTCATTGACTGGGTGTGTCCGCCCAGAATAGTTTAACAATGTCACTGCGCCACCTCCACAATGGCAGGCTCACTTAATGGCGTGTCCGCCACAGACTAGTTTAACAATGTCACTGCGCCACCTCCACATGGCAGGCTCACTGACTGGGTGTGTCCGCCCAGAATAGTTTAACAATGTCACTGGCCACCTCCACATGGCAGGCTCATTGACAGGCAGTGTCCGCCAAGACTAGTTTAACAATGTCACTGTGCCACCTCCACATGGTAGGCTCATGACTGGCTGTGTCCCCCAGACTAGTTTAACAATGTCACTGTGCCACCTCCACATGGCCAGGCTCATTGACTGGAGTGTCCGCCCAGACTAGTTTAACAATGTCACTGTGCCACCTCCACATGGCAGGCTCATTGACAGCTGTGTCCGCCCAGACTAGTTTAACAATGTCACTGGCCACCTCCACATGGCAGGCTCATGACTGCTGTGTCCGCCCAGACTAGTTTAACAATGTCACTGGCCACCTCCACATGGCAGGCTCATTGACTGGGTGTGTCCGCCCAGACTAGTTTAACAATGTCACTGCGCCACCTCCACATGGCAGGCTCATTGACATGGAGTGTCCGCCCAGACTAGTTTAACAATGTCACTGCGCCATCTCCACATGGCAGGCTCATTGACAAGCAGTGTCCGCCCAGACTAGTTTAACAATGTCACTGTGCCACCTCCACATTTCAGGCTCACTTACTGGCGGTGTCCGCCCAGACTAGTTTAACAATGTCACTGCGCCACCTCCACATGGCAGGCTAATTGACAAGCAGTGTCCGCCCAGACTAGTTTAACAATGTCACTGCGCCACCTCCACATGGCAGGCTCATTGACTGGGTGTGTCCGCCCAGACTAGTTTAACAATGTCTCTGCGCCACCTCCACATGTCAGGCTCATTGACTGGCTGTGTCCGACCAGACTAGTTTAACAATGTCACTGTGCCACCTCCACATGGCAGGCTCATTGACTGGCAGTGTCCGCCCAGACTAGTTTAACAATGTCACTGCGCCACCTCCACATGGCAGGCTCATTGACTGGGTGTGTCCCCCAGACTAGTTTAACAATGGCACTGCGCCACCTCCACAAGGCAGGCTCCTTGACTGAGTGTGTCCGCCCAGACTAGTTTAACAATGTCACTGCGCCACCTCCACATGGCAGGCTCAATGACTGGGTGTGTCCGCCCAGACTTGTTTAACAATGTCACTGCGCCACCTCCACATGGCAGGCTCACTGACTGGCTGTGTCCGCCGAGACTAGTTTAACAATGTCACTGTGCCACCTCCACAAGGCAGGCTCACTGACTTGCTGTGTGTCCGCCCAGACTAGTTTAACAATGTCACTGTGCCACCTCCACATGGCAGGCTCATTGACTGGGTGTGTCCGCCCAGACTAGTTAACAATGTCACTGCGCCACCTCCACATGGCAGGCTCATTGACTGGGTGTGTCCGCCCAGACTAGTTTAACAATGTCACTGCGCCACCTCCACATGGCAGGCTCATTGACAAGCAGTGTCCGCCCAGACTAGTTTAACAATGGCACTGCGCCACCTCCACAAGGCAGGCTCCATTTACTGGCTGTGTCCGCCCAGACTAGTTTAACAATGTCACTGCGCCACCTCCACATGGCAGGCTCGCTGACTGGGTGTGTCCGCCCAGACTAGTTTAACAATGTCACTGTGCAAACTCCACATGGCAGGATCACTGACTGGCTGGGTCCGCCCAGACTAGTTTAACAATGTCACTGCGCCACCTCCACATGGCAGGCTCACTGACTGGGTGTGTCCGCCCAGACTAGTTTAACAATGTCACTGTGCCAACTCCACATGGCAGGATCACTGACTGGCTGTGTCCGCCCAGACTAGTTTAACAATGTCACTGCGCCATCTCCACATGGCAGGCTCATTGACAAGCAGTGTCCGCCAAGACTAGTTTAACAATGTCACTGCGCGATCTCCACATGGCAGGCTCATTGACAAGCAGTGTCCGCCAAGACTAGTTTAACAATGTCACTGCGCCACCTCCACAAGGCAGGCTCACTTACTGGCGGTGTCCGCCCAGACTAGTTTAACAATGTCACTGCGCCACCTCCACAGCAGGCAGCTCACTTACTGGCGGTGTCCGCCCAGACTAGTTTAACAATGTCACTGCGCCACCTCCACAAGGCAGGCTCATTGACTGGGTGTGTCCGCCCAGACTGGTTTAACAATGTCACTGTGCCACCTCCACATGGCAGGCTCACTTACTGGCGGTGTCCGACCAGACTAGTTTAACAATGTCACTGTGCCACCTCCACATGGCAGGATCACTGACTGGGTGTGTCCGCCCAGACTAGTTTAACAATGTCACTGGCCACCTCCACATGGCAGGCTCATTGACTTGCTGTGTCCGCCCAGACTAGTTTAACAATGTCACTGTGCCACCTCCACATGGCAGGCTCACTTACTGGCGGTGTCCGCCCAGACTAGTTTAACAATGTCACTGCGCCACCTCCACATGGCAGGCTCATTGACAAGCAGTGTCCGCCCAGACTAGTTTAACAATGTCACTGCGCCACCTCCACATGGCAGGCTCATTGACTGGCGGTGTCCGCCCAGACTAGTTTAACAATGTCACTGCGCCACCTCCACATGGCAGGCTCATTGACTGGGTGTGTCCGCCCTGACTAGTTTAACAATGTCACTGTGCCACCTCCACATGGCAGACTCATTGACTGGCTGTGTCCGCCCAGACTAGTTTAACAATGTCACTGCGCCACCTCCACAAGGCAAGCACACTTACTGGCTGTGTCCGCCCAGACTAGTTTAACAATGTCACTGCGCCACCTCCACATGGCAGGCTCATTGACTGGCGTGTCCGCCCAGACTAGTTTAACACTGTCACTGTGCCACCTCCACATGGCAGGCTCATTGACTGGCTGGTGTCCGCCCAGACTAGTTTAACAATGTCACTTCGCCACCTCCACAAGGCAAGCACACTTACTGGCTGTGTCCGCCCAGACTAGTTTAACAATGTCACTGCGCCACCTCCACATGGCAGGCTCATTGACTGGGTGTGTCCGCCCAGACTAGTTTAACCAATGTCACTGCGCCACCTCCACATGGCAGGCTCATTGACAAACAGTGTCCGCCAAGACTAGTTTAACAATGTCACTGTGCCACCTCCACATGGCAGATCACTGACTGGCTGTGTCCGCCCAGACTAGTTTAACAATGTCACTGCGCCACCTCCACAGGCAGGCTTTGTCTGGCTGTGTCCGCCCAGACTAGTTTAACAATTGTCACTACGCGCACCTGTCGCCACTCATGCACGGCATCCATTGTCAAGATGTGTCCGCCCAGACTAGTTTAACATTGTCACTGTGCCACCTCCACATGGCAGGCTCACTGACTGGGTGTGTCCGCCCAGACTAGTTTAACAATGTCACTGTGCCACCTCCACATGCAGGATCACTGACTGGCTGTGTCCGCCCAGACTAGTTTAACAATGTCACTGCGCCACCTCCATCAAGTCAGGCTCACATTACTTGGCGGTGTCCGCCCAAGACTAGTTTAACAATGTCACTGAGCCACCTCCACATGGCAGGCTCATTGACAAGCAGTGTCCGCCCAGACTAGTTTAACAATGTCACTGCGCCACCTCCACATGGCAGGCTCATTGACAAGCGTGTCCGCCCAGACTAGTTTAACAATGTCACTGTGCCACCTCCACATGGCAGGCTCATTGACTGGCGGTGTCCGCCCAGACTAGTTTAACAATGTCACTGCGCCACCTCCACATGGCAGGTTCATTGACTGGGTGTGTCCGCAAAGACTAGTTTAACAAAGGCACTGCGCCACCTTCACAGGCAGGCTCCTTGACTGGGTGTGTCCGCCCAGACAAGTTTAACATTGTCACTGTGCCACCTCCACATTGCAGGCTCATTGACTGGGTGTGTCCGCCCAGACTATTTTAACAATGTCACTGCGCCACCTCCACATGGCAGGCTCATTTACTGGCTGTGTCCGCCCAGACTAGTTTAACAATGTCACTGTGCCACCTCCACATGGCAGGTCTCATTGACTGGCGTGTCCGCCCAGACTAGTTTAACAATGTCACTGCGCCACCTCCACATGGCAGGCCTCATTGACTGGGTGTGTGTCCGCCCAGACTAGTTTAACAATCACTGCGCCACCTCCACAAGGCAGGCTCATTGACTGGGTGTGTACCGCCCAGACTAGTTTAACATTGTCACTGCGCCACCTCCACATGGCAATCTCATTGACAAGCAGTGTCCACCCAGACTAGTTTAACAATGTCACTGTGCCACCTCCACATGGCAGGCTCATTGACTGGCGGTGTCCGCCCAGACTATTTAACAATGTCACTGCGCCACCTCCACATGGCAGACTCATTGACTGGGTGTGTCCGCCCAGACTAGTTTAACAATGGCACTGCGCCACCTCCACAAGGCAGGCTCCTTGACTGGGTGTGTCCGCCCAGACTAGTTTAACAATGTCACTGCGCCAAACCACATGGCAGGCTCATTGACTGGGTGTGTCCGCCCAGACTAGTTTAACATTGTCACTGCGCCACCTCCACATGGCAGGCTCACTGACTGGCTGTGTCCGCCCAGACTAGTTTAACAATGTCACTGTGCCACCTCCACATGGCAGGCGCCTTGACTGGCTGTGTCCGCCCAGACTAGTTTAACAATGTCACTGTGCCACCTCCACAAGGCAGGCTCATTGCTGGGTGTGTCCTCCCAGACTAGTTTAACAATGTCACTGCGCCACCTCCACATGGCAGGCTCACTGACTGGGTGTGTCCGCCCAGACTAGTTTAACAATGTCACTGCGCCACCTCCACATGGCAGGCTCATGATGGTGTGTCGCCAGATAGTTTAACATGTCACTGGCCACCCCACAGGCAGGCTCATACTGGCGTGTCCGCCCAGACTAGTTTAACAATGTCACTGCTGCCACCTCCACATGGCAGGCTCATTGACTGGCTGTGTCCGCCCAGACTAGTTTAAACATGTCACTGCGCCACCTCCACATGGCAGCTCATTGACTGGCTGTGTCCGCCCAGACTAGTTTAACAATGTCACTGCGCCACCTCCAATGGCAGGCTCACTGACTGGCTGTGTCCGCCCAGACTAGTTTAACAATGTCACTGCGCCACCTCCACATGGCAGGCTCACTGACTGGCTGTGTCCGCCCAGACTAGTTTAACAATGTCACTGTGCCACCTCCACATGGCAGGCTCACTTACTGGTGTGTCCGCCCAGACTAGTTTAACAATGTCACTGTGCCACCTCCACATGGCAGCTCATTGACTGGGTGTGTCCGCCCAGACTAGTTTAACAATGTCACTGCGCCACCTCCACATGGCATGCTCATTGACTGGCGTGTGTCCGCCCAGACTAGTTTAACAATGTCACTGCGCCACCTCCACATGGCAGGCTCACTGACTGGGTGTGTCCGCCCAGACTAGTTTAACAATGTCACTTGCGCCACCTCCACATGGCAGGCTCACTGACTGGCGGTGTCCGCCCAGACTAGTTTTAACAATGTCACTGTGCCACCTCCACATGGCAGGCTCATTGACTGGCAGTGTCCGCCCAGACTAGTTTAACATGTCACTGGCCACCTCCACATGGCAGGCTCATTGACTGGCTGTGTCCGCCCAGACTAGTTTAACAATGTCACTGCGCCACCTCACAAGGCAGCTCACTTGACTGGCTGTGTCCGCCCAGACTAGTTTAACAATGTCACTGCGCACCTCCACATGGCAGGCTCACTTGACTGGCTGTGTCCGCCAGACTAGTTTAACAATGTCACTGTGCCACCTCCACAAGGCAGGCTCATTGACTGGCGGTGTCCGCCCAGACTAGTTTAACAATGTCACTGCTGCCACCTCCACATGGCAGGCTCATTGACTGGCGTGTGTCCGCCCAGACTAGTTTAACAATGTCACTGCGCCACCTCCACATGGCAGGCTCATTGACTGGCGTGTGTCCGCCCAGACTAGTTTAACAATGTCACTGCGCCACCTCCACATGGCAGGCTCATTGACTGGCTGTGTCCGCCCAGACTAGTTTAACAATGTCACTGCGCCACCTCCACATGGCAGGCTCATTGACTGGGTGTGTCCGCCCAGACTAGTTTAACAATGTCACTGCGCCACCTCCACAAGGCAGGCTCATTGACTGGGTGTGTCCGCCCAGACTAGTTTAACAATGGCACTGCGCCACCTCCACATGGCAGGCTCATTGACTGGCTGTGTCCGCCCAGACTAGTTTAACAATGTCACTGTGCCACCTCCACAAGGCAGGCTCACTTACTGGCGGTGTCCGCCCAGACTAGTTTAACAATGTCACTGGGCCACCTCCACATGGCAGGCTCATTGTCTGGGTGTGTCCGCCCAGACTAGTTTAACAATGTCGCTGCGCCACCTGCACATGGCAGGCTCATTGACTGGGTGTGTCCGCCCAGACTAGTTTAACAATGTCACTGCGCAACCTCCACATGGCAGGCTCATTGACTGGGTGTGTCCGCCCAGACTAGTTTAACAATGTCACTGCGCCACCTCCACATGTCAGGCTCATTGACTGGCTGTATACGCCCAGACTAGTTTAACAATGTCACTGCGCCACCTCCACATGGCAGGCTCATTTTCTGGGTGTGTCCGCCCAGACTAGATTAACAATGTCACTGCGCCACCTCCACATGGCAGGCTCATTGACTGGGTGTGTCCGCCCAGACTAGTTTAACAATGTCACTGCGCCACCTCCACATGGCAGTCTCACTGACTGGCTGTGTCCGCCCAGACTAGTTTAACATTGTCACTGCGCCACCTCCACATGGCAGGCTCTATGTCTGGGTGTGTCCGCCCAGACTAGTTTAACAATGTCACTGCGCCACCTCCACATGGCAGGCTCACTGACTGGGTGTGTCCGCCCAGACTAGTTTAACAATGTCACTGTGCCACCTCCACATGGCAGGCTCATTGACTGGGTGTGTCCGCCCAGACTAGTTCAACAATGTCACTGCGCCACCTCCACATGGCAGGCTCACTGACTGGGTGTGTCCGCCCAGACTAGTTTAACATTGTCAATGCGCCACCTCCACATGGCAGGCTCATTGTCTGGCTGTGTCCGCCCAGACTAGTTTAACACTGTCACTGTGCCACCTCCACAATGCAGGCTCATTGACTGTGTGTGTCCGCCCAGACTAGTTTAACAATGTCAATGTGCCACCTACAAATTGCAGGCTCATTGACTGGGTGTGTCCGCCCAGACTAGTTTAACAATGTCACTGCACCACCTCCACATGGCAGGATCACTGACTGGCTGTGTCCTCCCAGACAAGTTTAACAATGTCACTATGCCACCTCCACATGGCAGGCTCACCGACTGGCTGTGTCCGCCCAGACTAGTTTAACAATGGCACTGCGCCACCTCCACAAGGCAAGCTCATTGACTGGGTGTGTCCGCCCAGACTAGTTAAACAATGTCACTGCGCCACATCCACATGGTAGGCTCATTGACTGGGTGTGTCTGCCCATACTAGTTTAACAATGTCACTGCGCCACCTCCACATGGCAGGCTCATTGACTGGGTGTGTCCGCCCAGACTAGTTTAACAATGTCACTGCGCCACCTCCACATGGCAGGCTCATTGACTGGGTGTGTCCGCCCAGACTAGTTTAACAATGTCACTGCGCCACCTCCACATGGCAGGCTCACTGACTGGGTGTGTCCGCCCAGACTAGTTTAACAATGTCACTGCGCCACCTCCACAAGGCAGGCTCACCTACTGGCTGTGTCCGCCCAGACTAGTTTAACAATGTCACTGCGCCACATCCACAAGTCAGGCTCATTGACTGGGTGTGTCCGCCCAGACTAGTTTAACAATGTCACTGTGCCACCTCCACATGGCAGGCTCATTGACAAGCAGTGTCGTCCAAGACTAGTTTAACAATATCACTGTGCCACGTCCACATGGCAGGATCACTGACTGGCTGTGTCCGCCCAGACTAGTTTAACAATGTCACTGTGCCACCTCCACATGGCAGGATCACTGACTGGCTGTGTCCGCCCAGACTAGTTTAACAATGTCACTGTGCCACCTCCACATGGCAGGATAACTGACTGGCTGTGTCCGCATAGACTAGTTTAACAATGTCACTGCGCCACCTCCACATGGCAGGCTCATTGACAAGCAGTGTCCGCCAAGACTAGTTTAACAATGTCACTGCGCACCTCCACATGGCAGCTCACTGACTGGCTGTGTCCGCCCAGGCTAGTTTAACAATGTCACTGCGACAACCTCCACATGGCAGGCTCACTAACTGGCTGTGTCCGCCCAGACTAGTTTAACACTGTCACTGTGCCACCTCCACATTGCAGGCTCATTGACTGGGTGTGTCCTCCCAGACTAGTTTAACAATGTCACTGTGCCACCTCCACATTTCAGGCTCATTGACTGGGTGTGTCCGCCCAGACTAGTTTAACAATGTCACTGTCCCACCTCCACATGGCAGGATCACTGACTGGGTGTGTCCGCCCAGACTAGTTTAACAATGTCACTGTGCCACCTCCACATTTCAGGCTCATTGACTGGGTGTGTCCGCCCAGACTAGTTTAACAATGTCACTGTCCCACCTCCACATGGCAGGATCACTGACTGGGTGTGTCCGCCCAGACTAGTTTAACAATGTCACTGCGCCACCTCCACATGGCAGGCTCATTGACTGGGTGTGTCCGCCCAGACTAGTTTAACAATGTCACTGTGACAACCTCCACATTGCAGGCTCACTGACTGGCTGTGTCCGCCCAGACTAGTTTAACAATGTCACTGTGCCACCTCCACATTTCAGGCTCATTGACTGGGTGTTGTCCGCCCAGACTAGTTTAACAATGTCACTATGCCACCTCCCATGGCAGGCTCATTGTCTGGCTGTGTCCGCCCAGACTAGTTTAACAATGTCACTGTGCCACCTTGACATGGCAGGCTCAGTGATTGTCTGTGTCCGCCCAGACTAGTTTAACAATGTCACTGTGACAACCTCACATGGCAGGCTCACTAACTGGCTGTGTCCGCCCAGACTAGTTTAACACTGTCACTGTGCCACCTCCACATTGCAGGCTCATTGACTGGTGTGTCCGCCCAGACTAGTTTAACAATGTCACTGTCCACCTCCACATGGCAGGATCACTGACTGGGTGTGTCCGCCCAGACTGTTTAACAATGTCACTGCGCCACCTCCACATGGCAGGCTCATTGACTGGGTGTGTCCGCCAGACTAGTTTAACAATGTCACTGCGCCACCTCCACAAGGCAGGCTCATTGACTGGGTGTGACCGCCCAGACTAGTTTAACATTGTCACTGCGCCACCTCCACATGGCAGTCTCACTGACTGGCTGTGTCCGCCCAGACAAGTTTAACAATGTCACTGTGCCACCTCCACATGGCAGGCTCTTTGTCTGGCTGTGTCAACCCAGACTAGTTTAACAATATAACTGCGCCACCTCCACATGGCAGGCTCATTGACTGGGTGTGTCCGCCCAGACTAGTTTAACAATGTCACTGTGCCACCTCCACATTGCAGGCTCATTGACTGGGTGTGTCCGCCCAGACTAGTTTAACAAAGTCACTATGCCACCTCCACATGGCAGGCTCATTGTCTATCTATGTCCGCCCAGACTAGTTTAACAATGTCACTGTGACAACCTCCACATGGCAGGCTCACTAACAGCTGTGTCCGCCCAGACTAGTTTAACAATGTCACTGTGCCACCTCCACATGGCAGGCTCTTTGTCTGGCTGTGTCCGAGCAGACTAGTTTAACACTGTCACTGTGCCACCTCCACATGGCAGGCTCTTTGTCTGGCTGTGTCAACCCAGACTAGTTTAACAATATAACTGCGCCACCTCCACATGGCAGGCTCATTGACTGGTGTGTCCTCCCAGACTAGTTTAACAATATCACTGCGCCACCTCCACATGGCAGGCTCACTGACTGGGTGTGTCCTCCCAGACTAGTTTAACAATATCACTGCGCCACCTCCACATGGCAGGCTCATTGACTGGGTGTGTCCTCCCAGACTAGTTTAACAATATCACTGCGCCACCTCCACATGGCAGGCTCATTGACTGGGTGTGTCCGCCCAGACTAGTTTAAAATGTCACTGCGCCACCTCCACATGGCAGGCTCATTGACTGGGTGTGTCCGCCCATACTAGTTTAACAATGTCACTGCGCCACCTCCACATGGCAGGCACATTGACTGGGTGTGTCCGCCCAGACTAGTTTAACATTGTCACTGCGCCACCTCCACATGGCAGGTCATTGTCTGGCTGTGTCCGGCCAGACTTTTTGCCAATGTCACTGCGCCACCTCACATGGCAGGCTCATTGACTGGTGTGTCCGCCATACTAGTTTAAAAATGTCACTGCGCCACCTCCACATGGCAGGCTCATTGACTGGGTGTGTCCGCCCAGACTAGTTTAACACTGTCACTGTGCCACCTCCACATGGCAGGCTCATTGATTGGGTGTGTCCGCCCAGACTAGTTTAACAATGTCACTGCGCCACTCCACATGGCAGGCTCATTGACTGGTGTGTCCTCCAGACTAGTTTAACAATGTCACTGCGCCACCTCCACATGGCAGGCTCATTGTCTGGCTGTGTCCCCAGACTATTTTGCCAATGTCACTGCGCCACCTCCACATGGCAGGTTCATTGACTGGGTGTGTCCTCCCAGACTAGTTTACAATCACTGCGCCACCTCCACATGGCAGGCTCACTGACTGGGTGTGTCCTCCCAGACTAGTTTAACAATATCACTGCGCCACCTCCACATGGCAGGTTCATTGAGTGGGTGTGTCCCCAGACTAGTTTAACAATATCACTGCGCCACCTCCACATGGCAGGCTCATTGACTGGGTGTGTCCGCCAGACTGTTTACAATATCACTGCGCCACCTCCACATGGCAGGCTCATTGACTGGGTGTGTGTGCCCAGACTAGTTTAACATGTCACTGCGCCACCTCCACATGGCAGGCTCATTGACTTAGTGTGTCCGCCAGACTAGTTTAACAATGTCACTGTGCCACCTCCACATGGCAGGCTCACTAACTGGCTGTGCCGCCCAGACTAGTTTAACAATGTCACTGTGCCACCTCCACATGGCAGGCTCATACTGGTGTGTCCGAACAGACTAGTTTAACAATGTCACTGTGCCACCTCCACATGGCAGGCTCACTGACTTGCTGTGTCCGCCCAGACTAGTTTAACAATGTCACTGCGCACCTCCACATGGCAGGCTCATGACTGGCTGTGTCCGCCCAGACTAGTTTAACAATGTCACTGTGCCACCTCCACATTCAGGCTCACTAACTGGCTGTGTCCGCCCAGACTAGTTTAACAATGTCACTGCGCCACTCCAGTGGCAGGCTCATTGACTGGTGTGTCCGCCAGACTAGTTTACATTGTCACTGCGCCACCTCCACATGGCAGGCTCATGTCTGGCTGTGTCGCCAGACTATTTTGCCAATGTCACTGCGCCACCTCCACATGCAGGCTCATTGATGGGTGTGTCCGCCCAGACTAGTTTAACAATGTCACTGCGCCACCTCCACATGGCAGGCTCATTGACTGGTGTGTCCGCCCAGATAGTTTAACAATGTCACTGCGCCACTCACATGGCAGGCTCACTACTGGCTGTGTCGCCCAGACTAGTTTAACAATGTCACTGCGCCACCTCCACATGGCAGGCTCATTGTCTGGGTGTGTCCCCCAGACTAGTTTAACAATGTCACTGCGCCACCTCCACATGGCAGGCTCACTGACTGGGTGTGTCCGCCCAGACTAGTTTAACAATGTCACTGCGCACCTCCACATGGCAGGCTCATTGTCTGGCTGTGTCCGCCCAGACTAGTTTAACATGTCACTGCGCCACCTCCACATGGCAGGCTCATTGTCTGGCTGTGCGCCCAGACTAGTTTAACAATGTCACTGCGCCACCTCCACATGGCAGGCTCATTGACTGGTGTGTCCGCCCAGCTAGTTTAACATGTCACTGCGCCACCTCCACATGGCAGGCTCACTGACTGGTGTGTCCGCCCAGACTAGTTTAACAATGTCACTGCGCCACCTCCACATGGCAGGCTCACTGACTGGTGTGTCGCCCAGACTAGTTTAACAATGTCACTGTGCCACCTCCACATGGCAGGCTCATTGACTGGCTGTGTCCGCCAGACTAGTTTAACATGTCACTGCGCCACTCCACATGGCAGGCTCACTGACTGGCGTGTCCGCCCAGACTAGTTTAACATGTCACTGTGCCACCTCACATGGCAGGCTCACTGACTGCATTTGTCCGCCCAGACTAGTTTAAATGTCACTGCGCCACTCCACATGGCAGGTCATGACTGGCTGTGACCGCCCAGACTAGTTTAACATTGTCACTGTGCCACCTCCACATGGCAGGTCACTGACTGGCTGTGTCCTCCCAGACTAGTTTAACAATGTCACTGTGCCACCTCCACAAGGCAGGCTCATTGTCTGGCTGTGTCCGCCCAGACTAGTTTAACAATGTTACTGCGCCACCTCCACATGGCAGGCTCATTGACTGGGTGTGTCCGCCCAGAGTAGTTTAACATTGTCACTGTGCCACCTCCACATGGCAGGATCACTGACTGGCTGTGTCCGCCCAGACTAGTTTAACATTGTCACTGTGCCACCTCTACATGGCAGGCTCACTGACTGGCTGTGTCCGCCCAGACTAGTTTAACAATGTCACTGCGCCACCTCCACATGGCAGGCTCATTGACAAGCAGTGTCCGCCAAGACTAGTTTAACAATGTCACTGTGCCACCTCCACATGGCAGGATCACTGACTGGCTGTGTCCGCCCAGACATAGTTTAACAATGTCACTGCGCCACCTCCACATGGCAGGATCACTGACTGGCTGTGTCCGCCCAGACTAGTTTAACATTGTCACTGTGCCACCTCCACATTGCAGGCTCATTGACTGGGTGTGTCCGCCCAGACTAGTTTAACATTGTCACTGTGCCACCTCTACATGGCAGGCTCACTGACTGGCTGTGTCCGCCCAGACATAGTTTAACAATGTTACTGCGCCACCTCCACATGGCAGGCTCATTGACTGGGTGTGTCCGCCCAGACTAGTTTAACAATGTCACTGTGCCACCTCCACATGGCAGGCTCATTGTCTGGCCGTGTCCGCCCAGACTAGTTTAACAATATCACTGCGCCACCTCCACATGGCAGGCTCACTAACTGGCTGTGTCCGCCCATACTAGTTTAACAATGGAGGTAACGTAACGCCATCTCTTAAGTGCCAGTTACTAGTGTTAGGTGAACAGCAATAAATACTGAAATGATAAATTATTTATTTTTCTTTATTTTATTCAAGTAAGAGGAAGGAAGTAAAAAAATTTGTAAAATCATTTATTTTCTAACAATTTTACAGTTTCGCTCTTCAGCCGCATGAATAGTGTGATGAGACCAAGGACAATGTGAATTTTACGTACATATAATTGAAGAATACGCTATGTGCATACAGTTGGATACTAAATATATCTTCAGACCGCGGTGATAGAGCGGTTAGCCTGCTGGTATCACACCAGGGTGAACCGGGTTCAATACCCGACCGGGTCTCTCCCTTGTAATCGCAAGTGGAATTTGTGAGTGAGTGAGAGATGATATTTGGACGGCTCTTAACATCGAGGTATTGAGAGCCGATGGGGTGAAGTGAGGTGAGTATGGAGCAGCGCCGGAATGAAAGTGCGGTGGAAACAGTAGATCTCCGAGAGGAACCCGCCTACCAATGGCATCGTCCGTCACGTTTCCCACCTGCTAAAATACAGGGGGAGTGGCCCAGGCGTGGATTGACCCCGGTTCGCCTTGGTGGGAGGCGAGCAGGCTAATCGCTCAGCCACCGCGTCCTCCATTGGCTCTTGAAGTTCTCAGTGGACGTAACCAATCAGAAATAACTTCTGAATGCGTTATGCACTCAATCGTGTACTGTGGGTTTGAATGAGTTAATTCTAACGTTTGACTTGATTGCCGATGAATGAGAAGGAATAATAAACGGTGATTTTTGTATTGGGTGGGGGAGGATTTGGGAGAAGGGGGGGGGGGGGCTGAGTTGGATGTTACGGTCCAGGAGAAGTGGCATTCACCTTCACAGCTGTTCGATAGAAGTTTTTACTGCGAGGCCATAGCGACGCAGCTACACTTAGCGTCTTCTGCCTCGCTGCAACAACGGCACATGTCACTTCTCAAATAGACCTCTGGACATGCCTGCTTTGAAATGCGAGTGTTTCAGGGTAAACAATCAAAGGCTTACTAAGCACTAGTCAGAATATTTTGTTTGTATTTTCTTATTGAAAATGAAATTTTACATTTATAGAAAATTAAACCGGTTTATTCTATTTCCATGTAGATTAAATAAAAAACTTATTGTACCAGTTTAAGTGTGCTATAAACATATAACCAGCATCACAAGAAGAACACATGTATGGCCTACAGTCAACAGGTGAAGACAATGTTAGTGTTTGTACGTTGTTGTGGAAGGACGCACTGCGGGGAGAGATTTGGAAAGTATATGAGAGGTTCTCTTCAAGCTGGTGGTAATTGGTGAAATTATATATATTTTTGTCTAAATAGTTGTGTGTTAGTCCGAATTGAAATAGGTGTATATACATACCCGTGCCAGAATATTAAAAACCAACGTTATTTTATAGATATTTTGCACGACTTCCAATGATAGTTTTCATTACAAACATAAACAATAACATTAGAGTTGTGCTGGTCATTGAGGTAATGTAAACTTGATTGTTTCATTTTTTTAATACTAAGATGATGGTACGACATCATAGCCAAACATGTTTATTACCGCCATCACATTTAATGAAAGTAAATGAGTAATATACAACGTTTTACTAAGCACGGTTTTACGAACAAATATCAAACAACATATTGAAATTTTTAATTAAATTTCCACTCTTGGTGTTAAGAACAAAGTTTATTTTCTACATCGGTTAAATGTCGAGATATCTCTTAATATTTTGCATTATTGTATTTTTTTTTTATTAAAATTGCTAATATCTCATGTGTTTGCATACAAAAAGAAGAAAATCTGAGACACATGTAACATCAGTGCTGTTTGGTGGGGAAACCTTTTATTTGCCGACTATTACAGTCGGCCTTCCAGCACGAGTAGAATAACCTTTACGAAAGGAGCAATACATCTCGCTGTAAATACGAGTGTTTTGACGGACTTAACTCGAGGAGTAACCTTTCTTTAATTAGTGCTCTCTAACATCCTGACTCTATATCGAGAGTCAGCAGTATAAGAATATGGAGAGAGTGCACTGAGAGAACATACAGCACGTTTAGAATAACCTTTACGAAAGGAGCAATACATCTCGCTGTAAATACGAGTGTTTTGACGGACTTAACTCGAGGAGTAACCTTTCTTTAATTAGTGTTCTCTAACATCTTGACTCTATATCGAGAGTCAGCAGTATAAGACTATGGAGAGAGTGCACTGAGAGAATATACAGCACGTTTAGAATAACCTTTACGAAAGGAGCAATACATCTCGCTGTAAATACGAGTGTTTTGACGGACTTAACTCGAGGAGTAACCTTTCTTTAATTAGTGTTCTCTAACATCTTGACTCTATATCGAGAGTCAGCAGTATAAGACTATGGAGAGAGTGCACTGAGAGAATATACAGCACGTTTAGAATAACCTTTACGAAAGGAGCAATACATCTCGCTGTAAATACGAGTGTTTTGACGGACTTAACTCGAGGAGTAACCTTTCTTTAATTAGTTTTCTCTAACATCCTGACTCTATATCGAGAGTCAGCAGTATAAGAATATGGAGAGAGTGCACTGAGAGAACATACAGCACGTTTTTGTTTATATAGGGCCAAAAATGTATTTAGTTGCCCTAAAAAAATATTTTGTGACTAAACAAAACCTGAAAACCAACAAAATTATTTTGTTCATGTAATAAAATAGACGCTTGAGTAAAAAAAAAATATATTAGACTGCCGACAAATTATTTTGTTGAATGAAGTGTATGTATTTGTTCGGACACTCATTTGATTCCCTTCGTTCGAAAATATCGCTCGAGAGTTTGTTTAAAATGTTGTGCCGATAAGGATAGTAACAGTGTTTGTAAGTGCATTCATTTATGCTAAATAAAGGTATGTGTATCCTAATAAAACAAGTTGAACAGTAAACCAAATATAAATAAAGTTTTAGTACTGGAAATATTTATTGTCCAGTTTTGGAAATGCATACACGGCGTACCTGACTCCGACCGACAAACATTCGGCTGCAAGTTAGCTAGTTGCAAACATATCTATAACCTGTGCTCTACAGTTTTCATTTTATTTTATTTATTTAAAGAGGTTTTTAAAGTCCCCCGATTTTATGCTGTAAAGCTTAGCAGGGGAATACCTTTAGACTAACTTATTAGCTGACTTAAATTAACACCCATGCCTTACCTGGGATTTGAACCCAAGGCCTCTCACACCCCAGATCTGTGGTGCACCAACCGACTGCGCCACGGGAGGTCGGCTGTGGTCTAAAGTGAATGCTAAGGGTGGAACACATTTTGAAGTTTATCTGAAGTTCTTGTTTATTGGAAATATTGGAGACAATATTTAAGGCGGAACGCTGATTGTCTGGATAATGGTAACCTGAACTAAGATCTCCAAACATTACAACACCTGTCCCTTTCATGTAGATAATCTCGGTAACTGCCCCTATTTCGAACTACCCTCCATATCACGGTAACATATTTGGGATTCAAACGATGGATTATTAATCCCCATGTCTCAATCAACAAAAATGTTGCAATGTAT
Source organism: Dryococelus australis (assembly GCA_029891345.1). Lineage (NCBI taxonomy): Eukaryota > Metazoa > Arthropoda > Insecta > Phasmatodea > Phasmatidae > Dryococelus > Dryococelus australis. Next base: position 119,854,715 of record CM057004.1, on the reverse strand, counting down.
AAATACCCCAGGCCTCGCCGTTTTCGAGTAATTCGTGTTTTACTTTCAAAATTGTATTCACCAATAGGTACCTGGCAGGCGCGGAACGTACAATAACGCTATTTCGCGGCTAGTAAAGGGAGTACAAGATTCCATACAGGTGTACAGTACAGTGATACTGTAATATACTACTTCTTCAGTTACAACATCAAAAATAAGTAACTCCCTTAGAATTCATTTTAGACCATAGATCATACATGTTTTACCAAATTCGTTTCCCGTTGTTAACCTGGATCGGAATGTTCTAGATCGAATTTATGTACATCCTGTGTATTTAATTTCATAAGCAATCAGTTTTGGCTGAGGGTACTCTAGCGCAGATCATAATGGTTCGAATTAATTTATATTAACCGAAGCTCTTTAATGTACGTGGAACCAAATAAATCCTTAGTTATGGCAACTTAGTCTTAGTTTAGGAAGAACGACAAAATTATTTGGTTTCAACAACAAAATATTACGTTGACCGTATGCAAACAATTATTTTGGTTGCGGCAGAAAAAATTTTGTTTCAGTCTACAAAACCTTTTTTCTCAGTGTGTATAATTCCTCGCCCATCCCCCTTTTTTTGAATTTGGCAGAGGTATAAACCTAACCTGGGAGTGAGAACACGCCCAGTATCAACCACTATGTTGAGTTGCAACACTGGACACGACCTCCCGTACTGGAGAATGCTTGGGCATACGCGATACTAGACCCGTGTGCCATCACTTTGGCACCTCAGCGTGTTTTAGCTTCCGTCAAAGTTCATAAAGCCACGTCAGTGTTTTACTGATTACAAGTATTTCAACTTCAAAATTGATGCCGGGGTCTAATGAAATACATGCTGCGTTCAGGCAAGTCGCTGAATTAAGCCGTGAACACGCCATCACAACAACATTCATCACTGTAGTGTGAAGAGGCAGGGATCACCATACTTGACTCTCTAACAACGAGAGGGGCCGCAGTGGTTTAGTGGTTAGACTACCCACGTAGACGAACCGGGCTCCCTGATATTCGCACGATGGGTCTCCCGTTCCTCCCGCCCTTGCATTTAGGCGCAGCTCCATACCCACCTCACTTTACCCCATCGGCTCTCGAGACCTCGATGTAAGAGCTGAACAAATCTCTCCACTCCACTGCGCGGATGGAATGTTCCCATGTCCCTTTCTTGATCAGAGTGTTGTGTCGTTGTTGCATGGCACGGAGGGGGAGAGATCCAGGGAAACACAGGCTGATCGGAGCGTGAAGTCGCGGTCGTATAAAAGTGTAGCTCTGTCGTCTGCACGGGACATACTTCACCAGCTCGCTGATTGGTCGTCAGGCGCCGCCATGCTGGTGAGTACTCCACTCCACACTTGTCACCTCTACTACTTGTATTATCGCCTCCGTGCCCTGCGGGTTTTCTCCGGGTACTCCATGTTCCAGCACCTCTCCTGCCACATCTCAATCACGCAGCTACAGGATGTCACAGTCTGCCTGAGACAAGGCAGCCACGTTTACTACACTCTGTTCACGGTTAACAGAGCACTTTAGAAATCGACTTTAGAAATGCGTCACTGGCCAGGGCTACCTGCGTAAACTCTAACTGACCCAGCAACTGCCATACGCCCAGAGAAGTTGGCAAAGACCAAGGGAAATTAGTTCAATATCTTGACGTTCAATTAAAAATATTATATAAACATTTTACAGTACTGAAATAATTTATTTGTATACTGCTTTTTAAATTAGTACAAGTATAATAATTAGTCAATTTGAAAAAAAAAAATACCTTCCTAATAGTTTTCACGGCTTCACTTCACCGAAATGTGAATACAGGCCCATGGTATTGTTAAACTTATGTTTGGTGGAATAATGCACTATGTGCGTACAAGGATATCTTAAGCAAAGCTTTCAAAAGTGCTTCGTTTACCTTGAACAGCTTATAGTTATTTACATCGCATTTCTCACATCATACTTGCCAGATTTGTAGGTACTTTTAGGTAGTAGCTGAAATGGAACCGAAAAAAGAAATATTATTTAAAATGTTGGTAAATATTAATTTCATTTCATACCTATCTTCATAAAGGTTTTTGAAACTTCCATAAGGGGAATAAACTTCAATTTTGATTAAAATAGACACATGTTAGTTAACTTTTAATGATTCAAATCAGTACATGCTAGCAAAATATTTTACAGCGTTACTTAGTATATGCCTTTTTCTTTAATATGCAATATGAATGCTACTTTTCAGACAATTCTGGTAGTGTTTGTACTACTTAGTAATGACCACAGCCAGTTTTGCAGTCGGGCGCTGCAGTATGCCTTTGTACTTCTACCTTGAAGAGACAGGATTCTCGAACATTAGTAATTATCGAACTGTTTCACAAAACCATTCCAAATTCGCCTCTCTCTAGCATTGGGTTCATTTATCCAATCGTTTCCATTTCTCTTTTCTCTGTTCGTGGGGAAAGTATTTTCCTTTGGTCGCGCATGACAGTCAGCGACAACAAATTCCCAGCTAAGTACTCCGCTTATAATCCTTCCGCGGTAACGTCCAATTTTTCAGAAGCCAGTCCTACTGAAATTCTACTTCCAGGATATTCCTCCGCCTCGTGCGAACAAACCTTTAACCAAGTATGGGAAAATACACCTGATTACACCTAATTCGTGCACACTCACTTCAATAATATTTTTCATAAGAACTATTTCCTACTAGGCGTTACCAACACCCCTATTTCCCCCCTGTTTTGATTCGTATTGATTAGAAATTAAATATTATAAATTATAAATAAATATAAGTAAAAGTTGAATATAACAAAAAATAAGATATTTTTGTTAACAGAAGTGTTGAATGCTTGTGATATTGCATATTTATGAAACCAACAAACACGTCATACGTGATGTGATTTCTCAAAGGTTTGTAGCAATCGCAAATACATTACAGCTGTCTTTCTTGAAGTTCACAGAAGAATCGTGTAACTCTGGCGATTGATTTACGGATAGTATTTTTGACGAACAGTGAATGTTGATTTTAAACATCTCCAAAAATGCCATTAACATTTGATATCAACTACGGAAAAGTATAAAACCGAAAAAAAATTGTATACTTTTTTTTTGCTGCTACCACATGCACACTTAAGAAGACAAGTTACATGCATTGTCATAAAAATCTGAGCGCCAAAAAGAAACAGTTGGACTCAAACGAAATATTATAGTTATGGTACAAGTGATTACAATATATTTCCACCAGGACAACGTGCCATCAACTGTAGCACATAATAAAATCACATTCAGTACCTTGTGATATAGCATAGTGGCAAACCTCCGTGCTAGCATTCGGGAGGTCATGGGTTCGAATCCTGGTCTGATCATCCTGATTTAGGTTCTGCACGGTTTGTCTAAGTCACTTAAGGCTGACGGTGGGGCGGTTCCTTACTACAACACAGGCCATGGCCGATTACTCCCCCAGTACCTTGATCTCTAGCGCTCACTCGAGTGGGGAGTGAACCCAGCGCGAGGCAACACTCACCGAGTGACGGGCTGTCCAGCTGGGACCCATAGGTCCCCGTCATGCCCGGACATGACATGAGACCCTAGGATGGAGCGGCGCTGGGATGTAAGGTCGGGGGAAGCGGGAGTACCCGGAGAAAGCCCGCTGACAAGAGACATCGTCCAGCACGATTCCCACATGCTAAATAAAATCCGGGAGTGAATCAGTCGGGGTTCGAGCCCGGATCGCAGTGGCGGGAGGCGAGTGCGCCACCGCTGCATTTACAACACCTTACCACAGTGGCTGTCCCTAGAGCCGTAGTGAGAGGGCCGGGTCCCACAGTTTCCACCCCCATGAGACCGTACAAGTGTTGAGACATGATGTGAAGACTTCTATATGCTGGCCATGGTTCACTGAGTACTTTTGAAATAAGCATATGGACGATGACATTACTGTCCCTACCTGCACATGTTATAGCGGGTCCACTATACGGGATGCGTCTTGTCAAGTTGCTAACGTCGGAGGGCAAGTAATTCCACGAGTTAACATTGAATTAAAAGTGTTAGGTTTAGCATTTGTAACTACAGAAATTATTATGATTCAATTCTGTTTTAACGCATATATTTGATTTGCAAAAATAAAGGGATTTGTAAAATATTTAGTATTCCAATAGTTTCATAATTTCTCTTGACGGGCGCGTGAATACAGCGAGAAGACCCATGGCAATGTTAGTCTTGCATATGGTGGAGAGTGGAGAGATGGTGTTGGTTGAAGCGAGGTGAGTATGGAGCAGCGCCAGAGTGCAAGGGGCCGGGGGGGAACTGGAGAACCCCGAGAAAACCCGCCCACCAGCGGCATCGTTTTCCCGCGTGCGACAATTCAGGGGACGACCCTGCATGGAATACAACTCGGTTCGGCTAGGTGGGAGGCGAGTATGGAGCAGCGCCAGAGTGCAAGGGGCGGGGGGGGAACTGGAGAACCCCGAGAAAACCCGCCCACCAGCGGCATCGTTTTCCCGCGTGCGACAATCCAGGGGACGACCCTGCATGGAATACAACTCGGTTCGGCTAGGTGGTAGGCGAGTAGTCTAACACCACTACACTACAGTGGGTGCTATATACGGCGGAAGAATACACTATGTAAGCGTACCTTGGGCAGGTCTTTACCGTGAACAGCGTTCAATAAAGGAGGCTTGTGATCGAGTGGGCTTTATCTTGCTGGAGACTGGCTCCCAAGCCGCTGTTTCACAGTGCATTCAAAGTGACTGATATCTCTGCTACTGGCGAAGTAGTCTAACACCACTAAACTACAGTGGGTGTTATATACGGCGGAATAATACACTATGTAAGCGTACCTTGGGCGGGTCTTTACCGTGAACAGCCATTACAGCTCATTAACAAGTAGCCCACACGTCATAGGCTGTTCTCGTCGTAAACTCATCACTTTTGAAAGACCTGCGTAAAATCTACTTGTGCACATTGTGTATTCATTCTGCTTGTGTAATATTAATGGGCCTGATCACATCATTACCGTGTAGGTCAAGTGAAAATAATAGAAAAGTAAATTTATTAACATTTTGCACATTCTTACATTTCTATGTATTAAATAAAACATAATGCAGAAAAAATTATTTCAGTAATAAAAAATCTTAACCTAGCAATTTTTATTCAACGTTAATACATGTAACTACTTTTCCCCCAGTCGTTATAGGCAGTTCACGGTAAAGTGAGTACCTTTGAAGCCCTGGTTACTTTTTCCTTTCAACCATTTTTGTCGTTTAATCGCCTTGTCAAATAAATATTGCCTTATAAGTAATAAACACAGTGTGTAGGTTCCTCCGTACTCGGAAATTAAGGTCTAATGCTAAAATAAAATGTATTTATTGACTATTATTCCAAATAAGAGAGCTTCAAAAGTGCTCACTTTACCGTGAATAGCCTATGCCAACTTTACCGCTCGCATGTCAGTCAGTCTATATGTTCAAATACAAACAAGAAGACCGAAATTTTACATGGTTTGATTTCAAAAGTCTCTGTCAACCATGAACAGGTTATACCACAATTGTCAGGAAAGTATTGTTTGTGTTTCATATGAAACGTGAATACTTATAGTTTGTAACACTGAAAAATACTTCGCAAAGCCTATTTATTTAAAATTTTAAAAATCAGTTAATAAGAATCTAGCATTCTGGATACTACATAAATCAGGTTTTTTGCAAGAAAATCTTCTCCAAGTAAGGTAATAACTATAATGAGTATGGTTCTCTTTAAGAAAATAATGCTACTTATGTTAACAATTTTTTTTTAATATTAAATTTTAAATTTTTTCAGTTTACTAACAAAAATGATTAACTTTGCGGCTGAAATTAAACTGCATGGAATAAATTATGAAAATATGTGTAAACATTATTACTAATGTATAACTACATACAATCATACTAATTATTATAATGGTTGGATATATATATATGAAACCAAAACTAAAAACACGTCAAAACTTTTTATAAGAATTCTAGAATACCTACAAATCAAAACAAAAACTTTCATACTGCTAAAACATTATTTTGCTGTATGTGTTCAGATGTGTCTTGAGGTAGTTCAAGGTAGTTTGTTTACGTGTGTTAACTGTCTCACTCCTGCGAATGTGTTAGTGTTTACTCATTATTAGATGTTTGTGGCTTTTAGATATCCATTTTTGTATGATTTGAGAATATTTTATTTTTCTGGCATTGTATTAACAGTAATTTGACCAAAAAAGCCGTATTGTTTGGAATAGTAATTGAAAACAACTTTTGCATAGCTCTAAACAATATATATTATATTTGTTTTTTAATATTTTTGTTTTTATATTTCTAAACACAAGGCTTGAAATCAGCTAAATCGTTTCTTTGGGTTGTAGGTACGCCATGAAACGATTATTTTCTTCAGAATACATTATGGCTCGCCTGTAGTCAGGGTTTAATTTTTGGCAGTTTGAGATTTGCATAATGCAGTAAAACTTAGTATGGATCTACAGCTGAACAAGGCATTGAATTAGAAGAAATTTCTTAAAATACTATTCTGGTGGCATCGGAAATTCTTTTGGACTTTAGTTAAAAGACATATTATAACGTCAGTTTGTATTTGTTAATTTTTCTGATGGTTAAATTAGTATTTCCTTTTTTTCCTACAACGTTTCCACTTGAACGACCTTGAAGTCATTAAGCCCGTACTTGGTTATTAGCAGTGGTCGTTTTTCGCGGAAAGTTTCCACGACTAATTGTATTACAAAATCTGTAGTTCAGATACACTTTCGTGATTGGATCATTTTTATCTTTACTTATCGAAACCGTCTACCCGCGAACCACGAACTTTCAGTTTTGGAGATAGTTAAATCTAATTGGCCAAGCCATATAAGAAAATATTTTCTCACAAAGACACGCTATGTTATAACCATGGAAATATTCCTGCCTGCGAGTAAATAATCTAACCTGCGAGTAAATGTTTCTCGATAACCAGGTGACCCTACAATAGAGTGGAGAGATACGGGCGGGTGGAGTGGTGATGAGGGTAAAGCGAGGTAAGTATGGAGCAGCGTTGGAACGCAAGAGCGGAGGAAACGGGAGATCCCCGAGAAAACCCACCGACCAACGGCATCGTCCGGTACTATTCGCAGGTGTGAAAATCCGGGAGCGACCCCGCCGAGAATCGAACCCAATTCGCCTTGATGAGAGAGAGTAGTCTAACCAACACACCACCGCGGCCCCAGACGGATCTAGACATTAGCGTAACACATCCTTCTCTGGTTGTTCATTCCTTAGCTTCTTGCACGTTCTATAATGGCTGAATTCTCATTGCCTCACATTTCCTGCTGAGAAATTCACAAAAGTAAGTTAGTGATGTGGGCTGGAGAATCACTCGCAGCTGATTGGCCAGTGTTGTTCATGCGTGCAGGCGTTAAGTCGACATTGCTGTAATAACATTTTACTACTTATGTCACTGCCCGCCAAGAATGAACTGCGTGCGGTCTTTACAACGCTGTACCAACACATTACTCTGAGACGTCATTGTATGCCATTGTTTAAATTAAGAGTACCGTAGCTTCTGCACAAAATCAAAACCATGGGTAACCATTTTCGCAGAATTTGCAACTGTAAAAGTAAACTTATTTTGAAGCGCTTTATTTCATTTCTAATATACACGAAGATCAAAATTGGAAAATTCTTCTCATGATATTATTACCGGCCTCTTGTTTCATTCTAAAGCAAAAGTTAACACGTGTAACGTCAGTTTTGGCGCCAGCAAACTATTGGAAACTTTTCTGTAAAATTACAGAAGAATACTAGTAAAACCTTATCCAAAATTACAGATATTTCGCTTTTTTTAACGGACATTAAGTGAATTTCACAAAAACTTGTGTGAATTCACGGAAATCTCTGCAAATTGTCCATTCTGTTTTTATGTTTTTCCAGTTCATAACGAGAGGGGATCAAAACATATATTTAGTTTCCCTATGTGGGTGTTAACCTGCGCACAGAAATAAGTTTTAAAAAGTTAAAATGGAATTCTTTTCGAGCGGAGTTTGAAGACGAAATAACACGCCAGTAATCTGCGACTTTCACCTCTCTTCTGCCGCACCTTGATGTGCGGAGCGAATTAATCATTGCATTAGAAAAATATAAAGGAAGTAACTTGTTCAACTTCTATAGTAATGGCAGAGTGCTAGAAGGGCTAATAACTGCTGCAAGTGCCTCTTGCTACTTGATAATATCTGAGATAACAGATTTAGACAGCATGGACATCCTGATTGCAGCAGGAGCCACAATTGTCTAGTTAGAGTAGCGAAGCACACTTCGTGTATCTTCGGCAACGTTCGTTCCCCAAACCCGAAGCTGTGTGAAATATGGAGAGATCCCGTATTGTATAAGCACGCACCTCAGCTCCGTGTTGCCTTTACGGACCACGTGTTCTTATATTAACTGTATGCTTCCTTAACAATGCCCGAGAATGTACGGAACATTTTAACAGTAAATGTGAGCATGTACCAAAAGCAGTTTATGTGTTTAACACTTGACTTCTTATTGACCACAATGACCATGTGTTCAACACTTGACTTCTTCGTGCCCACAATGACCATGTGTTCAACACTTGACTTCTTATTGCCCACAATGACCACGTGTTCAACACTTGACTTCTTCGTGCCCACAATGACCATGTGTTCAACACTTGACTTCTTCGTGCCCACAATGACCATGTGTTCAACACTTGACTTCTTATTGCCCACAATGACCATGTGTTCAACACTTGACTTCTTATTGCCCACAATGACCATGTGTTCAACACTTGACTTCTTCGTGCCCACAATGACCATGTGTTCAACACTTGACTTCTTATTGCCCACAATGACCATGTGTTCAACACTTGACTTCTTATTGCCCACAATGACCATGTGTTCAACACTTGACTTCTTCGTGCCCACAATGACCATGTGTTCAACACTTGACTTCTTATTGCCCGCAATGACCATGTGTTCAACACTTGACTTCTTATTGCCCACAATGACCATGTGTTCAACACTTGACTTCTTATTGCCCACAATGACCATGTGTTCAACACTTGACTTCTTCGTGCCCACAATGACCATGTGTTCAACACTTGACTTCTTCGTGCCCACAATGACCATGTGTTCAACACTTGACTTCTTATTGCCCACAATGACCATGTGTTCAACACTTGACTTCTTATTGCCCACAATGACCATGTGTTCAACACTTGACTTCTTATTGCCCGCAATGACCATGTGTCCAAATAAATGAGAAGTATCTCAACTGTCTGTTACTCTGGTGCGCCATCTTTTACTTTCAAATATCAGTGAACTCCCAAACTATGACCTGTCTGATCGCGCAGTACGCAAACATGATGGTAGTTAAGTGCGTATGCAGTGAAAGTACACTTATCATACTGTAGGATTTTTTCGTACTTTTGCAAGTAAGTTTTTTTTTGGAAATTAATTTCCAAAATTATTTTCGTAACACCACAAGCCAATTTGAGCAAATTTTATTGAATGTTTTTTAATAATGTGTAACCAGGGGTCGGGCCCACGGAAATCGCGAACTGAGCCACCATAGATGAAGCAGGTAACCGTACGAATTAGTATGTATGGTGCAATGTCGTCTGGGAACTTCGGGTATGCGCTCGCTCGCGCCTATCGGATCTCGCTCGCACATCCCGACATGCAGTATAAATTATAGTGAAAGTACGACTTAAGACTTAAGACTTAGGTCTTAGGCTTAAGAAGGGCATAACTGTCAATGGGTGGAGAGCGGGCCACGGAAAGGCACCCCTCCCCCAAATTTGAAGGAAATCGGTCGAAAAATGCGCCTTCCAGGCCGACCCCAATCCCACAAAATGAAATACATACCCCCTTGTACCTCTAACTCCTCCCAGGGTTGGAGAGGGGGCATTTTGGGGGGGGAGGGTATCAAGGAGGAAGTATGGTGAATCAGTGAGGTAGGTTGGCTTCCCTCCCCTCCCCGCTCTTCCGTTTGCCCACAGCGGCTCTCCAAAATCAGCGTTTTATTTTTTGTGTAAAAACTTCCGTTCTTGGTTATAGAATATGAACCTAAGGCCTAATTTAAATAAGTAAGTAATGTAGACAACAAACATGCAGATCCGTAATCAATTTTGTACATTTCACGAAACAAAGCTCTGTAAAGATGTTTTACTTGTCAGGTTACAAGAAAAATGTTGGCAACCAGTCTCCAAGGAACTATTTGTAAAATGTACAAAAATGTTTACTGCTCATAAGGCACGAACAATAAAGACAAGAATAACTCTCCCACGCCTCAGTTCTAATGACTTGGTTACATGTTGCAGATCGCGGTGCTCCTGCTAGCTGCCTCCGCTGTGAGCAGTGGTTATGAGAACAACTGTAGTGAGCTTCAACATCTGAAGAGAAGTTACCGAGCTGCGACAGATGACGAGGACAGTGCACATCACAAGGAAGACCACGATGGCCACGACGTGACGTACAGACCAACCAAACAACCTCCGGCGGAATCGTCCAGTACTGGGAGTGGCTACAGTAGGGATGGTGGTGGTTATGATGGCATCCAGCAAGGAACCACAGTTGACACGTCTGTGTATCCTTCCAGTCCTCCACTGCAGAGCAACCTACACGCCTACAACCCGTACGCGCTGTCCCCGGCCTTGACGGGCAACGGAATGCTGAACCTCCACCCTAGCGCCAACTTCTTCATGAATCCCAACACCGGCAACTTCCTCCTGGGAAGCACTGTCGTCGTGTCAAAGACCCGCCCTGCCGTCGACGTCACCAGGTCATACTCGAGGAACAAGGCGGGTGCAAGCAAGCCGAGTGTGGCTACTCAAGACTTCTCTTCCTTATTCCAGCCGAATAACCAACCTTATTCGCCGTACTCCTACCTCTACAGTCCTTCCAGTCAACAGTTGTCTTTCGCCAACCCCACATCCTACACGTTCAAGTCCAGCAACTACCTCCAGCCCGGCTACCAAATGAACTACGGTTTCGGGAATGCTGGCATTCTTCCTACCTTGCAGACGCCAACTCTCCAACATCCAACAGCCAACCCAGGCGGAGACAAGAAAGCGGCGTCGACCAACCAGAATGCGCTGTACCCCGGTCTGCAGCCTAGCTTCACGGCGGCGAACCCCTTCACGTTCGGCGCGTCTTTCGCCAGTCCGTACGGCGGCAATCTCCTGAACGGGAACGCCTTCCCGACGTTGACGGCTCACGGCTTCCAGGCCTCTCCCAACAACCTGGTGAGCAACGCAGCTCTGTCTGCGCCCTACAGCTCGGGCATCTACCACAGCCAGCCGTCCTACGTGAACCAGTTCCAGACGCAGAAACAGCCTGCTGTCGTCGGCAAGTTCCGGCCGCAGAGTGTGTCCATCACGACGGCGAGACCCCGGGTGCCACTCGTCACTGAGAGGCCCGACGAGACCTCGAGCTCTGGCGGACGGCACAGCTACGAGGACTCCAAGTACAAGTACGATCCAGAGGACGACGACCCCTACGAGGAGTCCAAGCCGTCGAGCGACTACCACAGCTACAGGCACCACGACGAAGATGACGAGGAGGAGGAGGATGACAGCTCCGAGGGCTCCTCCGAGACGTCAGCAGACACGTCGTTTCCGATGAAGGAGGAGTTCCTGAAGACGAGTCAGTCGGTAGGCAAGTCCTCGTACGACCAGGATAGCGGACCCGATAACCCTAGAGGCTTCGCCGTCGAGGATATCTTCAAGTCGTCGCCGAAGGAGTACTACAGCAGCAGCTTCCATAGCGAGGACCCGTTCAGCTTCCCGGAGTCCACAAGAGGACAGGAGTCCCGGGAGAAGAAGGAGGATTACAAGTACAGGTACAAGAAGCCGTCCGACCACGACAAGAAGAAGGAGTACTCGCGTGGCAAGTACAGGTCGTATAGGCCCGGGGCGGGCAGGTCCTACAACTCTAAGAGGGCGGCGAGTTACGACGAGGAGAGCTACCCGCTGGGCCGCTACGGCGAGCCCTACTACGACGACTCAGAGGTAGGACACTCAGAGTACAGTCCACAGTCACTCAGCCAGGAAGTCACTCAGGAGGACAAGAAGAGAGACTACTACAGCTATTCCGTGGTCACACACAAGCTGTCCGACTGACCTGTCGTCACACCAACACCTACACGTATCAAAAAGACTGTGTACAGTACAGTACAAATGTCCTTCGTTGTCAGTAGATAGTTTTGTACTTCATGATGGGTGAGCGAGCGAGATTATCATGTTTTAAGGACATAGTTTTTTAATACTATAGTGACTACTATTTCTGTTGTGTACAAACTGTTACCAAATGGGGTGCAGAAAAGCCGTGTCAAACACGAAATTTGAAATCAAATCGTAAAAATAATCTTTATAGTGATGTCTGATATTTTAAGTGCTTACGAATATGCAACTTGACGTTTTCTTTTTAGATTTTTATACTTGATATCAGTATTGTTAAATGTCGTAAAAGTTAATGGAAATGAACTGTTAACGATAATTTCTCATATGTGAGAAAATCCACTGTAGAAATGGAAAACTTCGTCGATGTATAAAAGTGGTTCAGCAATACTGGTTTGTTCCAATAAAGAAATATATTCTTAGTAAATTGGTTTTTAATTGACAATATTTCTAATTATTTTATTTACATTTTTCTGAATTCATTACTACCTCAGTTGAATTTTTTTTTAATGTTATCTTGATATGGAAAATGTCTTCCACTACACTACATTCAACAAGGGTACATTTTATTTATAACATGTACCATGGCACACCCTTTCGTATCCATTAAAGCATATTTTTCCCTCGTGTATTTTATAAATCGGAATGGCATATCCGATAACACTACTAAAAATATTCTTTGATATATGTGTAACATTTCGAAGCTTAATTTATGAAATTGCCATACACTAAAATTTATATTACTCTTTTACCAGTTATAAATTAATGTTGTAGATAAATGTGACTATATATAAAAGGGCGATTCTAGCTGACCCCGCTTTTCCATGGAAAAATCGAGCAAATTACCTCCAAATTCGAGTAATTTTATTGTTTTCAAGCCACTTTTTTCAAGTTTCTAGAAACCCCATCTGACTCCAATTTTTGATTCTCAAAAACAAGCAAATTTAAGCTAAAAAGTAAGCAAAATAAGAAAAAATCATGCAATTTTTAATTTTTAAAGAACAGTCGAGCAGGATTTGTGCCACTATAAAAACATTAAATTTTAAGCTAAAATCAAGCAAATTTCTCGTTTTTCAAGCAAAATTTTCATGTTTTCTAGAAATAGCAATTTCGCAAGGGAGAAATCAAATTTAACATAAAATCAAATGAAATATTAAAAATATTCAAATAAATAGAAATTTATATATTTTTTAAAGAGAATTCTAGATAATGGACAAATTTTCCATTTTTAATTTATTTTAAGCCTTTATACATTATAAAAAACCCTTCGCATTTATTAGTTCCAATGAATTTATATTGAGTATCTTGACATTGCGCGTTGGCAATGAAATTTTAAGTTTAACATCTAGAGTACAATTAATTTTTTTGCCAAACTTAGACTCATACATTTCAAAATCTGTAGCAGTAAACCATTTATTTTTTCTAGCTCTTGTAGTTTGGTGAATTCAAGCGAATTGTTTAACTTGTTGAGCAAAGCTTCCATTTTTTGTGTTATTTACAAAGAAACAAATTATTAAAGCAAAATATTTTTTCATTCTCTTAACAAATTATTTTTCTTATTAAATAAAAAAAAATGTAAAATCAAGAAAAGCAATGTAAAATGTGTGGCTAAGTGTCAAATAAAGAAAGTTTTCACACGCATAAATACACTAAAGATTAGCATTTTATCACATTTATAAAATGTTGTGCTGAATATGACAAAAATCAATATGAGTTTAAAAAATATATAAAAAAAAGAGAAAGTACTATGCGAATGTGGAAAATATGTTTCCAAACTATCTCTCAAAAAGCTTAAAAATTCTACACTACACAATACAAATGAAATCCGACATGCCCATTATTTAACTAAGACGTGTGTAGTATGCGATAAGTATTAATCTATTTATTCATTCTATCTCCACAAAGCTACTATAGACAAACATACAACAAAATGCAAAAAAAATGCTTTAGTGAATATGATAGAAGTCGTTATAAGTTAAACAATGAGAAAATATTATGCGAATGTGGAAAATATGTTTGTAATGGATATCTCGAAAAGCATAATAATAATAAATTACACAATGTAATAGTAGATATTCTAAATGAAATTCAACACTATAATCATTCAACAAAAACATGTACAGTATGTAAAGAGAATAAATCTATAAATTAATTTTCTCGTCATAAAACTGCTAAGGACAAACATACAACAATATGTAAAAAATTCTATAATGATAAATATACTCATAAGAAGAAGTTAAATAGTTAAAAACTATTTCATTATTAACAATAGTTTAAGCTCATTTTACACACTTATATATCTACCTCCATTTCTGCAGTCTTCATGTATTTGCATTCTTATAAATAGACAATAAAAATATCATCGCGCAATAGTGCAGTTGAGTTGGGTGAGAAAAGATTGAGGGAGTTGAGAAGTATAGATAGAAATTTAAAAATTAAATATTGATACAGGCTACAGAAAGCTGATCTAATTTCATTTATTATGCAATTTATTATAAATCAACAAAGAAAAAGAAACTTTAACAATTTGCCCTTTTCAAACTACACTATAAAATTTATAAAAGCTAAAAAAGAATTAAAAGAATTTTTCCCATTTTCTACTAACGTTTTCATACAACCTAGAGATAAAATTAAACGAGTAACAATAGAATGGATAACAAAGAATAATTTGACAAATTACCTTTAGCTGATTCCAATTTCAATGAATTATATAAACAAGATAAAAACGAATTAAAATTAATATTCCTCTATTCTACTGATGTGTTTATTAGGAAAATAAATAGAAGAACCAATGAAAATTAGATAGATATACAGCTTTCAAAAGTAGAAAATTAACATATAACATTGAAAATGGCTTTAATTTAGTACAGCCTAATGAATTTTTAACTTCAGAAAACAATAATGTTTTTGAGACGATGCGCGATCCTCTTGAGGAACTTCATAAGGGTGAAAACCAACAATAAATTATATACCAACTGTCAAAAACAGGAAAATAATCTAGTGGAATTATTTACACTTCAGTCAGATAATCACACAATATTAAACGAAGGAGAAATTATAAAGATTTATAAAATTATAAAACAGGAATTACTTGTACAATTATATGAATTTCAAAGAAGAGGTTCAGGATGGGCTTTACATAGAGTAATTGGAATACAATTAGCTATAAATTAGTATAATCCATTACAGGGATCATCATATATTGAACTACCTGAATTTATAAAGATTAAGAAAGCATGCATAAATGTTAATAACATTGATCAAAATTGCTTTCTTTGAGAAATAAAATCTACACTGTTTCCTGCAGAAAAAAAAATTCAGATAGAGTAACCAAGTATAAAAATGTGGGGCTTAATATCGATAAAGTAATAGATAAATTTAAATGTCCTATTAAAATTAATGATATACCAAAAATAGAAAATCAAATCGATACTTCTGTAAATGTATACTCTAATGAAGATGAAGGTAATAAATCCATGGTATATCCACTAAAACTTACAAAAAAATAAAGAGAATTTGCATATAAATTTACTTTATTCCAAAGATGATATAAATTCGCATTATTGTTGGATTAAAGATTTAGCAAGGTTAGTTTCAGCACAAAAAAAATAAGCATGGCAAAGTTTATATATGCGATATGTGCCTTCGATTCTTTTATTCTCAAGAGAAATTAAGTAAGCATAGAGAAGACTGTACAAAAAATGAAGCAGTAAAAATTCAATTACCTTCGAAAGGAGAGCAAATATTTTTCAAAAATTATAAACATACAATGAAAGTTCCATTCACAATATATGCAGATTTTGGACCAATTCTAAATAAAATATAAACAATTAAACCAAATTCAAAATAAATTTATAAATTTAAACTAATCAAAAAATGTCCAGTTTTAACAGAAGATGATGTTGATAATGGCCTTTACAAGGTGGTACTCAAAGAAAGATATAATCGTACTAATGATCAAATAAATAACATTGATTTAAAACTGAATGACGAATCATATACAATGAAATTTTAACTATGGTGATTATAAACCACCAGTTGTATATCGTAACCCAGATGCTCATAAAATATTTATATAATCAATAAAAAGAGAAGTAGATGAGATCGTTGAAATATATTCACAAATTGAACCAATGCATCCATTAACAAAAGAAGAAAAAAAATTATATAAGAAATCATAAAAATGTACTGTAAGCGAGTGTGATTATACTGAGGAAAATAAAAAGTACATCATCATGATCCCATGGAAGCTGAAAATTCATTAATCCAACATGCAACAATTGTTATCTAAAATTAGAATTACCAATTTATTTCCATAACTTAGCTGGATATGATGCGCATTTATTTATTAAAGAGTTTGGATATGATGATAAAGATATAGATTTAATAGCAAATAATGAAGAAAAGTTGATAACTTTTGGTAAAAACACAGAAAACTTAAAAATGTAATTTATAGAAATATTCAAATTTATGGCAAGTAGTTTAGATAAATTATCGTCTAATTTAAGCAATGATCAAATGAAACATTTCCCAGAAGATCAAGTTGATTTAGTTATAAGAAAGGATGTTGACCCATATGATTATGTGGATAGTTTGAAGAAACTGAACTTCCACCAAACAGTGAATTTTATAACAAATTAAACGAAAACAGTATATCTGATTATTAATACGAACATGCAAAAACTGTATGGAACCAATTTAATATTTAAAATCTTAATGAATAACATGATTTATATTTTTAAAGTGATGTATTATTGTTAGCAGATGTATTCAGAAATTTTAGAAACACATGTATAATTTCATATGGTTTAGATCCTATATGGTATTTTACAGCACCAGGTTTATCGTGGAAGGCAATGTTAAAAATAACTAAACAACCACTATATTTATCACATAACTATGATATGATTTTAATGATCGAAAAAAAAATTAGAGGTGATATTTCACAATATTGTAAGCGATATGTTAAATCAAGCAAATAACAAATATCTGTAAGTTTTTAACTCTAATCAAGAATCAAATTATTTATCATATCTCGATGAAAATAATTTATATGGTTGGGCAACGTCTCAATATTTACCATATGGTGGCTTCGAATGGGTTTGCTATACATTAATTTATGTATATTACTGGAGTGAAAAAAATATTAAATTTGAAAAACTATTCTGAGTATGGCTATATATTAGAAGTTGATTTGGAATATCCACAAGAACGACATAATTTACATAAAGATTTTCCATTTTGCCCAGAAAATAAGGTAGTTCTAAGACAAAATCAATCTAAATTATTAACAACTTGAAAGAGTTTCTAAATAATGGTTTAAAACTTACAAAAATACATAGAATATTAACATTTAATCAGTCTGATTGGCTGAAGAAATATATTGATTTAAACACAACAATGAGAACTAATGCTAAAAATGATTTTGGAAAATATTTTCATAAGCTCATGAATAATTCAGTGTTTGGTAAAACTATGGAAAATATTAGAAACAGAGTTGATATAAAACTAATATCAGATGCAGAAAAATGTGAAGAATTAATACCAAAACCAAATTTCAAAAGAAGTACTATATTTAATGAGAATCTTGCAGCTATATATATATATATATATATATATATATATATATATATATGAATAAAACTAATGTAAAATTTAATAAACCAATTTATGTGGGTATGTCAATTTTGGACATATCGAAAGAATTAATGTATGATTTCCATATAAAGTGATGAAACCAAAATATGGTGATACTTCCGAAGACTATAAGAATTGTTTGTTTAATGAGAAAATTCAATATAGAACAATGAATTTGATAAGGAGTGATAAACACAAAATATATACCGTAGAAGTTAATAAAAATCGCACTAAGACATTGTGATAACAAGAGAATTATACTAGAAAATAAAATTCATACACTGCCATATTGTTTAGCATATTCATAATGTTTACTTTTTCATTGAAAAATTTTTATTTCTACCATTTTCTTCACCGTGAATACCTAATAATCTGTCAATTAATTGTTCTAACATTGTCCATCGAAATATATTCTGTCGGCAAATTATTCTATTTTTTTATGTCTTCTCCAGATCTAGGAGAATATGGAAAATTCGCTCTTTCTGGTGTATTTGGTGCTGATCTTGATGCTCTTATATAATTATTATAAATTGATTTAATTATATTTGCATACTTCCAACGTCTATTCTAGTTTATTGACTTTTTAGGATTATATTCTTGAAATGCAGAATTGGTTGATAAAACAATTTCTGTGTAATTTTCATAGTCATTGTCGGTGAATTCACCTTCAAGATCCGATTGTGTTTTTTGTCAACAAATTATAAAGTCCTTCTGTTAAAGTATATTCTTTGCCTTTAACAGATAGTTTATCACTATTTATCTTTACTTCTGTACCTCCAATTTCAAATTTATGCCCATCTCCTTGTGAACCATATGGTGTTTTAAAAACAATTTTTTCAGGAATTTTCCCCAAGTTTTATAACAGAATCCAGATGCGTCAATTTTTTATGGGTACAATGCCCATTCACTCTTCTACATTAGGTAACTTTGGGAATATTTATTTTTGAAATGATGTTTCTTCTGGTGTTGGTGGATAATCTAAATATTTTGCAGCAACAGGTACTAGCGTTGTTATTATATTTTTATTTTCTCAACTTACTTGTTCTACTTTTTGCCAATATTTTGTCATTCACGAGTTAATGGTAGACTTTTTTTTTCATATTCTACCTCGTGGTTCTTTTTATAATTTACACTTCTCGGAGAGCAATTTCACTCGATGAACTCCCTCTGAATCCTTCATTTATATAATTTATTCTAGTTATAAATTAGTTATAAAAGCATTGAGAGTTTTGAGAGACAAACTTTTCCCCCAACTGAAGAAACGAGGGGGAATTTAAATATTTACAATAATAGAATCGAGTTTGATATTCCCATACGAGATGGCCCTTCTTTTCCAAACTATGCTTATGTTTTGGAAGAATATTGCCTACTGAAAATTTTGGTTTTCTAGAGTATAAATTTCAAAACATGGACAGATAATTGAGACTGTTGATAATCCAGGAATAACTTCGACAATGATGAATATTTTGCTAAGATCACTGGGTGAACAAAATTATTTAGAGTCTACTGGTGTTGATAGTAAATTTCGAGTAAAATCTGTTCGTAGTGATAAAATAAGTGAAATAATGTACCCATTAATATATTTGTTTGGTTTTATTCGCGATAACAATGAAGTTTACTGGAAGTGTGGTTATGAAATCACTTTTTCCCAATTTTCGTCTGATAAGAATTGTTTATTTGTTTATGAAACTAAAAAAAGCACATGGTTCGGTTGATAAAACTTATGCTGATCCAGATGAAATTTTTATTGAAAAATTAGAAATTATGTGGCCTATTGTTGAATATGAAGCTAACAGATCAATTGCAATTAAAGAAAATATATATATAAATCCTAAAATTCATATTGGTTATGAGTATTGGCAATTTTGATATAAAATATCAGTTTAATAATTTGCAATTTGACATGATTGATTTTGTAATTGTGGGTTTCCAAACTAACAGAAAAAATCGCGCCGACCAATATGTGCATGCTTCACTGTAATGTGAGAAATATTTTTGTTATAAATGGAAGAAATGAAATTTTTCCAAAAGAAAATTGGTATCTGGATATTTAAAATGGTCTTTGTCTTAAAATGTTTCTGGCTTTTAATGATTTTAGAAATTCAAGGACAAAACTGGATACTATATATATAAATAATAAACTTTATAATAAGCCAACTACAAACTATCATGGCGATATCAATTATTATTCATTTTGAGGGTGAAAACCTCTACATGTTATTGACTGCCTATATAGAAAAACCGCAGTAGTTAAAGATAAAACAAATATAAAAATTAGTGTTGATTTTAAAAAGATGTTGAGCTGGTACAATTTTTAATGTTGTTTTAATTAGCCAGCGAAATGTAACTTATGATAATTTGAAAGAAAATATCACTGAAGATATATAAATTTGTAATTTTATTAAATTGATAATGTAAACGATTTTACAGAAACAAGAAATTGTTTTGATATTTTAATACAATGTTTTAGATATTTGATTGAGTTGTTTTATCGAATAAAAAAATCGTTTTTTTTAGATCTAAGTGAAATTTTTTTCTCTCTCTTGTGTTTATATCTATACATTTTTTAATAAATCAGTAGAAGTACATTGCAGATTTTGGCGCAACTCAATAATTTAACTAAAATTCACGCAAATTTCTCACTTTCAAGCAACAATTTTTCAATCTCTTCTGGAAACACGATTCGTCTCTTCGATTTCACCCAAAATTAAGATAATTTGACCTAAATCTTAATTCTCAATCAAGCGCACTTTTTTAAAAAAACATACTTTGTTCGCTCTTTGATCAGTGGTCCATTTTCATGGTGAATTATGGTAAAATGAGGTCAAAAGGCAATATATTTACAAATAATATCACAAGAAAAGTATGAAAATTCCTGGAATTTCATCAAAAATATGATGATTTAACTTGAAAATGAGTATTTAGAGAACCACACACACACAAAAAGTGAACACAGGTTGAAAATTGATTTTGATTTTGACCCCAAATATTATTGATTTTTAGTTGCGCTTGAAAAAATTTGACGGGTAATTAGAAATTTGTTTGAATTTAGCTTGAAATTGGTTGAAATTGAGTAAAATTATTTAGTTGCGCCAATATCTGCAATAGACGTCTACTAATGTGGAGATAAATACGCAAGTTTCGTGATTTTAAATTATTATTTTTTATATGATAAACACAATTACCCTAGTATATTTACTAAACTTAAGTATCTCCGTTCATATACTGAAACTACAGCAAAAAGACTTACGGGAAATACACAATATCGGACAAGGAAATTACATGAATACATTCTGGTTACAATATTGTATAATTAAACAAATCAGTACAATTATGAACTGCATGACTCTGTTTCTTGATACTGAATTGTCACTTCAACATAAGTCTTCGACTTGCATGTACCTTAAATTTTAAATATTATGCTGTGGGTGGTATACGCTATAAGAATGATATCACGGCATGTTACGGCTAAAATATCTTGCGAATTTCATCAATATTTGGCTGGTAATTAGAGGAAGGAATTTTTGATAAAAGTAAGTTGTGGTTTTATAAATCACGTTTTATATACTGTAACGACATAAAACATGTTCACAAAATAAAATCATACATGCAGACGTGCGAAAATCATTCGATTAACAATGAGGAATTTGCCTTGACTCGTACACATGTAACCCTCAGCAATGTCTGGTTGTGCCTTCAATAAGTTGGAAAAGTTTCATGACGGTGACCTTGACAAAATTAAGACTTACTTAGATGTATAATTACCAGTGATCCATAATTGTTACTTTAATTAACATTTAGACATATATTTTCAACAAAAACTTGTGGTAAGTTCACGTAATTTTCGTCATGTTATAATCTCATTCTGATGGTTTATATGCAAATAACAGTCAAGTAACTATTATAGACAGACGCGCTTTTATTGATTTAAGAAATACTTGCGGAAAAATAACTGCAAAAAAAAGTTATCACGGAAGAAAAAAAATTAGATTGAAATTGTAATGTGAAAGTTCACAAGATATCATAAACTTACGCAGGATGAGTATAATCTTACCAATAACTTCAGATGCATTTTATTCAAAAAACGTTTATGGGCAGTAAATGCCTTTGAATTTGGACTGAATCGATCGGTAGTTTATTATAAACAGCACATAACATATTTAAAATGGAACATTGAATGTTCATCTGACGTGTAATGCCAACTCCAATATTTAACAAATAATGTGGGAATTAATTAATTAGGTCCCAGTTCAGGAAATTTATTCTAAAGGGCATTACGGTAAAACTTAGATTTTATAAAATTACTGTAGCTGGGGTCCGCGGTGGCTGGGCGGTTAGACTACTCGCCTCCCACCAAGGCGAACCAGGTTTAATCCCCAGCCGGGCCACTCCTGGATTTTCGAATGTGGGAATCGTGCCGGACGATGCCGCTGGCTGGCGTGTCTTCTCGGGGATGTCCCGCTCCCCCCGCACTTGAATTCCGGCGTTGATCCATATCCACCTCGCTCCACCCTCATCGGCTCTTAAGACATTGATCTCAAGCGCCGCTCAAATCTCTTCACTCACTCATTACTGTAGACGGGGTAGTCTGTGTTTTACTCAACATGCATGTGCCGTCGATTTGCAAAACGCAGTTACGAATTTTTTTTTCCAGTTATTTCCCCAGTAGCGTTAACCCTAAGCCAACTTTAGTTTTATGATTAACAAAAACATTTTTGTCCGACTGTCCAGTAGCACAATTCACATATATACACATAAACACACACCATGCGTATACACACAGAAGGGCCTCCTGTGAAATAAGACAAAGTTAGATATACTTCAACTCGAACTGCATCAAGAAAAATAAGTTCAGAACAGATATATATGTTATATATGTATGTGTATAGATATATATATATATATATATATATATATATATATATATATATATATGATGGGTCTGAAAGTGACTTCTAAACGCAGTATATGTCTTTGAATACGAAGGTGTACAACTATTCTAGAACAAATATTATAAAAGTACAATGTAAACATTAGCACAGCCTGTATGACTCTTGTGCATGTAAGTGAAGATCTGCAACGCCTGGCGAATCTGTTGCTGCCATGACACTAAGATTTTCGCGGTAATTTTACATTGAAGTTCGTAACATGGCTGTGTGACTAGTTTGCTGACGGATCATCACATGTCAGCACGTCAAAATTTGCGACCTTAAACTTCAATCTTTCCGAGATACTCTTCCCCGAGTTTGTAAAAAAAAAATACATGATACGATGCCTGGCGGGTAGGCAGCGTGCACAACTGTTGATAACATACGGTTGCCTAACTACCAAGGCGCCAGTTCCTCTGATACTAGTCCCTTGTGAAAGAGTTCCTGTGAAATGCTTCACTCTAAAGTAAACCTGAGGTAATTTTTCTTGAAACTCTATCTGCGTGTTTTGAAGGTTGCGTATGGTAGGAGTGTGTTGTTTACCGCATGTCCGTCATAGAGGCTCGTCCACATGAACTGGAGATGACGTAGGCTGATGTTCGTGTTGAGAGCGTGTTGGCTCAAGAACTGCCACAACCACTGTCAAGTACTCGTATTAAAAAAAAAATGGGGCGTGGCTGTGTTGGAGCACAGCTGTCTGTTTTGTGTGAATACGTCTACGTTGACGCGCTCGGACGCCTCTTGATGTTTATTTTACGTTCCCGGCATCGCTTCACTCTATCATATGGGGTTTTATGGTATCACTAGATTGCTTTTGAGATGCTCTTTCCAACCGTATACGATTTCTGTATTTGTACTGGGCTTTTTGACGAGTATAGGCCGGAATTGTGTTAAGTTTTCTTAATTTTTTACAGTAAACTCATACAATTTCACCACAACCACGCCACACAGATGATTTTATACATACAATCGATTGATCTTGACGAGAGCTGTCGATTGAACTTTAAACGAGCGTCGTGGCTTCTCCTAGTCAAAAGTTATACTACGCGGAAGTTATGAGACGCGGCGAAACGAACTCAAAATTGTGCCCGGACCCCGCCCCCAACGTGGCGCGCGATGCTTCGCAGTTCTCACACAACGTAACATATTCATTAATCCTTTTGACAAACGAGTGGTGTAATTGATTTTTGAATGTAGACGATAAATTCGGAGCTGCAATGACAAACTGTATCCCCTGATTTTGTTATCATGAGATTTTCTGGATTGCCTCCCATTTTGATCGCAAATTTAAAGACGTATTCCCTTTAAAATTATTGATTTGTAGTGTTTTTACTAACGGAATATTGATACTAATCGCACTAAACAGAACTACAAAAGAATAAAGAACTGACAAAAATCGAAACATTCCCGCGTTCATAAATAAAGGGTTTTTCTGACGTGCATTAAAATAAATTCAAAACAACTGATTGGTCAGGAAAAAAACTGGAACAAACAATAATACAATTATGAAGACGAGGAGAAACTAGCCAAACACCCTAAATAATACAATTATGAAGACGATGAGAAACTAGCCAAACACCCTAAATAATACAATTATGAAGACGAGGAGAAACTAGCCAAACACCCTAAATGAAACAATTAAAGAAAAGAAAATCACACAAATGTAAGGTGTCTACTACACAAACAAAGATGGCAGCACAATTATAAATTTGGCAATTCAAAACCACGTCATTGCTTTATTTTTAACTCCAATTCCGCGGGGCAGCGTTGGTGAAGTGGTTAGACTGCTCTCCTCCCACCTAGGCAAGCCAGAGTCGCTCCGGGAGTTTCGCTCATAGTAATCGTGCTGGATAATGCCGCTGGTTGTCAGGTTTTCTCGGGGATCTCCCGTTTCCCCCGCCCTCTCATTATTCCAGTGCTGCTGCATACTCACCTCGCTCCGCCCTCATAGGCTCTCAAGACCTCGATGTTAAGAGCCACTCATGTATCTTCACTCCACATGAATACACACAGGATATGTTCCTAGCCTCGGTAATCATCACATCTGTGGGGACACGTTTAGTCGTAAGTGGCAGCTGCTCGAGACACAACAGATATTTACAAGTTAAGGCTCCTCTGTACTGAAACGTTTAGTCGCAAGCGGCAGCTGCTCGAGACACAACAGATATTTACAAGTTAAGGCTCCTCTGTACTGAAACGTTTTCTGTGAAACCTTTGTTTGAACGGAAACGCGTATCTCTGTAAATTGAAGTTATGGATATATGTCTTTTTGGTAGAAAAAATATTTAAAAAAATAATTATCTAAGCCCCTATTTATTTTACTTTTGTCATATTAAGTGTATTATTAGAGAAGAAACTTGCCTATGCAGTTTCCTTAAGCAGCAAGAGAAAAGTACACAGATACGGACGTGGTTTAATCTGTGGGCTTTCATAGCGTGTAATAAAACACCACTGTTACAGGTCTACTTTGCACAGTACAGCGTCAGGACAGAAACACTGCACGCCCTGCGCGTAGGAGCGATGAGGCGTTAGGCGGGCATGTAATTGTAGCCCGTATCGCTCCTTCACTTCTTGACCTTGGACTTGCAGCTACATAGTCCCATTAATATCATTACCGGTTTCTTCAACCATTTTACGTACATTACCTACGTTCTAAAAAAAATCCCATTCGAAGTTTTCTATACGGTAAAGACAACCATTTAATTGAGGCTATTTTATTTACAGTTAATAAAATATTGCTTTATTTCAAAGAGAAGGTTACATAAACATATGTTTGCTGTTGTTTTCTTAATACATTTTTGTTTCATGGCAATATTGGCATTCTTTAGCGCAAAGAAACTAACTGTTTTACGCTACTTTTGTTCGCAGTAAATAAATATTACTTCGTGGCGACGATAATATGTCGACGACGTTAAAGGTTTTCCAAACGCATAAATCCGTAAACACATATATTCTGTAGTTTGCAACTGAGAAACTGTATAATATTCCTGCAGACGTTTTATGTCATTCTGAAGTGCAAATCACTAACAGAAATTCTTCCCAGGAGGTAACATTATATTCTGGCCTATGTTATTACTTGACATCGTAGCGGCCACGGTGGCTGAGCGGTTAGCACGCTGGCCTCCCACCCCAAGGCGAACCGGGTTCAATCCCCTGCCGGGCCACCGGATTTTCGCAAGTGGGAATCGTGCCGGACGATGTCGTTGGTCTGCGGGTTTTCTCAGGGATCTCTCGTTTCCCCCACCCCTCCATTCCAGCGCTGCTCCATATTCACTTCAATCACCCTCATCGGCTCTCAAGCCCTCGCTGTTAAGAGCCGCCCAAATCGCTTCACTTTACTTCACTTGACGTTGCACTGATCTCTCAGTACAGTTGTGTGACAAAAATAACAAAATATATAAATTCCTTTTCAGTAATATTTTACTACAAAACTGTCCATTAATACTTGAGAACGTGATAAAAGATATAGCTGATACACTCTTACTTAAAGAAATTATGTGCCAATTTACTAACAATAAATAGTGATACGCCTCAACGTAACTTGAACACAGTATGACATAGTGGCAAAGGGCGCCAGGCTAGTTATGCGTGTTCACGACTCGCCTGTACTAATTTACTAACAATAAATAGTGATACGCCTCAACGTAACTTGAACACAGTATGACATAGTGGCAAAGGGCGCCAGGCTAGTTATGCGTGTTCACGACTCGCCTGTACTAATTTACTAACAATAAATAGTGATACGCCTCAACGTAACTTGAACACAGTATGACATAGTGGCAAAGGGCGCCAGGCTAGTTATGCGTGTTCACGACTCGCCTGTACTAATTTACTAACAATAAATAGTGATACGCCTCAACGTAACTTGAACACAGTATGACATAGTGGCAAAGGGCGCCAGGCTAGTTATGCGTGTTCACGACTCGCCTGTACTAATTTACTAACAATAAATAGTGATACGCCTCAACGTAACTTGAACACAGTATGACATAGTGGCAAAGGGCGCCAGGCTAGTTATGCGTGTTCACGACTCGCCTGTACTAATTTACTAACAATAAATAGTGATACGCCTCAACGTAACTTGAACACAGTATGACATAGTGGCAAAGGGCGCCAGGCTAGTTATGCGTGTTCACGACTCGCCTGTACTAATTTACTAACAATAAATAGTGATACGCCTCAACGTAACTTGAACACAGTATGACATAGTGGCAAAGGGCGCCAGGCTAGTTATGCGTGTTCACGACTCGCCTGTACTAATTTGTGTATCTTCTATCCAGACAAGTCTAGTGTTACTGGGTCGGCTGCAGTCGTGCGTGAATCTCTTCACAGTTAGCCGCGCCGGTCAACAAGATGACGTGATTGACTGCAGAATCTGCAAGGGTGATCGTAGGCCATTACAGTGATCGTTCCTACTTACCAGTCACAGACGTGACTGATAGTAACGTGAGCGTGAGCGAAGTAACAGTGCTGTAATACTTTGTTTCCAGCCCCGATTTCACTTAAAATAAGTCATGAACAAAATTAAGAATTATTTAATTTATATTCTGATTGGGAACTAAATTTTTTCTTAATTTAATGAGACTTACTATGAATAATAGTTTAATTCATCGATAAGTTATTTTAAATCAATAATTTAGAAACAATTTACTTTGAGGAATTTTTTAATTTGTGGTAGAAATTTCTATTTGTATAGGAATACCTTAGTATTTAAATGTTGATATATTGAGTGGGAAAATTTAAGCGGCTCTTAGCATCGAGTTATTGAGAGCGGATGCGAGGTGAATATGGACCAGTACCGGAATGCAAGGGCGGGCGAAACGGAATATCCCCGAGAAAACCCGCAGACCAGCAACATCGCCTGGCACGTATCCCACATTCGAGAATCCGGGAATCGAGCCCGGTTCGCCTGGATGGAAGGCGAGTAATCTAGTCACTACTTCACCGCGGCCCCTCTGATAGATTGAAAGGCCCTTAATAAGTTCATCAGTTAAAGTGAGATAGATCATCGTGTAGCAATCCTCCTCCTGCTAAACTTGCCACTGGACCATAGTTACTATCTGATCACTGAACTCAGTTACTGTATGTAATAGTCATCATTACTGGAGGGGGACTGATCATGGCGTATGTAGCTCTAAGATGGATTGGTAAACCAGAATCCCTTTAAACACAACACCTTTGTTATAACATTAACTACACGTTTGAGAGAGATATATATATGTATATTATTAATGCAAGACTGAATTATACAGATCCTTAACTCTTCAATAATACACAAGAAGTTACGCGTTATTATCAATCACAAGAGTCTAAATGGAACTGCCTAACGTTGCCAGATATGTTAACGCTTAGGATGAGGGAGGCTCGGGAGATAGTGTTACCATGTATGCAGACTGTAAGATGGCCCAGAGCTCCTCCAGGCCTGGCTACAGTGATGTCCTCTTCTTCGTGGTCGACTCCGACGAATATCGCACTGTCTGACTTGTTGCACGACGGTGAGTGTCTGGGGTCTTGTGAAGGGGGGGGGGGAGGCGCGTACTGCGCTACGTTTATATGTCATCCAGGCTGTCGGTGGATCATGTTTAATAAACAGGTACCTCGCTCCACAAGCTATATCCCATTGCACCTGAAGAGGTTTGTGTTCAGCTCCTTGGTGGTCGCTACAACCGAAATAATACAAAGGCGGTGAGAAAGCGATGAGTACCGCGAGTGAACCTGCCAGAGTGTGGCAACGACCGCCATGTTTCCTACACGCGGAGATCCTCTGACACCGCGCCTCAAGTTCCAACACTGTATGGCTCTAAACAAAATAGTCACCATCTTAAAACAGCTCAAGTTGGCTGAGATGAGGGTGGTGCAGTTCGCCGGCGGGTTTTCTCCACGTGCTGCCGTATACTTCACATAGCACTCCGGCGCTGCTCCACCTCCACCTCACTCACCCTCAACTTCCAAGAGCCGCCTGAACCACTCGTGTTTGTTTCCGGTCGCAGTTTGTAACGAGCCTCGTATGAGACCATTTGTTTCCTTAGCACAGCGAGATGTCCCAGCAAGTAGTTTAGGCAAGGTGAAGCAATGCGTCTGTTTCCAAGAAATATAATCAACAACTGAATTTTAAATACTGAATAACTTTCGATGGGGTTAGTTTTATTGATTATGTATTTAAATTATCAAAACCATCACATACCGTAATAGGTGATAACAGCAGATTTCCAATAAACAATTGTTGGCTGTTTTTTTTTTATATAACTCGGGAAAACCACAAAATCAGTTCATATACAAAAATAATTGTGTTAAATTTCATTACATTTTCGTATGTAGAATTTTATAACAATATTAAGACAAACTTTTTTCTTAGTTTCATAAATGCAATTTTCTTAACAAATCCTGTTAGGAAATTTAAAAAAAACTAATTCGCTTACGGAATATAAATGTTAATATAATAAAGTACCATGAAATTTTAATTTGTTAATTTTAAGTCAATTATTTTGTCATATTTTCTGATTTTGTGAATTATATCCCTAATTATAGGCATGTGTTCCAGTATCCAGGCGTTAACATAAGTAGATTTGTGTAGCTTTGATGAATTACTTATTCTACTAGGTTGGTTGCGCCAAATATTTATGTGATTATAGTAGTGTGTGACTTTTATTCAAGAAGCTTACTTCATGTAATAGTGTGTGAACGAGCGAGACACCAGAAATATTTGCGCATGAAATGACACAATTACCTTACGTAGACCATCTCGTAGAAACTGGAATTCTTGAAAACCAAACTTATGCATAAAACACTGGAGTGAGTGAGTGAGTGAGTGAAGATGTATGGGCGGCTCTAAACAGCGAGGTCTTGAGAGCCGATGAGGAACACAAAACACTGGATAAATGCAGTTAAATGAAAAACACCCCGATTGGATAAAATTGAAAATAAACCAGAAAATAACAATTTATCATTTAACTGAACTTCTCAAAATACACTTCAATAAGATTAAAATTGCGTTTCTTTTATGATTAATCCAGATTTGATCAAATAAATGTGTTATGGCTGCAAGTAGGATTGCTGTAAATTAGAATTTATACAACCATACCCTCAAGATAAAACTGACTGAAAGTCTGAGAAATTAATTTAAAATAAAACATTTTTTTAAAAAAACCTCTTGAAATAAATTAAGCTTGAAAAAAAAATTTAGATCTTTATTTCCCAGAAGTAATTTGAAATCAGTGCTTTCTCTCCTGCAATGAGTTTACTGAGCTCCATATTAATTTGGTTCAAACCACTTTCTCAATTCTCGTATTCACTTTAACTTCAAACTTCCTTATCGCCAAAACACTAAATCTCAAATGAATGTTAGTTATATTGAAAGTTCACTACTATTATAATGTTGGGTTATTCAATCAATTACTGCGCCTATGCTTAGCTCGTCAGTAGAGCAGGACTACTGGTTTCTACTTTCCAGAAACATGTCAATTACAAGAGAAATGTTCTGCCAATATCTCATACTAAAAGTAGGATTCCTTAAGTCTCTGTAGATCACGTTTCTTTTGAAGTAAATAAGCTGTTGACTTCAAAATGACGAAAGCTTCACCTGGATATAGACCAGACCCTTAGCCTGTAACATGACGTCGCTTAAGTTCCTCAGCGTATCTTCTTAGGCCGGAATCCAATAATAATATAGCTAATAATTAAAAATACTCAGCCCTCTTCTTGACTTGGCTGGCTCTGCAAAGTCTAGCTGTAACCCGTGGGGTTGGAAAACTAAACTATCCTTACGAAGATTCTGGGGATTTTCCTACCGAAGATCGCAGCGAAAATCACGCCTCTGGACCCTTCAAAGGTCCCTCCCCAGAAGCACTCACTTCCGGAAACTATCTCATAGGAGAGAGGCTACTTCTGGTAACATAAACGGAAATAATAATTAAACATGAATACTCTCTCAAAACAAACAAATAAGAGAAGTAATTATGTTTTAAATCCAAAGAAAATAATTATACCAACATATAATTAAACCAATAAATTGAAATTAACATATTTAAGTTATCGCCTCTTATGTCATAGAAGAACACAAATAACAATAAAAATATAAATAAAATTAGGAATTGTGGTTTACAACAAAAATATTACATGTTTTTAATGAAATAAACATAAACCTAGTAGGGGTTTAAATAATCAACATTACTCAAAGTAATATGTAATTAGACGTGTACTAGTGCCCAAGCACTTATATAAATAATAATCATAACTGTTAACAAACATAATTACGCGTTCAACTTCAAACAATCGTAATTTTTCGCAAAAAAATTGAAATCTTTTAATTGTAAACTGTAGATTCTTTTAATATTCCTGTACATAAGAATTACCAGCAGTTAAGTATTTTGTCAATAAATCTAGCCCCATCGAAATGTCTTAAGTAGTTCATATCCTCTTCTTGATTACATGTTTCGGAATGAGCGAACTGCGATACCTGTGTAGTGTGTTGACCACACATGTCTGTCAGTCTGCAGAGAGCAATAGAACGTGTTCTTTCAATAATTCTCGCAATGGTGGTGAGAATTTGAATGAAAAATTACTCTGGACTCATGTGACTGCAAATCTCCATACTTCACAGAAGACACGTAGTATAAAATAACACCTACACTGAAAATAAGTCACGATTAGCTGTTTTCAACTGTCAAATATGATAACCTATAGTGAGTAAGATTCCATGAAACGACGCTAAATAACCATAGGTGTTACATGGGCTCAAAAGAGTTTACTATGATAAACGACACATTTAGTCCTGCTTTTCTGCAAGGTCCCCGTGACAAATATACTGATTTCAACATGGCAGGAGCTTGGAGATCACCTCTCTGTAAAATCCACATCTTGATGTCCCAACTTATCTCAGACCCGTCCAATTTCATCATCTCTCGAAATCACTTTCAACCGAGATGTATCTTTGGAGGTCCAAACAAATGAAACTCGGATGGGGGAAAATTAGGACTTTAAGGGTGATGCTCCATAGTGCCACCATGAAAAGAAAAGATAATATTCGTGTGTTGCCTTCTCAATGTGAAGAAACGTAACAGCTATAGGCTGTATTGTAGGAACACACTGCAACATGCGTAGTGTGTGCACACATGAAAAAAAATTTAAATTGTATTACAGCAGAGAACTTACTTATCGATCCACCTTCGTACATAAGACACAGAATTTCACGCAAAGACTAAAATCAATAACGAGAGAGTAGTGGGTGTATTTATGTTATTTTGTTATATAAAGGCTGTTCACGATGAAGTGAGCACTTTCAGAATCAACCTTAGAAAAATGTCACTGCCTCTGCTTGCATATATTTCAATAGGCGTACTGAGTGATATGTGCCCAGTAAAGTTGGTAACGATGGATGGAAAGTAGTTCCATACCTTAACATCGAATAAAACGTTTTAGGTGTCCATTTCAGATACCTTAATTTTTTTTTTTTTTTTTTTTTTTTTTTTTTCACTATATGTGTTTTTAATGCACCGGAGTGTAAAAATTACCAGATTCGCAAAATGTTTAGTTTTCTAATAATTTCACAGTTTCACCTGACTGACGCATGAAAAAAGTGATGAGGCCCATTGCAATGTTAATTTTACATAAAGTGGAAGAATGCATAACGAGCATACAAGTAGATCTTAAGCAGGGCTTCCAAAAGCGCTCATTTTGCCGGAATAAAAATACACTAAGTTTCTTGTTGTCTACAAAGTTGTGCCTTTGCGTATGTCCGAAACGAATGATTATTCAGACAAGTATAAGAACGTCTTGTTGCGGCGACAGCTGGTCTAGCGAAGATAGGAGTAGTGGTTCTCGTTGCCGTATCAGGAGTCCAGGTAAGAGAGAAGGGTCTCGGGCAGTCGCGACGTGTTCAGTCTCCTGTGTCGTGCAGTGGTCGTCCCACTCGGACCTGGCCACTCTGCCATTAACCGCTCCAATGAGGAAGACGGGACGATCTGCACGACTGCCGGCTGCTCAATTACAGCGCGGGACCGTCACCTAATGACCACAGGGCGCAGTTCCAGGCCCACTACTGCTGTATAAATACCCGCCGCGGAGTCCGAGGTAGACACCAGAGCCCACAGCACCTCCTCCAGATCTCCTCCAGAGGAACTCGAGCTTGAAGATGAAGGTCCAGCTGGTGAGTGTCTCCTGCAGCCAGGCTCACTCTCTGGCGTGGCAGGTAGTACTAATGTCTCTAGCTACGTCCTTATTGCCTCCGTAATGCCGAACTCAATGACAATCCATCGTAGAATCATCCTGCACAGTCGGTCCAGGAGCCGCGCCTATGCTTGAGGGTCCTTCTTGCGTTCCGTGTCTGACTACTACATCCTCACTGCAGGGTATTAATTTCTGAGCCCTAGTTGTCAGGATGATATGAATGCCATAGAAATATTCTTTACGTAGATAATAATATCGTCATCATCTATGACAAGGTATGGACCTTAAACTTGTTCCATCTCTTTACAATTGTTCTGTCTTTCCCAAACAGTCGTTGTTTTCACTCTCCTCAAGGTTCGTACAGAAATTCGGTCTTTTAGTGGACATAGTTCCAGACATAGACCCTGACTAACATTAACTACCACCCATGCTATTACAACAAAAGTAAAATAATTATTTAACCAAATTTTCCAGCTCGGAATCCTCTATGACTATTGATATAGAGAAAGTATTCAGACTGGTTATTATGTAGAAAGTTCAACTATTCCTGTGTACATAAAAAAGCATAGAACTGAGTTACATTTACTTGAACAAAATTTGCCCACTGCAGTTAATTCTGGCATATAGTCTACAGTCTGTTACTGCCGCGCATGTATTATTTGCATTTCGGTAGCAAAATATTATTCCTTTACCAAAGCACTCTTTTTGCCAAATAGTATAAAAGTCCCTCGATAGAACAATGTAAGCAATATTAAGATTTGTCCTGCAACAGCTTAACTGTAATATATTTATACATATAACCTGAATATACGCTGGACTTCATGCACCCAACAGTGGTTTCTAATTTCCATTGCTTATCTGTCTGCATAGAAAACCCTTTTGCTGGACCAATTAGAATTTGGTAACTCCATCACGAATAGTGCGTGATTCGCCCGCAAACAGTTGATACATGCAGAACCATAATTCAACCAATGAAGGAAGACATGCGGTTCTACAGTATTCTGAACTATAGCTTGTCGCATAAATCTGTTCCCGAAATATCACTGCCTCTAGGTATCAGTGAACAGGTGGTTAGTGATAGAACCTCGGTTGGTCTAAGCTGTTATTTTCTGTAAGAAAACAACGTGTTTTTATAGAGCTCAATTCTCTCATTTTTGTACATTCAAATAACACCATACACTCGGGACAATGTACAGGACCAATAGACACACTATCTTGAATCCGTTCTTATAGATCTAAGTTTATCTTTTAACCCTTTAGATATTAGAGTAGCATTTAATGTTGAGACGTACGAACATTTTATATGGAATAATTATAATGTATATTTTGTGTTTATATAATTAATTGATATGTAGGGCCTACATAATGAGGGAAATCCAGACGTATTTCCGATATCCATATTCAAATAAGATTTAAGAAAAGTACGTCTGTTTTATTTTCAAGCTGGAGAATCGTGTTGATTTGGAGTACGCGAAAGAGCAATATGTGGTATAGAATTTAGGGGCTAACTTATAACAACCATGTAAGTTCAAAATCGACCAAGCAATCGGAAATGGTACTGGAACAAATATCCAGTTGCATTTAATATCGCGGCAACATTACCCCTCCGTTTGCTATGGACGTAACCTCAAGCTTAACAGTTCTGAGGCGTTGAGTGGAACACGAAAGCACATCTGTGATCGGTAGTATCGCCCTTGCACTAGTACGTTTATCGGCCGCGGGGGAACAAGGGTATTTACTGCATTGGTAAAGTATCGATCCACTCAAAAGTCAAAAGTCAGTGATCTATATTTGTAGTTAGCGTAGTACTTTCTGTGGTATTGTATAAACTGCACATTCATGTCTCCGTGTTTGAACCATAACACGTTCAGCAGCGTGTGCTGTGTTTCAGAGAATGTGCTTCATAACAATACAGCTGTGTAGACTGCTGTTGTCTTGCAATTCTTTCAAACTCTATTTTTTTTTTAGGTGTCTTTTAGTTTTTATGTCGGAATATGAGATTGCATGCCCTTGAAGCACGCTGCTTACCAAAGAGCCGGTTTCTTATACCGTACCATTTCAATACTAAGATTCTTCTTTAAACCCCACAGATTCACTCCTTCAGCCTGCAACAGAAACCATTCAACTTCCAAAATCAGTACTCAAGTCCGGGTATTTTGTCGTATCAGGGAATTGTCAGAACCTATATCCCTTACACCACACTAACTTGATTCTTCACTACCTTGTTTCCTTCAAACAGTTTTGTATTGTATGATCGGGAATCCTAAGTCCATGGATTCTAACAGCCTGGGAACCAAACACTAACTGTTTGTGACCATCATATCCCTTCATCATTACATCAATTCCTTAGGATCGACTGGTAGGTTGTTCAGGGCGAGGGGCAGTCTGTGGGCAGTTTTTAGTTTAGGAAAACGTACTTTAACTCTCTCTCTCTTCTATGGGGCGACCCAAGACAATAATTACAGCTGCCTGGATTGTCGTGTTATCTATTCATGATAATTTATTGTTACTCTCCAACTTCCTGCAGACATGATACGGGTCAGGCACCCATCAATCACCCGAATAGGCGGATGCAACTGGACATCACCAGATCTCATCCCAATACCCACCTCCATCACAGGGCTGTGCTCCGACCACAAATCAAACTCCTCCAGCCTCTGACCTACAGCAACCATCAATTCGCTCCACATCATATATAGATCTTTGTTTATTACTATTATTCCCATGTCATCAGGAGAAACGCCATTGTCATTTTTAAGGAAAGCAACCCACATTCACGATGTATGATGTCATCTACATCACAGACTGGACTGGCTTTAATGTATTTTACTGGAAATAAAAATAGCCCAATGTTAGCCGCTTCATCTCTCTATGTGTCTGCACACTTGGAAACATTTCATGTGTTTGTCTTCACTTGTCAGTACTATTCCATCTATATTGCTAACTCATCATAATCTAAAAATTTACTTCCTTATTCTCTTGGAGAGTTGGTTACAACTCACTGTCCTCAGCAAACCTACCTCTCTCTCTCACTCTCTCTCTCTCTCTCTCTCTCTCTCTCTCTCTCTCTCTCTCTATCTCTCGCTCTGATAACAATGTCGACCAGAACAACACCAGCATTCACCTGCAAGACATCAGTCGAAGAAGTTCTGTAAGTCTTCGGCGCTACCAGTAATATTGATCTTTGTGCAATTAAAGAAGTACTCGTCTTGCATGAGACTTTCCAGCCGCCCTGAACCATAATGCTGCACCATACATTACAATTAATAGGAAGACTCCACTATACAGCACCACCGTCGTTTGAAAATTGAGTCACCAAGAAGCCAAGGCCAGTGATCTCACCTTGTGAAAGATATTCACTGCCTGGTCCGCCACATATCTGACACGTTCAAAAAAGGACAAGTGCTAAAAGCACACGAAATCTCATCAATGAAACTTTTTTGGTAGTCGGTGAAAATTCCGAGGGCAATCCGACTACTTCAATCTCCACACTATTTCAAGCTATCGGGCATTATCAAGTGCACTGAAAAAGCACCATGAAGTTCTATACTCATAGTAATGCTCAGACCACCTAACCAATTCCCTCAGCTCCAGTAAAACCCTCTTTGCACTTTTTCTTTTTCTGTATCCGTATTGATGGCTGCGGACTGCACCTACAGCTCCACACGAGTCTTATGTTGACCAACCTCTCGAGGGTCGTGCCCATCGTAGGGAGCATGACTTCGGCGGAGAGAGTTGTTCTTACTGCTCCGCCCTTGTACAATGCTCCAAGCAGTCGTGCTGTCCAAGATCTGGGGTAGACACAGGTACAGAGTCAGTGCGTGTGTGTGTGTGTGTGTGCAGGTGTGTGTGTTCTGCTCGGCGCTCCTCGTCACCCTGGTGCAGGCTCGGGCCGCGGGTGAGGTGAATGGCAAGAGGACGACCAAGAGAGGAATACCAGGGCTGAGTCTACCACTGCCGCCCCCACCCGCCCCCTTCGGCCTGAGTGCGAGCGGCCCGTGGGCGGCGCCCGCCCCCTGGCTCGACGACCCCGCCCTCGTCGCGCAGCAGAACAGCCTCGCCGCCTCCGCTGCCTCTGCCGCCTTAGCCGCCAAGAGCGCCTTCCTCGCCGCCTCCAAGCCATCCCCGCACACTCTCGCCTTTCCTGCCGCCGCCGCCGCCTCCGCCGCAGACGTGGCCAGCGCCGTCGCCGCTGCCAAGGAGGCGACTACCGCTGCCATCGCCGCACGCCAGAAGCTCGCCGCCGCCAAGGAGGCGGTGCAAGCCCAGCAGCGCATCGCCGCCGCCAAGGAGGCGGCCGCCGCCGCCGCCATACAACGCACAGACGCGGCAGCCGCAGCGGCGGCGGCCGTGCAGAGGTCGGAGGCGGCGGCAGCGGCGGAGGCGGCCATACACCGTGCGGCTGCCACGGCGGCGGCTGCTCAGGCGGCGGCGGCTAATGCAGCAGCGGCGGCGGCAGCACACCCGCCCCCGGCCCTCACCCACGCCAAGAAGTTCGACTGGGCTCCCTGGGGCTGACATCCTGCACCCTCACAGTGAGTCTCTGTCCTCTGTACTCTGATCAGTATTGTTCTCCAGCTGCCTCTCTTTGTCTACTATATCTCTCTACTTCTCTCTTTATATTTCTCTTTCTTTCTCATTTTTTTCTTTTCTTTCAAGTATGCTCTCTCACTTCTCATCTAACTATTTAACTCTTTCTTTTTTTAGCTGTTTCTCTTTTGTATCTTTATCTTTTTGTCTCTATCTTTTCTCCTTTGAATCTCTTTCACTTTTTGTTTTTATCTATTTATCTTTTGAATCTTTCTCTTTCGGTCTCTACCTGATTCTCTTTTGAAACTAATACTTCTATTATTTATCTCATACTATTTCTCTATTTGTCTATCACTTTCTCTTTTGATCAGTTTTATAATTTTGTCTGTCCCTTTCTGTTTTGAATTTCTTTCTCTGTTGGTCTCTCGACCACTTTTTGTTTAGGATCTCTTTGTGTCTCCATGTATACATTTATTATTTAATAAACTATGTTCAGTGTTGTGTGGGCGTACTGTTCACAGCTGTTCTTCTCATAATGTGTCCACTGTGCATGCTTCCTTGTGCTCCTCAGTAAATTCTCAGCTGTCTATCTGCCCTCCAGCCACGGCGTCCCGGGTTGTATTCCTGGCCAATCCCTGTCCGAGTTTCCACGTATTGAACACGAGGTGGATGTTGCCGATGTCCGGCCGGTTTTCTCTGGGCTCTCCCGGTTCCCTCACCAGTACATGTTTCCTTCAGAGTCTTCATTCCTTACTATCTAATAGATACCTGTCGATACTACCCCCCGCCCCGTCTTCAAATGTACTTTTCATGTAGAATTGTGCGTGTATTTGTGTTCATTTTCACAAATTAAAATACAATTCGTAGACTGCTGTTTTGAAAACAATATTAATTAATGTCTGTGATTTAACGCGCAGCTTTTGTTAATTAACTTTTGTTTACTGTGTTTTCAGGATTGTGTGAGCAATTACCAAGGAATCAAAACGGAACGGCAAAAAATGAACATGGAAAATTCTATCTCTATTTTGTACTCATGTAAACACGTGAAATAAACACCAAACATTCACTACTTACCCAAAAAATGTGGACTTTATTTTTTAGTAACTCCATACTGATTGACAACCCAGTTTATTGAGCATCCATTGTACTGCATTACTCTGGTTAAACGCATTTTTTGTTTCGTTTGCAGTAGCTGGTCTCTCAGCTAACTGAATCACCTAGTGATTCGCAAGCAGTGATACCAAGGAATCTCCTTGTAAATACTTAAATGTTCTATCTTCCTATACAAACTGCATTGTTATATCAAGTCAGTCGAACAAGCTTATATGAATATCAAACGAAGGTTAAATAAGTATGAGATGCTGTTTGACGTCAACAACTACCAGTAGAAGTACATCATATTTTTTTTTTTAATATTTAATTATCCTTGCATACGTTTAATCAGACAGAGAAGGATAGCGTTTCTTACTCAAGATCACGTGAGTTGCTTGTGTAAAGTTTGGAATATTTTCAACTTTGTAATGTAACGAAACAGCGTCTTACAGTATTTCACCTCATATCCATTTGTGGCAAATTGTCCTATATTTATTCATCCTCCTTATCGTTTCTCTCGACTACTGTTCTCGGACACCAACTGGGTGCTGAGTTTATCTCTCTGTTCGAGTTAATGAGAGCTGTTACATAAATAATTCTGGCCACCATAAACTCTGGCTTGTTATAGTGCTGTGTATCGTTACAGAAGCGAAATATTCAGGATATGGGTACCATAAAAATAGTTTTTGACCATATAATTCACTTCCCAATTTGTAAGTACTGAATATCATGTCATCTTCAGCTAATAAAAAGTATATTCTTTCGTTTCCACATGAAAGCATGTCCCAATCACAATCTCTTTTTTATGGAATACGCAACGTCATATGTCAAAATATTTACAATGAAAAACAAATAGGTTTTGCTGAAATGTATAGTTACATTTCATTATTGTAATATTCTTAAAAATAATAATTTTTAATAAATCAGGGATAGTCCCAAATATAACATTGTTATAAATTTCATGAAAATAATTCATTTAAGAATTGTGAAACACATCTCTGTGTAATTTATCTTCTCATGTCTCAATTTTGTTTTGTGTAAATCACTGTTTATTCGTACAATAAAGAGCAAAACTATAATTGTGAGATGTGAATAAGGAGCAAATGAGAGACGAAGATAACACGTGTGAGACGTAAAGATGACCAGGCTTCGGTTCCCACCCACACTTCTCTGATTTCCATTTTCCATGGTTTTCCGTAGATTGCGACGTTTGTCATTGGCTGCCTGTCGGCCAATCAAGTTGAGCGATGATGGTGTATCGATTAATGTGTTGCAACAGATGTAACTAAGTTTTATCACCATTGTGTTCATTTGAGAAATTATTGAAAATAACAATTGATCAATTGTAGTTTTTTTTTTTTTTTTTTTTTTTTCGATAAAGTCCAACAAAACAGTAAAACAATAAAATGTTAGTTTTGTATTCAAGAGCCAGGCCCCGAATATATTCGTCCATACTTCTCAAATAATTAGATTACAAATTGAACACTGTTTTTCATATCCATCATTGGAAACGGTAAATAACTTGCGATTTTAAAAGTCTATAGATAAACAACTGGAACATAGCAAAAATGTTTTGAGCTAACGTATGTTCGATAACACACTAGTAAGTTTATAGTTTTACGATTAAATGATCAAGTTTTTACTCTTCTGATTTCTTTGCAGACCAATCACAAATGTTCTACTTTGTAGTATAAGAATTCTCATTGGCCGAGTGAAATGTGACATTATCTTCATACATTCATGGCTGTAAGTAACGATAGAGAACTGTAGAACATGTGTACATGTGTACAGTACATTGGATCCTAACAAATGCTAGCAATCAGTCAACTTCCCCGGGGTATATTTCCTTCTTTATTGATGACGCTGTTGTCGTAGTGGCTAGAGCACTTGCCATCCAAGGCGAATCCCCAGCCGCCCAGAAACATTTCCACTCCCGAGTTTAATCACAATACCAAACAGAGATATAATTACGTGAGATAACGTATGTTCAAATGTGTATATAATTTTATAATAATATATTTAATAATTGTATAATAATATCTATCTAATTATTGTATAATAATATATACATATTTAATGATTATATTATAATATATAATGTCTTATTGCTATGTTGAGTATATATTAAATTAATTACTGCGATTTTTTGTGCTGTTGTAGTATTACCTTACTAAAACGTAATTTAAAAAACTGAGTGCTACTGTTGTGTTGTCATGCAGCCCAGTCGAGGGTGTGATGTTAAGAACGTTGCGGTTTATTTAGTTTTGGAAAAAAATTTAAATCTATTTATTTAGGTATTTTGCTCGATGAAACTCAGTCTCTTTGTTTTTTTTTATATTATAGTGCAAATTTTCATTTTCAAAAACATTTGTGTTGGATGAAATGTTATACTAATTAATTGTCTCCATGACCATATTTCGTTCCCAGTTATTTTTCACCATTTTAAAGTTCTGTGGGGGTGGAGAAGACTTATAACTTGCCGTACATAGAGAATGTTGGATGGAAACTGAAGCAATCCCACTTTTTCAGAAGAGTATGGTGTAGCAATTTTTTTTTTTTTTTTTTTTTTTTTTTTTGCACTTCAAGACCCTCCAGCTTTCTTTGACCAACTCTGTTTGAAACAGTTTTACGGAAGGTTTAGACAGTGCTTGACAGAAATAATGAGCGCTCAGTGATGCATGTCAGCACGGGTGACTTTCCTATTTGTCGTGCCGCCTCCCTCGCTCGTATTAGCATTCCTGTGCGGGCACCAGGCAGCAGCACATGTCTGCTTGACATGCGGGGCTGCTCTGAGGATCAGCCAGCTCCGTCACAAAGCGGAAGCCGTATCTCATTCACAGTGTGACGCCACTCAGCACCGCGCTCCCTCTGGCCCAGGTTGTGCGATATACACCTCTCTGTGTCGTTTACAAACACGCTGACCATATCGGTATCGATATATAGCTCCTACACAGTATAGTAAATCGATGGAGATATATCGCAATTATCACATAGTCGATACACTCCGATCATTATAAATACTCTACTAGAGCCCATCACAAAATTCACATTAACTGAACAATCAAAACTGCTGCTACAGCAAATATCTCCTGTAACTAAGAAAATTTTGCAATTATCTACCTAAGCCTATAAAATATACTGATGATGCAATTGAAATAAAAAACAAACTTGGAAGTATTTTACTATGTGTATTTATTTATACTGTCGATGAATTGCTAGACTACAACACGTAGGTATACATGTTTTATCTAGCTGTATAAACTTAAATTCATCATTATGTAGTTGTTGTTTCTGTGCGACATGCGATTTTCGCAAGGCGTAATAAATGTTTGTATGTTGTGAAAATAAATAAATAAATAAATAAAGCAGGTTGCTCGCGCAATCAGAAGAGGTCATTCTCCAGAGGCAACCCTTTATCGGCACACGCGGTCAATAACCAGGGGACAGCTACGAGTGCTTACTAAGTCTAGCCTGAGAGTTAGTAGTTTCCTGAGTAACAGCTGGTCCTAAGCAAGTAATTAGAGACAGGCAAAACTATCGACTCCAGCGATAGAGCGAATATGGACTGGCTCCGTGTTCTAACATCAAACTGATTCTCTGTCACCGTGCGCGACTGTCACTAACGACTTACGTAGTATTTTGAGGTTAGACTTATTCCAGCCAGTTGTGCAGTCACAACAAAAGCGTGGTATCGACCTACGCACATCTCTCGTCAAGAAATATGATATTTGTGGCACCTGAAGCCTCTAACTAAAGTGAGTCTTCAGGCTCCAGAACACAATACACTGATATGCGTGAAACCTGTCTGCTGGTTGGTGGCTGTCCGTGTGAAGAGCCGTCTCCTCGCTCCAATCGTCCAATCAGATTGCAGCTACTCTGGCAATGCCGAATCATGGTTCGCCATTCAAACAGCTGGGCTGCGTCGATATGTCGTTATCCAGTCACAAACCGTCAAATAAATCGCTTATATGATACTAACGACCCGTCCCGGCCTCACTCGGGTACGATTTACAAATATGGCGTTTTTTTACTTTTACAGCAAGTGTATATACTAATGCTTAAGGAAACTAAAATGGGTTTAATACTTTGTTGTTCAAAAAGTCTTTGTAAGTAAATTTTAAAACAAAAAATGGTGGCGTTGAGTCATCCTTAAAAGATAAACATTTGCTGTCGCGGACTATTTTTGTAAATTTTTTTGAGATCTACAATTATGTAGTACATTAATTTGGGGTATCTCTTATCGTTTAGTCAGCGTATGCCATGTAAGCGCCCGAAAAGCAGCTTGTTCCAACTTGATTAGAAAACGTCGACATCTCTACGATCCTTACATTAAATATTAATGTATTATATACTTGAACCTTCCTCAAGAAATTCTCTAAATGATGGTGAAAACCGCATTAAAAGCCATCAAGTATTTTAGGAGCCTTAGCCGTATACACAGACACACCCGGCCGGGCGACTTTGTTTTATACTGTGTATAGATGTGGATCTGTGTTTACGAATGTTTCATGTCACTAGGGTGACATAAAATTTTACAAATTAATTTGAGAACAAGGTAGTTTTCGAATGCTTGAGCATTTAAGTCACATTGGTAAACAGGCTGTAGATGATAAACAAAGATCTGAAAAACTCGCTTAATTATTTGAGAACAAAATAGACTTTAAACACTTGTATATTCGGGTTACATCTACAACTGGACCACAGCTTATTTGTTAACATCGAGCCAATAATGAAGAAGCAACAAAATGCATAGCCAATCACAAATACTCACTGTGCTATATGGAGACGGCAAGATGAATAGTTAGCACAATGACGTCTGCAGCCAACCAGAGGGCTGAAATCCTTTAAACAAATAATACAATAAAAAGTACTTACTTGATATACACTATGCAATACAGGTCATACGGCCGGTACATGTTATAATAACTTAATTAACTCTTTTAGACACGTAAATGTACAGTTTTAAGTGTTGCGAAAGAATAATGATGTCTGCCGTAGTTACGTCTACACAACGTAGACTGATGAACTGTATGTTACATGCTCTGCTACAGTTATACGAACCAATTGTGTACGACCTAGACAAATAAGACGGTTTGCGAATCATTTACCCACAGGTAAAGTCATTGATCACTGAGCTTCGCCAGTGCGCAATACAGGCCAACAATTACATACACGTGCGTAGTCTACAAAACTGTGTACAGTAGCTCAGAATGGAATAAAAAGTAAAGGCACAGATACTCTCATCTTATGCAGAAAATGCAAAAAAAAAAAAAAAAACACCAGGCTTGCGTGTAAAATCGCTGTGTGACTATCC
Source organism: Dryococelus australis (assembly GCA_029891345.1). NCBI lineage: Eukaryota > Metazoa > Arthropoda > Insecta > Phasmatodea > Phasmatidae > Dryococelus > Dryococelus australis. The sequence goes on along the minus strand of CM057004.1, from coordinate 119,810,852 downwards.
AAACGTCACAACTGGAATTTCAAGATACAACAGAAGCAAGTCACTTATATCCAGTACTGCAGGATCTGTATTGGTATCTGTATTGCCACTCACAAGTGTACTACTGATCCAAAACCACACCAGACATGCATACTGTGCTCTACAGCTGTTCGGACTCGTTGCTTAGTATCTCGCTAGCTAGCTGGAGTGAAGGACAGTAGAGTAGTGATGTGATAGCGGCGGCGAGCCACGAATGTATGTTTGAATGACAGACGAACGGCAATCCTACCAGTCCCGCTGCGCACTCTCCGGCATGCCGCCGTGATAAGCATTTCGCTGCTTGTACACACCTCACTTTCGGCGAGTAGAAGTTCTAAGTTTATCTGAAGCAAATATGCTGGTTAAATGCCCTCGTTCCTATCAGCGTGACTTGGAGTACGTGGAATCTTCGAGATCTGGTGAATGATTTTTAATAAGTGCATCGGGACTTGAAGCCGGAAGTTCGTGCGATTGCATGACCTTGAGCTATAGACGACGAGCCAGAAGGGCAACGAATAGCGGGGGAAGTGATCAGCGCGAGGGAAATCTGCGACTGCGAGCATCGACGCATTGAAGTGTGCTGGACTATTGGACTGGATGCGTAGGTAAAAGACATTTCAAATTATGCCAACGGACAGTCTGAACATGTGTTAGCAATGATTGTGAGTTAATTGACTATAACCAAACAGAGATATTGAGAAGGAATTTAAGTAGGGTTGAGATATATATTAATTATTGCACTCAATGAGAAAAATGAGTAATAGCGGGGATAGATAGCTATAAATAATAGCTGTGTGAATAAATTAAAAATTAAAATTGGTTCTTTTAATTTTGTAAGACTTCCACCCCTTACGAACTCGCATACGACCTTCCGGTGCCTACGTAATACAACGTTCATTACTGACTTGTCATCAGCCACTGGGGTGTCGGCTCCCAATAAAAGGTTTCTTATTGTGTATAATTATTTACAGTCAATATTGTACTTTCATGTGGCTATAAAAATAATGCAAGAAAATTATTATTCTTGAGCTGCATGGTACTTGTAAGATACTGTTGAACACAAGGAAAATATTGATTACATCCGTGCGAGTTTTGTTCTCAAGAACAAAGATACTTTCAAAGAAGCGTTGCTCGTGGGAGTTAACTTGAAAAATAATGCCCGCCTTTATCACTCTAAACTTGAATCAGTGATAATTGAGCCAAATCAGTGAAAGCAGTGAAAATTGAGATACTGATAATTAGTGCTAATTAATATGATGGCTGAATTTCACTTATTTATTTGTGATCGCCACTGAATGTGGAGAATTCCACTGCTAGAAGTCACGTGTTCCCAGTTCAGTTGCTTGATTCACCAGTCGGCTCTAGCTGATCAACTGACTTTCAGTCAATGTTATTTCGCTGATTTATATCACTGATTTGGGCTTAGAGTGTAGGCATGTATTAAACGTATATACCGGAACGCCCTCGATTAAGAACGAGAATTGGACGCAATCGTGTATTTGTCTACTAGGGGTCACAGCCCGTGACCTTTTCTTTTTATATTATCACGGGGCTATAACACTTACCATGTCAAAAAATTTGATTGTCATACAACGACTGAAAAAATATTGCATAGATATATGTAGGTAATAATGAAATGATGTGAAATTAATTCAACATTGAAACGACTGCGGTCCCATTTAATATTTATCTATTCACTTTGCCACTGCGGCCCCAATTAACATAGTTCTATACACTGAGCCACTGCGGCCCTACTTTGAATATCTCTATCAACTAAATTACTGAGGCCCCACTTGGAATCGCTCTATTCACTGGGCCACTGCGGCCCCACTTGGAATCTCTGTATCCAATGAGCTGATAAGGCCCCATTTGATATATATATCCGCTTGGCCACTGCGGCCCAACTTGATATAGTTCTATCCACTAAGCCATTGCCGCCCCACTTGGTATAACTCTATCCACCGGGCCACTACGGCCCACTTGGAATCTCTCTATCCACTGAGTCACTAAGGCCCCACTTGGTATAACTCTATCCACCGGGCCACTACGGCCCACTTGGAATCTCTCTATCCACTGAGTCACTAAGGCCCCACTTGGAAATTAACTCAACATTGAAACGAGACATTTAAAGTAAACAAAAATTATATTCCTTTACCTTCGTATCTATATGGAATATTCTCTATGCATTACCGTATTCGTGTAAGACGTCGCTGGTCGTCACATCGAGCCCTTCTTGTAAGTGGACCCAGAAGTATGCTGCAGACTTGGGAGAGGTCAACATGTGATGTGGTGGTGTTTTGTTTGTCGCGGGGAAACGATACGTTTCCGACATAAGTTCCTATGCAAAACGTAACCGTCTTGGCCCCCACTACGAGCCCTTATATTGTGTAATGGGAATTTAGATACATCCAATATAATGATACAGAAACCAAGTAACATGGATGTATCTTTCACGTGAGCGTACCAGTTAACTGGGTGACTGTGCGAGGCATCGTGTCGTGCGCCTTATTGGCTACTACTTCCTGCGAAGGAGACCGCGGTGGTGCAGCCTACTCGTCTCGCACACAGGCGAACCGGGTTCGATTCCTGGCGGGGTCGCTCCCGGACGATGTCGTTGGTCAGCTGGTTTTCTCGGAGATCTCTCGTTTCCCCCGCCCTTGCATTCCTGAGCTGCTCATAGCCTCCCGCCTTGTGTCAGACACGTTGCTGCTTACTGACGCCATTTTGCTAGCGCGTGGTGCTTGTGTTTACGTAATATACGGCTTCTTCTTGTGTGCTCTGAGACTTCGGTATGTAGCAGGAACAAGAGATATGTTGTGTGTAGGAGGTGATGTCACTGGTGGATGCCGCCCTCACCGGGTGAAAGTGCGGTGAATTATTCATTGCCCAGTCTCCGTGCTGACTGAAGCTTGCCGACATGTGTTCATCGCCAGTCCGTCCACGTGTTCCTTCATCCAGCACGTTCCTGGCACCAACACATATCCCACATACGCCCATATACACCAGCAAACCAACACCTTAAGGCACCCGTTTACCTGACATTGTAATAGAAATTGAAAGGGCTCATTGACGTCATTGATCTCTACTAATAAGGACAAAGAAAAACTGTTAAAAACGGGAGTGGTGAAAGACGCACAACAATGCCAGTGTGCGAAGATGTGTCTTTCTAGTCGCAGACTCGAGGGGCCGCAGTTGGAGTACAGTCTAGAGCGTTCGCCTAACATTAAGGCAACCAATCACGAACGTTGTGCCTTGTAGTATCAGAATCCTCACTGGCCCAGTGGAATCAGATAGCAGCTTCATACATGCTTGACAGCCAATAAGGAAAGAGAACTGTCGGACATGTGTACAGTACGTAGAATCCTAGCAAACAGTCAACTTCTCCCGCGATAAACCATCATCTCTAGTCATGGCGTGAACGAGTATGCTCGCGATGATACGTCAAGGGGATAGCACGTTGTAGCGATAACCTGGCATCGCTATACCGCCTAAGGTCGTGCGGAGTATAGCTGGTGGCCGAGTGCAGCTCGGCCCAGTTCTAAAGGGACCCCGCATGGCGCTGCAACCCCCCCCCCCCCCCCAGACATCACTGTGTATTGAGGCGATATACTTGTGAGTTAGATTGCAGGCCGAAGACGAAGGAAGCAGACGACCCTAGGGCCAGAGGAGCTCTGAGGCCAGCAAGTTCTACTACAAGAGTGAGTGAGCATAAGCGCGTTTGCGGTAGGGAGACATTCTGGTACCGAGTCATCGTCCCTTTCTCCCTTTGTAATAATTACGGCAAGGTTAGGGCATAGCTGCGTATACTGTGAATCCTGTTAAACTACTGTTTCAGTATATTGATAACGTAATTGTAATCTCCTTGTTCTGTATAGTACTGTGTTCTATAAATTAGAGTTTTTTAAAGTAAAGATATATATATAGTTTAATAAATGATCATTCTTATTTAGCCAGCATCTGTGACACCCCTCGCCTCCTTTGCAGTAATATTGTGTTAGATGTTGAAGCGAGTACAGAGTGTTGGATACCAGAGATAATTAGTAGTCTGCAGGAAGGGAAGTGTTATCAGGACTGTGAGTTGCACGTCGTAATGACAGAGATGTGAGCGCCCACACACACACACACACACACACACACAGAAGGAAGTCAAGGAAGTGAGGCGAAAACGCACAAGTTAACCAGAGCGTGCTTGTAACGCCAGCCACATTGAGTATGCGTGCTGAGGAACTTCCTTAGATATAAAGCAATGTCGCTATTTGGCAGCTCACCTCTGCCACATGTGCGCGGCATACTTCCTGGCCATACATTACACTGGCTGGCCGCACAGTATTCGTATGTGCTGCCAAATATTCTCCACCTCACACATCCTTCAGCTAACACAGCCTGGAGTCGAGTGGAGTGCAGGGACATGGGCGGCTCTTAACTCCGAGGAATGCAAGGGCGAGGGAAGCGGGAGATCCACTTGCGAGAATCCGGAGTGAACCGGCAGGGGATTGAACTCGGATCGCCTTGGTGGAAGGCGAGCAGGCTAACAGCTCAGTCACCGCGGCCCCCCGATGAGAAAATGAGTTGTGATTGAGGTTGTACACGACTGTGAACTCTATCGTATCGTCGTTCTATACAGTGAAATTAGATCTTCTCTATTCACTGCACCGCCACTCATTCAACCACGCATTCGAACATTGTGGACCAACGGTAAACATTTAGCACTCCAATAACTTTGTTCCGTGTGGCTGAGATGAGGAAGATGCTAGGTTCTGACAGCGGTATCAGTTAACGAGCACATGAGCCCTGCTCCAGTATCTGTATGACCCCGACCTCACGCTTGGTTCCATAGGCCCTACTATAACACGACATTATTATAGTCCCTTATATGTTGGGCCACGTATGTTTCGCTAAACTATTAATATTCGTGTTATACTTCAATATCTTACGTCCACAACCACGACTTCGTTCAATTATTGAGAGAGTGAGAATATATGTTCCTATTTGACTGAGCCAATCACAATAAAGTACTCCGATACTGAAAGTCCATGATTCGCAGTCAGACACTTGAAGCACGTATATTTATAATCATCCAACCACGAAAGTAAATATGAACTAAAGTGTTTTGGAGTACAACTGTTCTTGAATTATTTTCGTGAAAAACGCGTGCGCCGACTTATATGTTGCGTAAGGATACCTGATTTTCCCAGAAAAGTGTTCCACTCAGGCTGTACTTGAATATACCACGTGCATACATATAGCTCTCCTCTAGCTATTGGCCACGTATCTTTGAACAAGACATCATGGTATTTAACTGGGACAATCAGAATTAGAATTCTCCGGTATTCAACATCTGTAACACGCTTAACATTTTAAACCATCTAACTGAGAAAGCGAGTCTGGACTAAACTGGTTCTAAATACAGCTAGGTATAAACTGTTTTGGCGAAAATCGAGCGTACACAATTTTGCGTTATCGGATGTTACTATTCCACAGCCTTCTACATACTCAAGAGGAGATCACATGTTCATTGACTGCCGTTACAGACAGAGCTCATTATCCTGTTACTTCCCGTCACATGGAATGAAGCTACCAGAGTACCGAGTGTAAAGGATTCTCTATCAACTATGTGGTTTCTGTTATTAGTGTTCTATAGGTAAACCTTGTTGTGCGTCGTAAGTCTCTGCCTGTAAACCACGGATGTCTGGTATGTGCTATTCACGGTAAGGTGAGCGCTTTTGAAAGCCCTCTCATTTGGAACAGTAGTCAATAAATGTATTTTATTTTAGCCTTAGATATTAACTTCCGAATGCGGTGGGGTTAAATACGATGCGTTTATTACTTACATGGCAGTATTTATTTTAAAAGGTGGTTAAAGGATAAAAAGTGTCAGAAAGGAAAAAGTAACTGGTGCCGCAAAAGTGCTCACTACCGTGAACAGCGTATATCGGAGAATTCTCTCTATAGTCGTACCAGCCAAGTGACAGACTGTCTGTCTCCTGCCAATGGACACATGCAAGTTGCATGTAGGCATGTGTGCGCTTCAGCGCAATGGCCGTGCACCATATACGCACGATTTATTAACATTCCTCAGTTTTTTAATCTCATACACCTGTCCATTCAGTTCTGTACTACGCGCCATGTATCTTTTAGAAATCACAAACTGCCTTCCTATTGCCCGAGGAGGAGACTAGCTGACACGTGAACACAGTGCGGAATTCTTCCTACTAACTCATCCGAAAATATCAACTCATTCAATAAGTTCAGCACTGAGAAGGTAAATTAGTTTTACAAGTTCAGAGTATCTACGAAATAATACTCAATATATGCAGTGGTTATAGTGAAAGCACAGACAGCAGTGTTGCACTCTCATCTACAAAAGTGGATGACTTTGAAAATATAGAAGATAATGAGCGGAAAGTTGTTACAACGGACAATATTTTCTGTTATGTTCATAATGTGAGAGGCTGTGTAATCTGCTCAGTTACACCATCACACCTCGCACTTTGTCTAATGTATTGCAGGAATATTCTGTGATGTGACCCTCTCTTGTCTCATTGCTCAAGCTTGTAGATATCTGTGGCGCTGTATATCATTTAGTTTGGTTAACAAGGAGCAAAAAATGAAATATTTGCCCTACAAAGAATATCATTCGGTGTAACAAACCCGCAAACATCTGGCTACAATTTATTTAGCACAAAATCACGGGAAAGGCAAACAGGAAGTTGGGCTGTATGCTATAACTCCTCTGCGTGGCCAATCAGAACGTAGATACCACCGAGTTCGTGTGAAGATAAAAATGGCTGGAAAAGTAGTGAACTTGACTAGTTCTTGACGTGGAGTGGGGAGATTTGACGGCTCGTAACAACGAGGTATTGAGAGCCGATGAGGGTGAAATGAGGTGAATATGGAGCAGCGCCAGAATGAAAGGGCGAGGGAAACGGGAGATCCCCGAGAAACCCCGTCGATCAGCGGCATCGTACGACACGATTCCCACATGCGAAAATCCGGGAGTGACCCGGCCCGGGATTATACCCGGTTCGCCTTGGTGGGAGGCGAGCAGGCTAACCGCTCAGACACTGTGACCCCGTGTGTAGCGAAACTCGGTGAAGTCGTCCATCCTGTTTCTGTAAGTAAATGGTTGGTACGTGTTTAAGTACAAGAGAATGTTGTCGTTGCAGAGCTTCAAAATAAGGTTGTCAATAGAGATGGGCACAGTAAGTCGCAGGTTAGACTCCACAGCACTGTATATTCGAGACTGAGATGTTTCTCCTCTGGTTGGTGCACCAGAGCGCAGCCATTCTCACCCCAGGCCTGTTGTCATATTACTTCTGTCCTCGTTTATTTTTATAGTCTACTCGTGACTTCTTCGCACTTTTTGAATCTGACCTTGAAAAGAATCACCCCATGTATAATGTGTTTGGTTAATTTATAAATATGCTATGTTTCGTACTTCTGCTAATATAAAAGGTACCTAATATTTGGTTCGATTGAACGTTTACTTATATTGTATATATAAATTATAATATTTCGTCCATAATCAACATGGAAATAATTATAGTGAGAAAATAGTTGGGTTGGTAATGCCTAGTGAGAAATAGTTCGTATGCAATATATTATTACACTGAGTGCGCATGAATGCGGTACGTCGTGCCTTCGGTGTAATTTTGTAAACTTGGCTAAGCTTCGCTTTGCATGAGGCGGAGGAATATCCTGGAAGTAGATCTTTAGCAGGGCTTCAGAAAAGTCGGGAGTAACAGTGAATGGACTTCCACTTTGTAATTGCCACAGAGTCGTCAAGGATTTGTCTGATAAACGGTGATTCAACTGCAGGAGCCATAAATTAATTAAAGATGAGGTAGACCGATCTCGTTAGCTGCGCACAACCAATCTTCGTGTCCCAAAATTGAACTGTTTTTTTGACAATACAGCTTGCAAAAATGGCATGGATTGGGTTTGAGGTTAGAACACTGTTTAGTAAACAAGTGCATTTGATATGTTTTTATACTTCCTCTAACCAATTTGTAATGCGTTTTTTTTATTGAATTCATTCTGGTAAAAGCATTTTATTAATTTAATAGTGCTTGTCATTTTAAAATTAAGATATAAACAATCACGTTTATCATTGTTGACCATGTGACTTTGACAGTTTTGTTCCGTTAGAGTAGGTGAATCTTGGGTACGTGTGCAGAAGACGAATAAGCGGTCTACCTCATCTTTAGTCTATGGCAGGAGAGAAGCAGCTCGAGCTGAAGCCCCTGTCACTCTGTAGAATTTTACTCTCAAACTGCTTCCATTAAGTTTGGTCAAATAAAGTTGGACAGGTGTGACGTCACCGAAACGTCATGAAAAGCTCAATAGAATATATATATATATGTATGTATGTGTGTGTGTGTGTGTGTTTGAAGGGCTCAGTCAAACAGGATCGTCCACGATAACAATAGAGGCCACAAAACTTTAAAGCAATTCCTGGAAACTAAATTGGTTATGAAGTTAATCATTTTTATGTAGAAGTTGTCTGTGCATCGCTGCTATTTTTAACGAATATTTCACATTGTATTAAGAACACGGTGGCATTAAATTTTGTATCGCAGGAAAGGTCTCTGAGAAATAAGATCTAAAGTAAAGAATTGAAAATAAATCACATCATTTTTTAATTTTTTTCCTGTTGGTGGACTACGTTGAAACACAGCAGCGGTATCTCACTTTGAAAGTAATTTTTAAATAAAAATTCGTATTTGTGTCTCCAAGTAAAAATAAATACTAACGTGTGACACATTTTCCAACACTTTCAAGATTATTTGATCAAATTTATTGGAAGGAAAAATTTGATGGCCGTATTTCGTCTGCAAATTATATTGTAAAACATGTATAGTTGAAGGCGAAGATTTGACAAGGGCATGGAGTACAAATGAAGTCTCGGAACTTTGCCATCTCTAGTCATCAGTGAACACAGTGTCGTATTAGAATGATACAGCTGCCAAGAGCACGACACAACACGACAACAACTACAACAACGACAACAACTACAACAACTACAACAACGACTAGACAAAACATTTCCAGCGTCACTGCTTCAATTTAATGCGCCTCAGTTTGCGCTAAGGTTAGCCACCATCTACAAATCGCTTAAAACATAAACTTATTTCAAAGGCGATGGACAGAAGGGGAGTTTTGAACACGCGATGCTGACGAACTATGCACAGATGTAAATATCTATGGGGAGTTAGTTCAACTATTTCGTTTTACAGCGTCACACACCCAGTTTGCAGTTCTGCACGACACGACAAAGAAATTAATTGTTTCTAGTCCTGCTGAAGTCAGAAGCGTCTCGCATTTCATTGGCTGTTTGGTTTTATATCATGCCACGCGTGCCAATTGTAAATGTTAACTTGTTGAAAACCTACATGTGATATTAATGCTCATACTATACTTCAATATCCTACGCCCACAGCCATAACTTACTTAGATTATTGGTAGGGGTAGTGAAATTTCGCGAAAAGATTTCAAGACAAGTTATTTCAAAACATTGTAGGGCCGTTTACCTCTCTTGATTGGCTGGATTACTTTCTGACAAGTGTTGACTGTCTGCACATGATTACGTAGGAGCCGTACCGAGGTTGTCGAATTCTGAGTGGCTCGGTCACATATGAAAACGCCTTCTCAAGCAGGCGGCAACCAATGGCAGTAGACTAATTGCTGTTGGGTGTGTATAGTGCTGAAGTCTACACTGTACTCACATTTTAACTAAGCCACTCGGAACTAAGTACTCTAATGTTTAACTAAGCCACTCGGAACTAAGTACTCTAATGTTTAACGTCCATGATTCGCAGTTGGACACTTGAGTCACGTGACATTTAAAATTCATCCAACCAATTAAAGTGTTTTGGAGTAAAACTTTTCTTGAAATATTTTCGCGAATATCACTTGCCCATACGAATACGCCGCGGACTGCGGTGGCTGAGCGGTTAGACTTTTCTTTTTTAATTTATTTCATTAAACCTGCTTAGCAGTACAGCCATCCAGGGAGTTCAATTCTATAATGACTACTACAATTTAACAAACAGTATATAAGTTATATAAATTCACTTTCTTTTTTGTGCGAGGGCAGCTGTTTGTCTGGGCGCCCGTAATTTAAGCTACAAATTCTATTTCTATTCAAAAGCATCATCCGCACTTGCTAGGAAGGTGGTGAGCTATTCTACTCCGACCGAGACAGCTCCCCGACGGGTATCCTTTCGGCCGCCCCCCGTTTCGCCGCCCCCGCCGGAACAGACCAGGGACCGGGATTCCCACGAATACGCCCGCGCGACCAGACGCCATCGGGCCCGCACACAGCTAACTAGCCTTTCGGCCGGTCCGCCATAGCACCCAACGGTCGAATGGCCCCGCCCACGAACCCGAAAGCCCCGAGCCCCCTCCCTATCTGTACTATTCTATTTTGTTTCTTTTATTTTTTCCCTCGCCTATTGTTCTGCTCCAACCTAAGCATCGTCCAGGACATCAAAGTGGAGTACTTCTGGACACCCAGGCCTTCGTTTCCCGGCGGACGAGGGAATGGAGCTCCGTTCCTACGGGCACCCCTCCCCCTTCCCCCCCCCCCCCCTTTTTTACACAGTCATCGACCAGCATATTATCACAAATCACATCTTTCCTTCATTTACATTTTCTTCCCCGCAGTTCCTTCCATTCTTCTTTCATCCGTTTCAGATCTCGTATTTCTTCTTCTCTTTCTTGCTGCTTCTCCTCCTCTTTTTCTCTCTTCTTTTTGTCTCCTACTTTCCTTCTCTGTTCTCCTACCCACTTTACTTCCTCTTCTTCTTTCTCTTCTTTTTCTTCTCTTCCACATTCGTGTTCTTCTATTTTTCTCCATATTTACTTCAATTCTTCTTGCATTCATTTCAGACCTTGTGTTATTCTTTATAACTTTTTCGTGTTTGGAGCTTTTTAATTTTTCTTCCCCGCTGTTATTCTGCAAAACTTCAATATTTACTGAAAATTCTGTTTCTTATCTAAAAGAGAGAGTTGTTTATAATTTTTATTTAATTTAAACGATAAAACACTAGACAAACACCAAAACTCACTCAATAATTCCCTTAGTTCCAGCACACACTCATCCGCTCCCTAGACTACTCAGTTAAGTCATAGTTTTTACTAAATCATATATTTTACTAATACTTTCATTTATTATTTCTTCAATTTCCTTGTCATATATATTATGTTTTTTGTAGTGACCATTTGTCATAAAGGTTTTAATTTCAGTTCTAATTATTTCCTTTCTTCTTCAAACATGTCACACAAGTACAGGATATGGTATGCCGTCTGAGCTCCCTTCTCACATTGACAGCTGTCGTCTTCTATTTTATTTATTTTAGCTGAATATTCTTTAATTTGACAGTGTCCCGTTATTAGTTTCAACACACTATTATTTATATTGCTTCTACTTTCGTACCATTGTTGTATATTTTTAATATAATTTTTCTGTATTTAGGCCGGTTTCTGTTGCATCGTACTCTGTTTGCCAGTTTATAAAACTCAGTTTATATATTTCTTTCTTTAATTCTTTTAAACTAATAGGTTGATTATTTATATTTTTTTCAATCCAAATATTATTGTGCTCTACTATATTATTGTATGTATTTCCGTTGTATTCTATTTCGTTTACTTCATTTTTGATCTGATATACCACATTTCTATATTTTATACTATAGTCTATTGGTATTTCTTTACTAACCTTTATCGCTGATACATATGATGTTGTTGGTGTTAAATTCATTATTTTTATCAATACATATCTTTGTGATGATCTTAGTATTATTTTAATGTGCGTGTTTTCAATTTTATTTTTGCAACAACTGGTAGCATATTGTATAATATAACGGTATAATGCCTGATATATTATTTTCTTTCTTCTTATTATTATTATTTGTTATATTCCATACCGTTTGTTTTAATTTTTAAAGTGTATTCTTAAGTTTTACGGTTATATATTTAACATGTGGGACAAAATGTAATCTATTATCCAATATAATAACCAAGTATACTATTTCCTTTTTAACTTTTATTGTTTTACTGGCGGTCTTTTACGTAATTTTCCTTTTAAAATTATGGCAACTGTTTTCTCTACTGGTAATTTAAGTTTTTTCTCTTTCATCCATATTAAAGTTCTATCCTTTATTTTTGTGTCCGTTTTTCTATTCCCTTTCTTTTATTACCTTATATCAAAATTATGGTACAATCGTCCGCGAATGCCACAACTTTTGAATCCTCATTATAGTTTTGTACTATGTAATCGTTTATTACTAAATTCCATATACTTGGCCCTATTATTGATCCTTGTGGACAGCCGCGATTTATTTCCCTTTTTAACGTTATCTGATTATCTTGTACTATTATGTTCCGGTTATTCAAATAGTCTCATAAAATTTCTTTCCATTTTTTCCTTATTGGTATTTTGTCAATGCGTTCTGTAATGTATTTCCATGTCACAGTTGAAAATGCCATTCAAATATTTTTTGTACTTATTTCTATTAAATTTAATACCTTATTTATTGTATGTTCGGTTGATTTTTTTTTCTCTACATTCAAATTGGTTATCGTGAAGAGTTTTTTCTATTTCTGATTTAGTTAGCCTGCTCGCCTCCCACCAAGGCGAACCGGGTTCAATCTCCGGCCGGGTCACTCGCGGATTTTCGCATGTGGAAATCGTGTCAGACGATGCCACTAGTTAGCGGGTTTTTCTGGGGGATCTCCCGTTATCTCCGCCCTTTCATTCCGGCGCTGCATTCTCACTTCCCTTTGCCCTCATCGGCTCTCAATACCTCGCTGTTAAGAGTCGCCAGAATCTCTCAACAACAAATAAACTCCAAGTATGGTGGCAAGTCATCAACGGCCGGTGAATATGGGTTTAAGTGGCTGCATCACCCCTTATACAGAAAGTATTGGTTTTGGTGTCGTAATATAGAGTCTGAGTCATTACTGAAAATGTTTCACTATAAAATCACTACATTTATTTTTTTGTGCAAAATTTTTTTCTTGACTGTTTTAGTAACAACCAACTAACCAGTAAAAGGTGAAAATTAATTCATACATAAATACATTTCTATTAAGTTAATCGTTGCATATATAGGAATTAGTAGTTCATATATTATATGTGTATTAATGGGTAACATACTTAGCTAATCTTCTATTATCGCATTTTTTTCAATCCATTCTCCTAAATTCGAATCAGGAAGAAATAAATTTTGAAAAATGCAATATGGCGGGTGACACGGGCTCTTAATGGATGTTTATATGCCGGAGAACACACCTACACACATCTAGTTCCATTCACTCAGTGAGCAGCCTCTGTGTGCCATTGACTGCACTCCAGTTGAAGGCCACACAAACCGGCTCCTCCTGACTTGCCGTCTTCTCTCCTGCTCTCTCTCTCTCCGAGTAGCACGTGCCTCGGATCTCGCCTCGCCAGTTCTCGCTGATGTCCGGTATTCTGCTCAAGTAGCACGTGCCTCGGATCTCGCCTCGCCAGTTCTCGCTGATGTCCGGTATTCTGCTCACAGTTTGTCCCTCAACACGACGTAGTGCTGCCAACTTTCCCGCCATTGCGGTGTCAAGCGGATTAAACGAAGCATTTTGCCGAGCCTCTTGTACGTGAGCCATGTACTAATCCACGATCCACACGTCGTGGCTACTGTATCTACTGTACAGCGTGCATTCCGGTTCTTTCTTACTTGTTAAGAATACAAGTTTCAAATATACCTATTAACAGACAAAATATGAAAGATGGACAAACACTGTGTTGGATTGGAGTCCAAGAAATGGTCGGATACCAAGAGGAAGACGGCCAGACTGTTGGGACAAAGACATACGCAGGTTTGCTGGAGTTAACTGGCAGAGAATCACCCAAGACCGTTCTACCTGGAGAAGAATATTGTAATTCTACTCTAAGAGGCCACATCATTTCATGATTGAACTGGCTGATGATGATGATGATTAACAGTTTGTGTCGTCTATGATTCCGTTTCCATCAGTTTACTGTTCATGATACATGTTTCAAAAATAACTAATTCATATCAACTATCCTCGACAGCATAATTGGCTTGAATCAAGCTTGAATCAGACTTGGTATATGACAAACCTGTAAGCTTGGATCAGGTCTTTAATGCAAGCCGAAAATTTTTAATCAAGCTTGAGTCAAGTTGTACAGGTCTAACATGATTAGTAAAACTTGCCACAATCATTCCTTGGTAACCTGGAAGCATAATTCAAGCCATTTCAAGCTTTCCATCGGCAAGTATGAGTCAGCCATGAGAAATTTGGATTGTATCAAACTTGAATCATACATGATGTGACAATCTTGCTAGGCAACGCTAATTCAAGTCAAATGGCAAGATTTCCGCAAGCCTAAATGCTTTCTGGAATCGATTATTTTTATCATTCCCCAGTATGCAGCGGCAAAGCCAACAAATTTACTAGCCCATTCACGGCCAGTGAGTGAAGAGATTTAGGTGGCTCTTAACAGTAAGGCCTTGAGAGCCGATAAGGGTGATTGGGGTGAGGTATGGAACAGCACCGTCATGAAGAGGCGATGGAAACGAGATATCACCGAGAAAACCCGCGGACCAGCAGCATCGTCCGGCCCGATTCCCAAATGCAAAAATACGGGAGTGGCCCAGCAGGGGATTTAACCAGATTCGCCAAGTTGGGAGGCGAGCAGGCTAACTGCTTTGCCACCGCGGCTCCTTCATGCCCAGTGTTCTAAAACAACACAGCAGAAGTGATTTTTGGCTGCTGTTGTACCCTGCATATCTCAGTGACCAATGATCTTCCCTTGTAAGTTAACTGTGCTACTGTTGTGTGTAACAAAGGGATTCATGTTAACTGAAGCCAAACAACAAATATACTGCTCTTTGACTCTGGTGGTGAACCACGTGCTTTGTGGACTCAAGTACAGTACACCTCACAAACTTTCTCATTTGCAACTGGTTACACGTGTTTACATGTAACCAATTGTTAGAGACCTGCAAAACTCCCGTTATTATTTGAGAGGAAATTTTAAACTTAAAAAATACTTTTCTTTTTCAATACGTTTGTCATTGGACCATTATTTATTTGACTTTCCCTTGGTAACTCTGCGCCAATAAATAACACTTCACATTCATGTCCCTAATCACGTGAAGTCACTCAGAAAGAAAGGGACTTGTCGTCTAGGCAGCAGGCAATGGAGAAACGACGCTGGCTCGGATATGTACATGACTGTGAAGTTTAGATTCAGACCTAAAAAATGGCGTGAATTTGGCACATCCTCGCCAATTGCTGTTAAACTCAGGTCTGAAATTGTTAATACTCTGAGATGTGCACATATTTACTGTCAAATGCGACACGCTACTAATCTGTACACTCAACTACAGGAACAACAGTTATATATTGTTTTGTACATTCCCACTAACAGCTCTCTACTTCTCTCCAAGTCATACAGGGGATGCGTACAACTATTTGATTATTTCGTTCACGTACTAACCAACAGGCCTAAGTAAACAGCCGTGCCTGGTAGATTCTTGAGTGGTATATAACATGGGCACAGTTACGGATGTGCATAGTGGAGATCAATTATAAAGGATCGAAATATTTATTTTAGTTTTTTTCTTGTTTACAAAGCTACGGCTGGGAAAAGCTTCCTGTTACTATTAAGTAATATAAATAGAAACGTTGCCTTTAATATTGGACACCGGATATGTCAAGTGGTTCAGTTCTATACAGATGAGCCACCAGATAAAGCGCTTACTGGCCTAGGAAAATGGAGAAATATCTTCCCCCAGAGGAGCTGAGTTGAGAGACCTGGGGGTCTTAACAGCGAGGTATTGCGAGCTGATGAGGGTGAAAAGAGGTGAGGCTGTAGCAGCACCGGAATGAAAGGGCGGGGAAACGGAGGATCTGTGAGAAAATCCGCTGGCACGATACCCACTTGCGAAACTCCGAGCCTCCCAGAGGAGACGAGTATCTTAAATGTATAGTCTATTCACAGTATCTTCACCCTTTGAAATAAATATTTGAAAATATCGCCCCGTGTGTTACGTGTTTTGTTGTTTCGTAAGTATGTCACTAGAGAGCCAGGAGTTTCGCTGATTCACTCGGCAACAAGCTAGACAACACAATCCTTTGTGCACTCGAGCATCAGTTAGTAGATCATTGGCTGCTGCTCCAGTTTCACCCCAGACCTGGTAACACGATATTAGGTTCTAATTTCCTTACAGGTTCGTTATTGGCTGAGAGTCGTCACAGACCTGTCTAACAAACTATGGTCCAATGGAAGCACAAGGACATATGTTAGCCTGAATGCAGTTTTGCTTGTCCTCTGATGAACACGCGAGATTTCCAGGTGTCTCTATATCGTTTATCACAATCGTTATATATTTTGATTTACATAAAAGTATATCATTCTTGATTACATTCGACTTTTACTTATATCTTATCTATAAATTGTAATATTTAATTTATAATTAACGTGGCTGAAAGCAGAGAGGAAAGAGGAGTGGTGGTAATGCATAGTAGGAAATTGTAGTTATTAAAAATATTATTAAACTGAGTACTCACGAATGCTGTATGTTGTCCCTTTGGTGTAATTTTCTATACTTGGTTAAGATTTGTTTGCATGAGGAGGAAGAATATCCTGGAAGTAGAACTTTGACAAGGTGCAAGTTACCGTCAATGGACTATATACGCACTGCAGTGCGGATTTTAGGTTGGAAGTTACCGTCAATGGACTATATACGGACTGCAGTACGGATTTTAGTGTGGAAGTTACGAACGAAATGACTGAGAGTGAAATCGTATTTGCCGTACATTATGTCACGGTATTGCTTTTGAAGGTCTAACTACGACGTATACACGAATTATATATAACTATAACAAATGTTTTATCGCAGAAAAAATAGACTGATAGGATCCACCGTACCGAAAATATGTGGTACAGTTTCTGCTCGACAATGGCTGTCATGCGTGTGTGCAGTTACTATCGCTTTCCGCAGGCCGTGGTGGCGCAGTGAGTATAGCACTCACCACCCACACAGGCGAGCGGGCTTCGATCCCCGGCCGGGCCACTCCCGGATTGTCGCAAGTGGGAATCGTGCAGGATGATGCCGCTGATCGGCGGGTTTTCTCGGCGATCTCCCGTTTCCTCCGGGATTTCATTTCGACGCTGTCACATACCCGCCTCACATCGGCTCTAAAGACCTCGATGTTAGGAGCCGCCGAGATCTCTCTGCTCCTCTCTGCCATTTCCCTGAGCCAGTGAGTGTTCCAATGCTCGGCCTACAAACAGTTTAGTCGAGTTGTAAACTTGACCTAAGAATAAACTAGCCAGAGTGTTGCCGAAGATGTATAGGCTCACAAATTTGTCGCTATTTTCCAGCATCTCTATGTATGTCGTGCACTTCCCCGCAGACCGGTAATTCCGTCTACAATCGAAACAAACACCTGGGGCATCTTGTTTTCGCAAGAGTTCTACCCAGGCTATACTTCAATATACTACATACACAACTGCAGTTTTCATTTAGTTGTTATAGTTAGTGATTTTTCGCGGGAACATATGAGTACACGGCAGACTTGAATACTTGAAGCGGGAACATATGAGTACACGGCAGACTTGAATACTTGAAGCGGGTACATATGAGTACACGGCAGACTTGAATACTTGAAGCGGGTACATATGAGTACACGGCAGACTTGAATACTTGAAGCGGGTACATATGAGTACACGGCAGACTTGAATACTTGAAGCGGGAACATATGAGTACACGGCAGACTTGAATACTTGAAGCGGGAACATATGAGTACACGGCAGACTTGAATACTTGAAGCACCCAACAGAAGTTTGTCTACTGCTACTGGTTGCCGTCTGCTTGGGAATCTGTTTTCATATTTGACCGGGCCATGCACTCAGAATTCGGCAACATCGGCAGGGCTCCTACGTGATTCGTGTGCAGACAGTTAACACGTGTCAAAACGTAATTCAGCCAATCAAGGTAGTCTTTGTAAGGAAACATTGTGATGTTTAGGGATTGCAGAATTCAGTGAGCACTTTGCAAACTAAAGCATCAACTGTTTCTCCATTGGCTGCTGCTTCCAAGCGAAACCATTTCCAGCTCAGCCATGTTCCCATGTGATCCTGTTCTCGTTTATCCGCAGGTTTGTCAGGGCAGAGTAGACGAGCACACATGGGCGAGAGAAGCGAGTTGCATTCCGTCTGCTGTACGCGTGCCCACTCTATGATTGGCTGCGCGAGCTCTGGGAAAGTGTTTGTATCTGATTGGCTGCCGCATGCTGCGAAATGTTCACTATTGCCTAGACTGCGAGGCATGTTCGTGAAAGTTGTTCGCACATGTTGCTTCTGGCCACACTCCATCTTGCTGGCACGTGCGCGGCTCGAGTTTCGCTTCTGTATTACGAACTACTCTGCGCTCAGCACTTGTGTAAACCCTACTTACAATACATGATTATTCTCACTCAGTGTCTTTCTGCACTGTAGCACGTACTTCGTGTTGTTGTAGGTAGTGAGTCCAACATCATGGGACATGTTGCACGTGGGCGATATTTATGACCGGCACTGTACACAGATAGTCAGGGAACCGACTAGGAGCCAGCGTGCTAGCGTGCACTGTAGCACGTACTTCGTGTTGTTGTAGGTAGTGAGTCCATGATCGTGTGACATGTTGCACGTGGGCGATATTTATGACCGGCACTGTACACAGATAGTCAGGGAACCGACTAGGAGCCAGCGTGCTAGCGTGCACTGTAGCACGTACTTCGTGTTGTTGTAGGTAGTGAGTCCATGATTGTGGGACATGTTGCACGTGGGCGATATTTATGACCGGCACTGTACACAGATAGTCAGGGAACCGACTAGGAGCCAGCGTGCTAGCGTGCACTGTAGCACGTACTTCGTGTTGTTGTAGGTAGTGAGTCCATGATCGTGGGACATGTTGCACGTGGGCGATATTTATGACCGGCACTGTACACAGAGAACACACCCAATACCCACTACTTTGAGAAAGTCTTCTTGTCTGGCTAGTCTGATTTGTGGAATTCTCTACATCTCTGTGTGACAAGTGGTTAATGCCGCGAGCACGTGGCACACTGACTGCAAGACAAGTGCGCAACACAAGTACACGGTACACCAACAAACTACGTGACTGCAACACTTCAACTTACAAATGTCCCGTCACACATGTGTTTATTTTTCCTTAGTGTCCTATGTATGCCACGTTGCACAGAGGGAATCAATGGACTTCGTTGTACGAAACAAAACAAAAACTAATAAGGAAAACCCTCACGTGATGAGGGACATCATTAGTCGTAATCAGGGCTGTCTTCCGGAATGGCATAAACAACTTTCGCCAATTACATCAATCGCAAACAAGTTTCTTTTGGTATCGATATTTGACAAGGAGTTTCGCCGAAATATTTGTACAGACTTTAACAAAAATTATATATATATATATATATATATATATAAACACACACGCACACTATCTACCAAAAAGTAATTGGGCACCTGTCCACAATGTTTGCTCGGTGGTTGTCACTCCGTTAGAATCTCGTAGGGCCACCTCTTGCGGCTATAACAGCAGCCACCCTGTCTGGCATGCTCTCTACGAGTGTTTGCAGGACATCCACGAGGATTCGTCGCCATTCCTCTTTCAACCATTCCATGAGTTGAGCAATGGATTTTGGCCGCGCCTGACGAGCCCTCACCCGGCGATCCAATTCGTCCCAAAGATGTTCTATAGGGTTGAGGTCCGGGGCTCTGGGCGGGCCAGTCCAATTGGCGAATATTGTTGTCGGTGTATCACTGCACAGTAGCCCTTGAAACTTGGCACCTGGCATTGTCATCCTGGAAGTAACACGGGTCCATTCCGCAAAAACGCCACAATGTTGGGAGCATTTCACTATCCAGAATGTTACAATAGACCTCTGTGCCCATGCTACCACGGACAAACACCAGCGGTCCTACGCCGAAGGCCATGACACAAGTCAACTGACGTACTGAATTACCTGTCTTCACGGGTGCCCAATTACTTTTTGTAGTATGTGTGATATATATATATATAAACATGTGGCTAAAAGGGGCAACTGTTGATTCCAAAAATTCGTTTATTTTTCCGTGAGCAGGCGCCTTCAGCAGTCAGTCAAATTTGACGTCACTAGTGGTTAGTGACGGTGTGTATAGTCCTCTCGCGCTAACTTCCAACTCTTCTAAAAGCCTTGATGAAGTTCTACTTCCAGGATATTCCTACGCATATTTCAAACCAAGTCTTACTAATTATGGATAATTACACCAAAAGGGCAACGTACTGCATCCTTGCGAACTCGGTTTCATTATATTTTCCATGGGAACTATTTTTTACTAGGCATTACCAACACACCTATTTTATCCCCGTTTTTATCAACATTAATTTCACATGCACGATATTATAATCATAGACTGTTCACGGTAAAATAAGCACTTTTGAAAGCCCTGCTTAAGATATACTTTTATGCACGTTGCGTATTCTTCCGCCTTATGTACAACTTAACATTGCTATGGGCCTCGTCTCTTTATTCGAGCCACGGTCAAGTGAAACTGTAGAATTATAAGAAAAGTAAGTATTTTACAAATCTACTAATTTTTACACTTCGATGCATTTAAAAACAGAAAGTGAAAGCAATAATTTTAATTATTCTAAAATGGTTACCTAACAATTTTTATTTTACGTTAAGTTATGGAACTACTTTCCATCTATCGTTACCAACTTTACCGGGCGCATGTCAGTCAGTGCGCCTGTCAAAGTTTACGCAGGTAGTAGCAGTGACTGTTTGCTAAGGTTGATTTCAAAGTGCTCACTTTATCTAGAACAGTCTTTTTAAAATTAAATTATATGTAAAAGTTGAAGTCAACCAAAAGTCAGATTATTTTATGCTAACAGATTTGCAAAACGCTTGCACTGCATGACATTGTTAGGAAACAACAAAACATGTACATGGGGTGATTTTTCAAATGTTTGTTTCTAAAAGTGGGTAGAAACTGTGACCAGACTACATGTAAGGAAGACAGTCTGTAGTTGAGAAAGAACAGGTATAGCCTGTTCCTAGCTTCTGGAAATACCTGTTACTCGACACTCGTGCAATATCATTTCGTACCTGTTCCTACCATAGACTAAAGATGAGGTAGAGCGATCTCGCTGGCTGCGCACAACCAATCTCCGTGTCCCAAAATTGAACTGTTTTTCTGCCTAAACGTCTAGTAAAAATTGCGTGAATTTTATTTGAGGCTAGAACACTGTTTAGTAAACAAGTGATTTTGTGATGTTTTTATACTTCCTCTAATAAATTTGTAATGCTTTTTGATTACATTCAAACTGGTGAAAGTATTTTATTAATACTATAGTGCTTGTCATTTTAAAATTAAGATTTAAACAAACGCGTTAATCACTGTTGACCATGTGACTTTGACAGATGTGTAGGATTGCGGTAGGTCAATGTTGGGTACATCCTCATACTTAACCTCCTCGTGTGTCATGTTTCCCTGGTAGGATAATGCCCGACGTTTTCTTGGTCTGTAGGAATCCCACACACCTAGCTACACGGGAGTCGTGTGTTGTTCGTAGCGGGAAATATCAGGCCAGCACATGGCTAAGTATTCGAGAACAAGGTGTGATAGTGGAACAAGGCGGCCTAGCATACAGTAGGTATTCTCAATAGGAGGTATCAGCAACAGGTATCTACTAGGAACAGTATCAGGTAGCATACGGGCTGTTCCTGAGAGATACTGGTTTAGCTCATCTCTAGTCAGGAGGTAGCGCGCACAGAAGGAAGCGCCTCCGCTGAGTGCGAATGTAGCAAGCCAGAGTCAGGTTTCCTCTGAGTCAAGGTGATGGCATTCCAGGGTGTGGCCAGACTGGACAATGAAAGTGTGGTAGCAGTTTGCCGACACACGACAGGAAAGCGACTCTGGCACATGACAGAGGGAGCAGGTCACAGCCTAACTAGAGTTCGTTCACAGTGACTTTTATCTTATCTGGAAGTTCTGTCGGGACATTCCTCCACCTCAGGCAAACAAAGCTTAACTACGTTTAGAAAATCACACCAGAGGGACAGCGCACAACATTCCTGCACATTCACTTCCCCGAGGCCGCGGGGTTGGCTGAGCGGGCGGTTAGACAGTTCGCCTCCCACCAAGGCGAAGCGGGTTCAATCGCGTGCCGGGTCATTCCGAATTTTCGCAAGTGGGAACCGGGCCAAACGAAGCCGCTGGTATGTGGGTTTTATCGGGGTACTCCCGTTTTCCCCACCTTGCATTCCGGCGCCGCTCCTTTCTAACCTCATCTCACCCACGTTGGCTCTCAAGACCTCGTTATTAGGGATCTCTCAGCTCAACTCAACTATTTCTTACTAGAGATTACCAACACACGCATTTTCTCCCGTTTTACTCATATTATTATGAATGAATACATATAATTAACAGATAAAAGACAAGTAAAAGTCTAATTTAACCAAAAATGAAATACTTGTATGTTAACATAAGTATAAAACGCTCTCATGATTGAGGACACGACACACGCGAAGGATGCTTATGATCGGCAATGTACACAGAAACAAATCACTGACGGGTGTTTCCAGTGCATTCCTTATGATTTGTTGTACGGTTTAAGAGCACAATGTACAGAAACATTTTCTGTTAAATTTCAGTTTGCGCGAATACGCGTATCTCGGTAAATAAGTGTTCTGGAAATACGAATTTTTCGCCATAGGTGACGTCATGGGACACCGCGTTTAATGTTGCTGTAAACTTGTGGGTTGGGACATTTGGACATTCTCTGCGAAATCCCACATGCTCCTTGAGATGAAGTGTCAAACTATTCATAGTTCCGCCGAGAGCTCTGTAAAAACTTATTGCTGTTCTCTTTGAAGTTAAAATACGACGTAGTAATACTATTTTCAGTCCTTGAAAGTATGATTAACGACCTAAAATAGAACACAACTGATGGATCAACATGAGTCGAAGTCGTAGTGTCAGAGCGGACCTTACAACCCCGGCACATCTGTGTATCATCAAGCAGAGAAATTACTTCGTACGTACAATCCATACAGTATGTTGTGATTTTACAGAGAAATAATGAGAGAATTACCGCCGCACGCGTTGTTGTAATTCTATAGGATAACCCTCGGTCAAACCTCGATATATATGTACCCCGAGATTCCCACAAGGAAAATACGGGAGTGAACCCGCTTGGTATTGAGTCCGGATCGCCGTGGTGGGAGGCGAGCGCCCTAGCCACTGCACCACCGCTGCCCCGTTAATTATGATAACACACATACTTTCATCGATAAGTTAAGTAATATAAACCTGCTTCATCAGTCGTGTTGTTCACGTTCGTTCATGGTGACCTCTCAGGTGATTACAGAATGAGGCGGAAGGCAGAGATGTCCTTCCTAACCTGGAGCTGGTTCTACAAGGCAATGTCGTGATCTCTCTCATCTACTTAGATGCCCTTGTCCTGGACCACTTTCCCTCGCAACACTAGTTTATCTACATTTCGTTTTTTTTTTTCCCCTCTTGTAATGTCGCTGGAGGATTGCAACATCATGGCGCAGTCTGACCTATCTTTTTTTTTTTTAACCTTCCCTTATTCTCTACGTGAAGAATTTTCTCACCTGTCGGCTCACGAAATGTATTAGAAGTGAGCGAAGTGATTTGGACGACTCTTAACGGCGAGGTTTTGAGAACCGATGAGGGTGATTGAGGTATGGAGCAGCGCCGGAATAAAGGAGTAGGGGAAACGGGAAATCCCAGAGAAAAACCCGCCGACCAGCGGCATTGTCTGGCACGATTCCCACATGCGAAAATCCGGGAGGGACCCAGCCGGGTATTGAACCCAGTTCGCCTTGGAAGGAGGGTCAGCCATCGTGACTCCACGCCCGTGTGGAATTGAAATATATCATGAGCGGAAATCTTTTCGAGAAATTCGGGTATCCCTATTCATTAGTTAAAATAAATCCACTAATTCTAACAGTGGAAAACTATATAATTGTAGCTGGTTAGTAATTAACCTCCATATCATCCCTATGAGCCCACAGAGTATGCATATTCCTATGAGAAATACAAGTACTATTTATTCTGTTGCAAAACAAAAGTATTGTCTACCCAAAAAAAAAAATGTTTGTGGATATGGTTGGGATCGAACCTCCATCCAAAAAATTGGGCCTGCAGCAGACTTTTTGGTCAGTCAACTCACACTCTGCCTTTCTTAACCCGTGTAAAAAAGTTGCTCGAAATAATGGTACACAATGCAGCAATTTTATGGCGAACTTCTGTAAGTTCCATCATATGTAAGTACTTCATGCTGTCGAAAATTACACATATATATATATATATAAGAACTTTCACGAAGCCAATTATCAAGTGATTATACTGTATACCTAACACAGTGTAAAACTGAGTATGTTACAGTTCAAAGTACAACTATAAGAACTTTCAGGAAGCCAATTATTAAGTGAAAATACTGTATACCTAACACAGTGTAAAACTGAGTATGTTGCAGTTCACATGTACAACTATAAGAACTTTCACGAAGCCAATTATCAAGTGATTATACTGTATACCTAACACAGTGTAAAACTGAGTATGTTGCAGTTCACAGTACAACTATAAGAACTTTCAGAAAGGCAATTATCAAGTGATTATACTGTATACCTAACACAGTGTAAAACTGAGTATGTTGCAGTTCACATGTACAACTATAAGAACTTTCACGAAGCCAATTATCAAGTGATTATACTGTATACCTAACACAGTGTAAAACTGAGTATGTTACAGTTCAAAGTACAACTATAAGAACTTTCAGGAAGCCAATTATTAAGTGATTATACTGTATACCTAACACAGTGTAAAACTGAGTATGTTGCAGTTCACAGTACAACTATAAGAACTTTCAGGAAGCAAATCATAACCTTAGGAATAATAAAATATCCTACGTTTCTGTAAAACAAGCCTTTCGAATTTTTCTGCGCCCAATTTCGCAAGAGCAGCCTTGACATTCCAGTCAGCCTCACGAATTTATTTATTAAACAGGTTTAGCGGGGAAACTTTCACGTGACGAGAGAAGACAGCCTCGTTTTCTCTCTTTCTTCACTTGGTTTCCCGCAGGTTACTCACTGTCTCGGTCTACGCGCCTCTTTTACTTCTTTCCCTTCTTTCAGCACCGACGTGATGACGTGAAACAAACAAGTAGGTGCTTTGTGATGCCGACACTCCGAAGTGACACGGCTCCACAGAAAGTAGGTGCTTTGTGTTGCCGACACTCTGAAGTGACACGGCTCCACAGAAAGTAGGTGCTTTGTGTTGCCGACACTCTGAAGTGACACGGCTCCACAGAAATTAGGTGCTTTGTGTTGCCGACACTCTGAAGTGACACGGCTCCACAGAAAGTAGGTGCTTTGTGTTGCCGACACTCTGAGGTGACACGGCTCCACAGAAAGTAGGTGCTTTGTGTTGCCGACACTCTGAAGTGACACGGCTCCACAGAAAGTAGGTGCTTTGTGATGCCGACACTCTGAGGTGACACGGCTCCACAGAAAGTAGGTGCTTTGTGTTGCCGACACTCTGAGGTGACACGGCTCCACAGAAAGTAGGTGCTTTGTGTTGCCGACACTCTGAGGTGACACGGCTCCACAGAAAGTAGGTGCATTGTGTTGCCGACACTCTGAGGTGACACGGCTCCACAGAAAGTAGGTGCTTTGTGTTGCCGACACTCTGAAGTGACACGGCTCCACAGAAAGTAGGTGCATTGTGTTGCCGACACTCTGAGGTGACACGGCTCCACAGAAAGTAGGTGCTTTGTGTTGCCGACACTCTGAAGTGACACGGCTCCACAGAAAGTAGGTGCTTTGTGTTGCCGACACTCTGAAGTGACACGGCTCCACAGAAAGTAGGTTTTTTGTGTTGCCGACACTCTGATGTGACACGGCTCCACAGAAAGTAGGTGCTTTGTGTTGCCGACACTCTGAAGTGACACGGCTCCACAGAAAGTGGGTGCTTTGTGTTGCCGACACTCTGAAGTGACAAGGCTCCACAGAAAGTAGGTGCTTTGTGATGCCGACACTCTGAAGTGACACGGCTCCACAGAAAGTAGGTGCTTTGTGGTGCCGACACTCTGAGGTGACACGGCTCCACAGAAAGATGCGTTATTTTAAAAAAAACTTCTAACTGACCAAAGTGGCTGTATATGAAATATAACGCAGTTTTGTACTAAACTAATTGTGTCCCGCAACACCCCCGCCCATAATGGAATTGGTTTTGCCACTGCAATTTTATTTGTATGATCATATTAGCTATGTGTTCCGAAGCCTCCCACATGTCATGATTAGAGAATCAAAATTTTGGGCTAGTACTACTTTAATGTAACTTAATACAACAATACTGTATTGCAGAAATCGTTTAACGCCCTAAATATTGTTGTTCACGTCATTTATTGTATTATTATATACACATCGTTTGTAATCCAATCCAACAACGTAATACAATAACATTGACAAGGCAATGTTTAGGTAAAGCCAAGGCCACATGTTTCTTGCGGGAAGATTCCACGACTGTTGTACTTAAAAACACGTTGGTTCAGAACCAATATCACGGTTGGATGATTTTAACTTAGCACATGACGTAGTTGTCTGCTAGCAAACCAGGTTGTTAAGTGCGAGCGTAACTTTAAGGAAATTTGCAAGCTTGCAAGTAATAAGCAGAAGTCTTAGCCTGCACATTAACCCTTTCGCGAAAAACAGGTGGCCCTAGGTATAGCAATATTTCGGTGTATTGAAATGTCTTCAACAAACAGTACAAATTTAAAGCATATTCGTAAAAAAGTTGAACGTTGTTTTGAGTGCGTGAAGAGATCTGGGTGGCTCTTAACAGCGAGGTCTTGAGAGCCGATGAGGGTGATTGAGGTGAGTATGGAGCAGTGTTGCTTTAGGGCAACTAAATACATATTTCTCTCAGTAGATTTCGATGGGTAACGTTTGCGAATACAGTTCACGCTATAAGATGCTGTCTCACATCCGCGTTATGAAGTGCTCTGTGGCTCAACCACGCTTAGAGACCTGAGGGGTTGCAGCGGTGCAGTGGTTAGGCTACTCGCCTCCCACCAAGGCGAACCGGGTTCGATTCCCGTAGGGGTCGCCCCCGGAATTTCTCATGAGGGAATCGTGCTGGACGATGCCGTTGTCCGGTGTGTTTTCTCGGGCATCTCCCGTTTCCCCCTCCCTTGCATTCCGGCGCTGCTCCATACTCACCTCGCTTCACCCTCATCGGCTCACAAGACCTGGATGTTAAGAGCCGCCAAATCTCCTCACGTCCCTGACGATGATTGTAGGGTGTGAACGTTGTGACGCAGATGTCAGGGTCTTGTAGTACGGCTGAAGATGGTGGCGGTGCTTAGATCCGCCTGCCATGCTAACCAGAGGCGAGATGCTTAGTGTGTGATTTACTGCCGGGTCGTTAGATAGCCTGTGATTTGCCGTGAGAGTAATTACTGGGGCGCGCCAGCTAGCTTCTGCTTCTAGGAAGCAGTCGGAGAAGCCCGATATGAAGTATCGCCGGCACAGTGCAGTCCCGCCCAGATGTGTGGTCCAGATCACAGCATCCCGGCCGCCGCGGCCGTGTGAAAGTGCAGTGAGCCTGCTTGTTGTAGTCCTCGAGGCCTCTTCACTACACATCACACACATTCTTCTCCGTTGATGTCACATGACCAGCTTATGGTTACGTATTGTGAAAATGGAACAACATTAACACTCTCACACACACTTTTATTTGCAGTTACAATTGTTGCAAACATATTTAATGATGAGTGATTTGCTTAAGGCAACGCAGCACTTGTTTCGTTGTCACGACCAATAAATAATAAAGACCTGAAAAATTCACAATGACCTGCAGACTAGATTCTACATTCTTGTGTACAAAATTGTCGATGTCAACTGAGCATTGGTTGTCTGCTGTCACAGTGGAAGGCGACGATTGGGCTAGCGTTCTCCAGGAGGTGTTAAACGCTGTGTGGGCCAATGGTTAATGTCATATAAACTCACATGTTTTGAATTATAATTTGTCCCAAAGTGAATCCGCGAATTCTTCAAGTCCCTACCAATAAACGATCGGCTTTGTGTTCGATTGCAGCAATCATAACCTAGACAAATAACACGGCTTGCGAATCGTTCACCCTCAGGCTGGTGAGATCAGAGGTCATTGAGTTTCACTGTGTACAGTACAGACCAAAAATTATCTCAGCGTGTATAACTTACATAAGTGAATACAGTGGGTCTGAATGGGTTGATTACAGTATTTTCAATGTGCGCTGTTATCGAGCGAGGTCACACTGTAGTACCACGCTGGAGACAGTGCAGTGGACAGATTTGGGCGGCTCTTAACATCGAGGTCTTGGAAGCCGAGGAGGGTGAAGCGAGGTGAGTATGGAGCAGCGCTGGAATGCAAGGGCGAAGGAAACGGGAGATCCCAGAGAAAACCCGCCGACCAGCGGCATCGTCCGGCACGATTCCCACATGCAAAAATCCGGGAGCGAACCCGCCGGGAATCGAACCAGTTCACCTTCGTGAGAGGCAAGTAGCCTGGCCACTGCACCACCGCGACCCCGTTCGGACCTGGGTTAGAATCCCGCTACGGCCTTTCTGACTTCTGTTCCCTATGTTTTCCTGAAATCACATTTCCTTCCGCTCGACGAGACGTCATCGCCTACCGACCGTTACCAACTGCTTGAAATTATATTTGCACGTGCGCCGAGAGTGACGAAAGAGGAGAATGGAAAGCCAAACTGCCAATAATAATGCGTCCTTATTCTCTTCACGAACTTCGTCGACAAAGTAAGCTCACTTCGAAATCGTCGACTTCGCCGATATTTTCCAGAAGTCCGCAGTTTCGGCATACATCAATATTCAACGTGCAATCCACTGTGTGAATTCCTGACAGTGTTTAGTTGTTCATGAAGGAACGTCTTCAAAAATTACTATCGAGATAAAAATCCTCAATAGTAGTAGCTGTCACAAATATTTCAATATTTTTGCCGACCAACCAGAGATGAAATGATAATAAACTTATATTTGAAATGTACGCGAACAAAGACATGTCAACATCTATGTAACAACATTGTTGTAGTAGTTATCTCTTGGAGTTCTTCTTTGTGTAAGGGAGGGGAGAGACAGAACTGGGATTATGCTTAATAAATGTAATGGGAATGGTAATGGTGATGATATGAGGGATTTTTTTCATATAGAAACAAAATAACCTGTAGTGTAGGTACAAAGTGTGAAGTGACACAAGGTCCTCTCTTACACATCAATATAATTCCTCCTCTCTCCAGTTGACCCCAACAAACAAAACATTTCGCTGGCATTTGCGGAGAACATATCCTCTACCATTTGCAAAGAGAAACACAAAAAATATTTCTAATTGATCAATTTTAATTTTGTAAAATTTATGAAGATTAATTAATCCGCATTAAACATACTATTGCAAAATATGTAAATCACCTTGCCTGACAAATTAATATAACACAGCTAAATTCCCATTTAACAAACATAAACACTGTTCATTTCCACAAGATAAGCATGAATTATTTTATTTTTTCTCGGCATTAGCGCCAGCCAGTGAGTATGAAACTGCTTTCTATCTTAGGCTACCAGTATTCTAATGGGTAGAAAGTATTTTAGAATTCAAATATTAAATTTAAATAAATAATTTCATTGTATTACTGTTCAAACAGATTCAAAACACGTCACTGTAAGACAGGATGGTCAAAAGTCTTGAAAAGTGTCCCTCGCCCTGTAGTTATAATTTTGCCGGATATATCATCCCTCTGCCATTATTGAAATAAAATACAAAGTTGGACTAGGCTTAGATCTCCTCATAATATTACAGTCTGTAAGCGCCGATACGCTTGCGGGCTGAATACTTCAAACAAAACCACTTAAAAAACGAACCAGTACACCATAACACAACTTACTGACCCGCCATCTTGTTTACGACTGCTGGTTTCTTCCACTTGGAGGCACCACTATCACGATGATTGCTGTAAGCGCAGGCAATCAAAGCTAAGTCACATAGTATAGTGTTTCCATTGTACATACACACGCACACTTCCACAGTCTACTGATACACAATGTATACTATATACAGATACCGAGCATCCCACCCACATTTCAAGTTCATTGAGATGGCAAGGGGCATAATTTCACTACAGGATGTTTGACAATCCTTTGATGAGTGCGAACTTCCGCAACCCGCACCACACCATCTGCACTGGGATATACTTTCCACACTCTTCCTAGATGCCACTGTCAGGAGGGTATGTTTGAATCCTTAACCAATACTAGAATGCCTTCTTCCAAATTGGCTTCCGGTCTCGTCCATTTTTTACTTGGCTGGAGTTGATGGAGGTACTCAGTGTGCCACAGTTTCCAGAAGGACTGCGTGATCTGTTGCACCAGATTCCACTGCGACAGTCAGTTCATTGAGATATCAGTTAACTCCTCATCAGGTAGCACTTGTGGAGGACCGAGCGTTAAGAAATACTGGGTGTTGAGGGTGCCAGATCGTTAGGATCGTTGGAGAGAGTTCATAACAGACTCAATTAGAGTCACAATGGTATATAATTCCTCATATGTAAGCAGTTGCTCTCATATCACCTTGACCAGAAGGGACTTGACTGACCTTATTCCTGCCTCCCACAGTCCTCGCAAAGTGCGGCGCAGAATGGGGGTTAAAGTGCCAGGTGATATGTTGCTCTGCCAAATGATCTGCATAAAGCTTCTGGTGGCCAGTATTTTCCAGGAAGTCTGACATAAATTAGTGCCACAATCACTGTATAGATGAGTACAGCATCCCCTATGGGCGACAAAGTGACGGAATGCAGCAAAAAATGCATCCGTTGACAAATCTGACAAGAGTTCCACATTTACCGCTTTGGTTGCCAAACAAACTAATAAGCAGATATATGACTGGAGGATACGAGGCTTCTTTACTCTTGTCGTGGTGATAGTGATTGGACCACCATGATCCACACCAGAATGCAAGAAGGGTATCGCTTGTGAAACACGGGGAGTAGGATGACTTGGCATGCGGAAGGGGGCAGGCAAATTTTGGTCGTGCTCTGAAGCACTTCGGACACTTGTGGATCCGCTGCCGAATCAGGTTCCTAGCACCCAATATCCAGAACTCCCTGAAGAGCACAGATTGCAGTGTGCTAGGGTCAGAGTGTAGGAGCTCCAAGTGCAGTCGATCCACCAACAACTCTGCCAAACGACAGTGCTTGGGCAGGAGCACCAGATGCTTCACCTCGAATGCAAATTCTGACTGTAGCAGTCATCCACCCATCCTGAGGATGCCCTCCTTATCAACGAAGGGACATGATCGTTGAACTGCAGGCGAGCCCAGATCACTGTTGACCAGATGATTCAATTCTGCAGCGAAACTTGCATTCTGAGCACTCCTGATTAAGATTGTCATGGCACTCGACAATTCTTTCGACTGTATTGATCTTGGAATGGTGGAATGCCTCTTCTGTGCATTGTTCACAAACCTTATGCACCAGGCAATGATCCGACACACCTTTGTCAAACTGGATAACTGAGAAAGCAGCTCTTCGAAAGGGGATTATTCCATCCTTGCCTGAAGAACAACTACTTTCTACTCCTCACTAGGCCCTGCTATCACTGCTGCAGACTGAGGCCACGACTCCTCAGGTTCCTGCAACCACGCTCGCCCATGTCACCACAATCTATGTCGGAGCAACTCAGCAGGAGAAAGTCCATGAGAGGCACAATCTGCTGGATTCTGTACCGACAGTGCATGATGCCCCCATGGTGCAGCAGTCAAGTCCTGTATTTTTGCAACCCTGTTAGTTACAAAGGTTTTGCATTCGTGTGACCATCCCTTGATCCATGCCAAGATCATAGAAGAATCAGACCAAGTATGTACACTCACCACATGCAGCATGGATGAGTAGTCGTCAAAGAGCAAATGCAGACAGTGAGCTAAGAGCAAAGCTGCACTAAGCTTCAACCAAGGAAGCAAAATCTTCTTTAATGGGGCCACCTTGGCTTTTACCATGAGAAATAAGGTCACAATGTCACCCGAGTTTGAAACATTTTGTAGGTATACTACTGCCTTATAATCCTTTTCAAGCTATCAGAAAATCCATGCAGTTGGTTCACTGACTAGATTATCTGAAATGATACAATGCTCAATTTAAATGTTGACCCAGCATGGCAACTCTTCTACAATGGTCTTCCATTTGGCCACAATATCTGGCGGAGCCGGGTCATTCCATTCCACCTCAGCCAACCAGAGTTGCTGTTTCAGGTGTTTTGCAAGGAAGGTGAGGGGTTGCAACCAGCCTAGCAGGTCAAAAACACGTGCCACGTCAGTTAGTATGCCTCGTTTGGTGAACACTGGCGTTCTGAGATGCAGGTTGTATGTGAAAATGTCTGATGCCAGATCCTACCATAACCTTAACATAAGAATCTTCATCAAAATTAAATTAATCAAGTGGCTGTTGTAGATCTTCTGGGGCAGGTCTTTCAACACCGCCAAACAGTTACTTACAAATTTGAGCAGATTAAAACCACCCTTAAGGAGCAGCTGTTGCAGTTCCTGCCTGAGATGCATAGCTGAGGTCAAATCATCTGCCCCACTAACTACATCATCCACATATGTTTCATTGAACAAGGTATTGGCAGCCACAGGGAGATTGCCTTGCTCATCCTCCGCTAATTGATGTAAATATATAAGTTACCATGTTCAAATGATACACTTCAGCAGGCCTGTCTTCTACTTCCCTCCAAAATGCACACTGGTGCCTTCTATGCTCGGGATGGACCTCAATTTGCTGATACATTTGTTTTATGTTGGCAGTGACAAAAATTGAATGCGTTCGAAAACAAAGGAGAACAGTCAAAATTTCCCTATGTAGTTTTGTACTAGTAAATAGGGTATCGTTTAGGGACGTGCCTGCAGCTGTCTTGGACGAAGCATCAAATTCCACCCGAAGTCTTGTTGTGGTGCTGTCAGGCTTTAAAAAACCCTGTTTAGGTATGAAGTAGGTCTTTTCTGACTCAATATCACCCACTTTGACCTTGCTCATGTGACCAGCAGCAATGTATTCTTTCATGAATGACACATACTCTGATTTAAGTCTGGGTCCTTTCTTAGCCTATGTTCCAGCGAATGGAACCTACGAAGAGCAGACATTCTCGAATCTCCTAGGTCAGGGTCAGGTGACTTGAAGTACAAGGCCACACTGTACCGCCCAGAACTGTCACGAGTGTGAGATGCAGGGAAATCCTCTCACATGCCTCATCATCTGGTGAGCGGAAATCCTTGGCAACTGGTGACTCTTCTACTTCCCAAAATTTCTGTACAACATTCTTCAATGTGGGGAGCCTTACAGAGGACACATATAGTGAAGTGACACTTTGGACTTGAGCTGGAGAGTTCTGTTGCACATGTCCCATCAGTATCCACCCAAACTGTGTGTCGAATGCCACGGGAGTCCCTGGATTGCCCTCTTAGTTTGCAACCTGTGAGAATATAAGGGAACAGTTCCGCTCCAATGAGCATGTCAACTGGCCGTGCCACATTATACTCATTATCTGCGAGTTGCAAGTTCTTTATGTGAGACCAAGGCTCCCCTTTAATAGGTGTGCTGGGAATACATCCAGTAATGTGGGGTAAGCAAGGGCCTCAATTTGAAAGCTGGTTATGTTCTGTCCTCCAGGCTTAATAACACAGAATGCCATTCCTTTAGTGGCACTCAATGGTGTTAAAGACAGACCATGAAGCTGCACTGACATCCATTTGCGGGCAAGTCCTAACCTAGACGAATAATTATCTGTAATAAAATGGGCCTGACTGCCAGAATCAAAAAGGGCCCTTATAGTTTGAAAGTTTCCAGATGAGTCTTGAATATATATCATGGCAATTGACAACATAACCATAGCTGCTAGCTTGCTATTACCGGCGACTGACAACAACACATTTGTTGAGGAGTTGGCTGACGAGTCCTTACAGTCTGCCCCGAAATCAACCTCCTTCTCAATCGTTCATGCTGTGAAGTGCAATAATGAGTTATGCCTAGACTGACAATGACGACAAGATGAGGAGGATGGGCAGTCCTTGAACTGATATCATGTTTTTTTTGTACACAATTCAGGCACAGCTTGTTGTCCTTCACGGAACCAAATCGTTACTTAGGACTCATCGATAAGAATCTAGGGCACTTGTAATATAGCATGCAAGTCTTTGCAGAGGGAACACTTAAGGGAATCAATAAGAAAGTTGCTAGAGCGCAGTTGTCGTGGTTTAGGGGGTTCTGGCACTACCCCTACTTTTGACCTAGGTGACACTACAGTAAACTGTATCTGGCAACAAGTCACCATCTCCTGACACCGACAGTGCTTTTCCAGAAATTTTATAAACTTCCCTAGGATGGGAAGTTCACTGTCTGAAAGAGTCATCCCCTATTGTGTTTGCAACGGTACATCCAATCTTTTGCAAAATATGGCAAGCAAGATGAGGTCCCATGTTTTCACTGGCACCCAATGCAGCTTTGTCTTCGGTGATAATTGTTAACAACTGGCGCAGTTAAGCAGCACTTGGGTGTGGTTTGAATATTATATCCTGGCATCCGAAAACACCCACTAGAACACAACAGTATTATTTTCATCAAACTTAATCTTGAAACGCCGATTCCGTCCTACACTCGTTGATTCGTTCTTGACACGAATATACCTCGCACTTATCAACACCAACAACAAGGAAACTAACGACTGCCGGAACTACCCGGCTCCCAGCCAAAATGTAATTGCCGATACGCTTGTGGACTGAATACTTCCAACAAAACAACTTAAAAAACGAACCAGTGCACCATAGCACAACTTACCGGCCCCATCTTGTTTACGACTGCTGTTTTCTTCCACTTGGAGGCACCACTGTCACGATGATTGCTGTAAGCGCAGGCAATCAAAGCTAAGTCACATAGTATAGTGTTTCCATTGTACATACACACGCACACATCCACAGTCTACTGATACAGAATATATACTATACACAGATACCGAACACAGACCATCAAATATCGGGCCTCTTCTTCA
Organism: Dryococelus australis; assembly: GCA_029891345.1. NCBI lineage: Eukaryota > Metazoa > Arthropoda > Insecta > Phasmatodea > Phasmatidae > Dryococelus > Dryococelus australis. The sequence goes on along the minus strand of CM057004.1, from coordinate 119,775,665 downwards.
CCTGCCCTCTGCTCTATATCACTTTAAAACATGTTTCATAACAATATTTAACATTTTGGTACAGTTTACTTGGGAAAATATAATTATCATTAGAGCAACTTCTTAGAGATCAACTGGTCCAGATGAAGTCTAGTGCGAGTACAAGGAAACTAGGCGGGCTAGCAACCCACTTCCCAGCCGTTGATACAAATTCGCGCATCCAATCGCAGTCAGCATCCTCCCTGGAGCTGTCTGAGATGTGGATAACCCAGACGTTGGTGCAAATTCGCACATCCAATCGCAGTCAGCATCCGCCGTGGAGCTGTCTGAGATGTGGATAACCCAGACGTTGGTGCAAATTTGCGCATCCAATCGCAGTCAGCATCCGCCCTGGAGCTGTCTGAGATGTGGATAACCCAGACGTTAGTGCAAATTCGCACATCCAATCGCTGTCAGCATCCGCCCTGGAGCTGTCTGAGATGTGGATAACCCAGACGTTGGTGCAAATTCGCGCATCCAATAGCAATCAGCATCCGCCCTGGAGCTGTCTGAGATGTGGATAACCCAGACGTTGGTGCAAATTCGCACATCCAATCGCAGTCAGCATCCGTCCTGGAGCTGTCTGAGATGTGGATAACCCAGACGTTGGTGCAAATTCGCAACATCCAATCGCTGTCAGCATCCGCCCTGGAGCTGTCTGAGATGTGGATAACGCGAATACGCCAATTACGTTTACCTTTCAAAATCATATGGTAGCTAGCTGCAGACATAACCAGATTTTTTGTTTGCATAGCGACGCCGCTCATGCAGATAACTCTGGCCCTCGTGACTAAGAAATGTACTTCTGAATAGCAAACAGAAATATTCAAACAAATTTTCCTACAAAATAAACTTTTTTTTTATAAATATCGAGTCCATTTATCACTTCTTTGTTTGTAAACAGAAAATGTTTACATTTATCGTGACGTCTCTATAAACATAACATTAGTCAAACCATGACACTGTAAATGGCGGTAAAACTTATAAAAAATGTAAACGAACAATATTTTCATATCGAAACACATGAATATTTACATTACACTTCAACACAAGGAAAATTACTTCAAAACAAATCAAGCAAAAAAGAACAAACATTATGAATCACTGCACTGTCATGCGCCAGCTTCTCTGTTAATTTTATATTCAACTCTTTTTTTCGAATTCCACTGCTTTGTTTATTTCAAAACACCCAAGGCGAAGGCACTCTCTTACTACATCTAACTTAAATTCAAACTCCATCGCCAAGGCACAGTTTGAGAAATTAGCCAACAGTATCGTCTAGTTATTTTTCCTCGCTTTCCGTTTCTTTTAGGGAAAAAAATGAATATTTAGCGTGGTTATGGGGTAGCGGTATGACTTGCTGTTGTTACGTAAACACTTGAGTCCTTGGTGAGTCCTCTACAAAGTTCTCCGTCGTTCGGGGGAGGACCTCGGCTAGCTTCCCGTGCTTAAGTAAGACGCTTTGATAACTTTCGATAGGAACTAATAAGTTAATAACACGCAAAGAGAAACTGGTTTTTAATGTGCACCAAGACGTTTTCTCTTGCACGTGCCTTGAGATGGGCAGGGCGCCTACCAGACGCACAGATGCAACCTGCATCACACACACACAAAATATCTCCCACCTTTTACAAATCTTGGAGGGTGCGGTCTTCGCTCAAAAATTTACGATTTCTAGAGACCGCAATCATTCGCTGTTTAATTACAAGTCAGGCTATCCTTCACCATCTTAAGACTGTCGCCTGTTTGAGAATTTGGTAGGTATAGGGAAATACATGTTATTGAAATTAGGGTTTCTGAAGCCAATTTTGAAGAGATAAAATTGAAAAATAAACCTAAGTGTGAGAAATACTGTCAACCTAATTATCGATGCAAATATAATAATTTGTTTTCTCGGTTTTTTTTTTATTATCATTAGGTTTTCTGATCTTTCCAGGAAACAGGCTATACGTTGGTGTTACATAAGTCTTCGATAGAAAAGAAGTGCGTAGTCCTAGGTGGTAAATATCAATCTTCAATAATCAAATCTCATTATCAAGTATTTCCCTATACATAATTATCAACCTGGCAACAGCCCTGAACAAGGTTCTTGTTTATATAATATTGTTTCGATACTTACTAAATCACTCTGGGCCATTGACAACAGCAAATCTATCAATAGGAGTAGTGGCAATTTCGCGAAAATATTTCGATAAAAGTTATATTTCATACACTGCAGGTTAGTTTACCTATCTTTGTAGACTGAATTACTTTTGAAACGTGTAAACTGTCTGCACACTAACCACGTAGGAGCCGTACCTATGTTGCAGAATTCTGAGTGTCCCGCTCAAATATGGAAAACATTCTCAAGCAGACGGCAACCAATGGCAATAGACAAACTGCTGTTGGGTGTTTATAGTTCTGAAGTCTACCGTGTACTCATATTTTCCGCGAAAAATCACTAGCTCTATAAACTAATAAAAGGGATCTATTACTGTATCGTTCTTTGGCCAATTGTGTGATTGGACATGGTATAACAAAAATGTATATTTTAAAATTTTGTTTTAAGGACAAATGCAGTAGAAAAGTTACGAGCAGAAATGTTTATGTGTATTTTTCATTCATTAATTAAACATATTTCAGAGCTCATATTCCGTTACGAAACGCGTATGCGTAGGTAAATATGCACGTACAATGTAGGCCAATGCCACGAGAGACCTAGTCCAGCTCAATGTGTGTGTGAGAGAGTTAGGGGGGGGGGGGTCGGGGGTTCATACAGAACTACCCTTTACGTATAAATCATGTCCTTGCCAGTTTTAACTCTGGTTATAAAATTCAGTATTTAATAAATAATTCTAACTGCGAATTTTTTTAAAATTCCGTATTGCCACACACAGTGTAGATCTGTATATTGTTGTGTGTTGCTGGTGGGCCTACTAACCTTGGCATGTCTCTTGTTCTCAAGTTCCATGCCCCGCCATGATATGTTCGGAAGCCCTTGACTTGTTTTCCGGAGATCTTCCTCACAGGTCTCAGTGATGATTCGAGTAATTGAAGTTACTCTTTCTTCTACATCCCCGGCATCCAGCCACAATTCAGGGTATTTTCTCAGCTTACCTAACAGTGTCTTGTACTGAAGCCAATCTGCTGTTTGGTGTACATATTATACCTCTCTTCCTATCTCTGGCACATAATCAACATTTCTTACTCCATGTCCAATTCCATAGACTATAAGTTCATGATCACTCCCACTTTCCTCCAGCACGCTCCAGTTTCTGGTATGATCTTTGGCCTTCCCATTTATCACAGTAATGCCAACGTACATTTCAGTACCATGTGCCTGCGAGCCAAATTTTGTCAGTTCACCTTCCATATTTGCAACAGCCAAATAATTTATTAACATAATTGGCTGATCGTCTCGCTTGATTCGTCTCTGTTTGGCGAGTGCCAGAGCTCGGACTTGCCATTAACACCTGCACCAATTACCTAAGATTTTTCCCTGAACACATCGATCACCACTTCACATCTATCCATATATGTTTGTGTGTCACCCCCAAACTGAAAGTATGAGGACGTAATCCAACATTTAGTTGTTCCCTTGATTGCTTCCACACATACGTGATGTGTGTTAGAGATACTGGCCATCATCACACCCATGTTCTGGTTTGTCTTCAATACTACAGCAGAGGTTTGACCCCTTTGGCGTACACAGTGTCTTTAAGTCATGTTATCTCGTCAAAAGGCACATCTGGTTCCTGAAACAAGACCGCGTCTAGCTTCTGTTCCACCACAATCCTGTTCAGCTCAGCAGCCACTGCCGCCGATCTATGCATATTTAATTGCCCGCGTATTATGATATTACAGTCCATGATCCACCCTGGCGAGTTCCACCGACAGAGCCTTATGATAAGACGGATAGTCTCTGGAGTCCACCCTGTGCTCATGTGCAACGCCTTTCTTTAGACAGTTTGCACAAGTCTCCTTAAAATTACTGCCAGACTTTTTCAGCCAGTTTTCATATTCAAGGCCCTTTACAGAGCAGTTTGAGCATGTGAACTCTGTCTATTTGCATTTCTTTGCTATGTGTCCCCATTGTTGACACTTATAGCTACGGGACAGATATATAGTTCCTGACCCGACAGCTTTCATAGCCGACATAAATCGCCCCTTTGCCATGATGGGAGTCCTAGTTTGTGGCTCACATTCAACACAACAATGACTCTGTCAGTGATCCTTCGACCTGTCCGATGGCTGACCACACTTCCATTAAATTCTTCCACGTGCATCCCATCTCTGGACTGTAAATTTTGTCTCTAGATTGTTTCCACCAGACCAGACATGTCCTCCGACCGAGGCACATCGTACTCCACTATCTTGGGGTCTCTTTTCCTTGGCGCCTCTAACTTCAAACCCAACTCTTTTATTACAGTCTCTTTTTTTTTTTACAGTTTCGCCATTGCCAGCCTCAATGAGCACTCCGCCATTTCTGATGCCTCGCATGCTGCGGATTTACAATCCTTCAGCCTTAGGATCAAGATTCTTCTTGAACTTGTCCTTGGTTTCTCTGCTGGTAAACCCTTCTCTGTCTGGGTACCATTCTTCTAGAGGTCATGGTGTCAGCACCATTCTTCTAGAGGGTATAGCGCTTATTACCTGGTATTCCTCATACCACAGTTTGTCACTCTTTATCTCTGGAGATTGTTTTAACATAAAAGTACTTTATTTTTGATTAAATTGAACATTATCATATATTTTATCTTTAACTTTAAAAAATTACTTTATAATAAATATTTATTTAAACCGAGAGAAAATTGGTGTATTGGTAATAACTAGAAAGAAATAGTTCACGTGCTAAATATTATTAAACTGAGTGCGCATGAATGCAGTTTGTTTTCTTTTGCGTATTTCTATATACGCTTTCTTTTTGTATGACGCGGAGGACTATACTGGAAGTGGGAACTTTACAAGGACTTCAGAAAAGTTGGAAGTAAAACTATTAATTGACTATGAAAATTGAACAAGACTGTGAAAACACGTCAATAAACAGAGAATCAGCCATAACATAGATTGTGGCTAGGGGAGAATACAGGCGGGAATTCACAGGAGATATTACCTCCATGCACACACCCCTACCCCCTCCCAATCTTAAACCTTCACATTAACATGAAACTGTGCAATGAATGTTTTAAACTTGACATGAAATAACATAATCATTGTTTAATTAATTCATTTAATATTGTTTTCTAAAACTATTATTAAACAAAGGCCTTCTCCAATGTAACAAATAGCAATTATAACCCAGCGCCGGCACAGACACACAAGGACCCCTCCCCCCCTTCCCCTTTTCCATTCTTCATGCCACACGAAACGGAAAGTGTAGGTCCACTCCTAACTGTAGCATAGAGTAGGAAGTCCGCCTGATTTCGCAACACGCAGATCTGAATGCAAGGAGGTGCTGCACTCTGTCTAGGACATTAAGAAACGAAGACCCCGTGTTCCAACATTTGCAAGTACGGCTGCCGAAGTGACAAGTCGTGCTGTGTTTGCGAAGTGAATTTTCTAGTACTTTTGATAACAAAGAGTTCTGGTGTGATCTTCGGCTTTGTACTTGAAAACTAGTCAAGTTATGTAGTTATGTTTTATGAAATAATGCAACATGGTGGTTAAGAAGCATGCTTTTTAGTGCAGTCGCTTCGAAATAAATATAGCAACGCGTATTTGCCCAGTAGCCACCATATTTGAACAACAAATTGTTCCTAATTTCGCCCAGGTAGGTGTGCCTTATTTCGCCCTTAGGCGAAATTAGGTACATGGGCGAAATATGTAACGTGAATGAAATTAGGAGCTTGTCTTATTTTCTTTCAAAACTTTTCATGCAAGTTATGTGTTAGTTAAAAAGTATCGCCTTTCATCGCACACAACAAACGTTGACGGTCTATCTGTGCGTGCGGTATATCAGTATCTCGGTAACCAGATTACTGATTAAGTTAATACCCCCCCCCCCCCCCCCCCAACCACAGGCGATTAAAGTATATTCGGTTTCATCGGTTTCTTATGTATAACTGTTTATCTACACGACACCTTCCAAACAACAAACTTATTTTTATTTTTACGTGTTCTTTGGTAGTATTGCTGTGTAGATCAAGGTGTCCGCCTATCTGGCGCTTGGGATGCGCTGCAGAGTGTTTACAATCCGCATTTTTGGCAAAATTATTAAATGTAAACTGCAACTACCATTGGGCCTTAAACTGAACTTTCCAACAATAAAATTACGAGGACACTGTGCGCGAGTTCAACGCCTTAAGCATAAGAGCGATGAGGCACTTGAGATGTGTATCAGAGTTGCCCTTATCGCTTGTCTACTTCTGTGCCTCATGTGTGTAAAACAGCTTCAGGTGTACACGGCGCCTTGGTAAATTTGAGTTATCACTTCATTGCTGATTACCTACAGTTGACTCAGTGCTTATTCACCAGCCTCCCACAGCTGTGATCTCTGGTCGAGAATTTGCTGAGCTGAGATTCTCATGTAGGGATTGTGGCTGACACAGCCGCCATGGTGTGGAGGTTTTCTGTGGGTGCTACAGCTTCCCACTCACATCTCGTCCATCTTTAACACGAGCTGGTATGACATGTAGCCATCCTCATGTAATATAACTATTCATTGGCGCGCATCTATGAGGGTGGACAGCAACAAGTGTTTTCCGAGCAAGGTAGGCGGCTCCGCTTGGCTCCTGTCTCCTCTCATTCATGATGACCCCACCTCGGACAGGAACAAAACTTGCATGATATTTTTACTAGATTGTTCAATCATTTCACTCAGGACACCACGGCCTGTGTCAGCAGGCAGAATCGACGGATTTGCGCGAGAGAACATAGACAAATTCTTTTCTCTCTTAGAAACTGAAATTACAAAAAATAATTTCTCACCTAACCGGATATTCAATGTTGATGAAACTGGTATCACAGTTGCTCCGCATAAGCTATCTAAAGTTGTTGCAATGAAAGGTAAGAGGCAAGTTGCATGTCTGTCATCAGCGGAAAGAGGAGCTTTTGTAACTCTCGTTACTTGTATGAGTGCGTCGGGCCAATATGTACTCCCAATGTTAGTTCGAGTGTTTCCCAGGAAAAACATGAGCCGGAGCTTTTCGATGGCGCACCTCCTGGGACTATTGCTTCATGTCATACATCCGGGTGGATTCTAGTGGAGTCATTCACACAATGGTTAGCTCATTTCATTTCCACTGTCAAACCTACAGTCGACCAGCCAGTGATTTTGATACTCGGTGCTCATTACTCGCACACAAGGAACATCAGTGTCGTAGACATGGCTCTCTGCAATGGGGTGATAATTATTTGTTTGCCACCTCATTCCACACATAAAATGCAGCCACTTCATGAATCCGTTCAAGACTTATTACGCCCAGGCAATTGAAACTTGGTTAAAAAGTCACCCAGGTCGGGTGCTGGCTCATTATCAAGTCTCTACATTGATGGGAGACTTCCTTTAAATAAGTCGACAGAGGCAAAATGATGTGGCGGTTCTTTTGATGCGCGAGTAGCAACTCTCTGATTGTCCGCGTGGGACTCTGTGTCTGATTGGCTGCTGCGAACCGCGAGATTTTTCCCGTTGGCCGAGCTGCGAGTAAGTTACCTGGCGCTGATCGGTGTACAACGTTCGGAAGTGTTTCTGGCGAGTGAAGCCATTTTGGTGGGCAGTGTCTGTGGCTGTAGTTCGTGGAATAGTCGTATACCCACCTCTGTATTGCCAAGTAGGTACTCTGCGACTGTGTTTCCGGACAGACGTGGGACCATGTCAAGTCACGTGCCGCTTGCTGGCTCGAGATTACACTCACTCCGCCTTAACAAGGTAATGACAGTGCGTGCTGCTTGATTGGTAAGCAGCACGCACTGTATGATCCTCTCTCTCCCTCTCTTTCTCTCTCTCTCTCTCTCTCTCTCTCTCCCTCTCCCTCTCCCACTCACACCTCCTATACAACTCATCTCTCAATCTCCCGACAACCATCTTTAACCCATATTCACTCTCGAATTTATATACGAGCTCAAGTGTCGTGACCCTTTAGTTTGTTCTGTGTTCGCTGTACTTATGCCGAGTATGCAGAACTTGCAGCTAGAGAGCAACGAACGTACTACAAGTTATAGGCTGTTCACAGTAAAATGAGCACTTTTGAAAGCTCTGCTTAAGATCTACTTGTATACACGTTGTGTATTCTTCCACCTTATGTAGAATTAACATTGCCGTGGGCCTCATCACTTTTTTTCATGCGTCGGTCAAATGAAACTGTGAAATTATTAAGAAAGTAAATACTGTACAAATCTGCTAATTTTTACACTTCGATGGATTAGAAAAACAGAAAGCGAAATAAATCATTATAAGTTATCAAACACGTGTTACCTTACACTTTTTATTCGACGTTAAGATATGGAACTACTTTCCATCTAACGTTACCAACTTTACTGGGCAAATGTCACTCATTGCGCCTGTTAAATATGTGCATGCAGGATCAGTGACATTTTTTTCTAAAGTTCTCACTTTAACGTGAACAGCCTTTATCAACACATCGTACTCGTGTGCACTTTTACAAGACTGTGCAGCAATTTGTTGTTTACACCCACTGTTAGAGGACCACCATTTTGTCTTACCATATAACACCTTCCTGTTGGTTTCTTCTACATTTCACATGTTTTTAGCCCATGTGTTATAGTGTTCCACCTAAAAAAAATATGTAGTTTTGAAATTTGCCTCAAACCTTCCTTGGAGTCACCGAAACTATCCTGAAAAGTCCTCATCTCTCAAACGCCGGTGTCACACTTTTTGAAGAAATAAGGACCAAATACGTATATCTGAAGTTTAACGTCAAACATATTCATTGGAATATATTATTATTATTATTATTTAGTTAAAATGTATAGTAAAGGATACTAAGTTGTTTAATATATTTCCTTATTGCAATAAAATCCACAGCAAAAAAATTCTTCTAGCCCCATTTCGAATTTAAAAATGGCTGTAAGAAGTACTACAGCTGTACACAATCACAAATTGTGTAAAACCCGTTACCAATATGTAGAAATTGGCGTTTGTAAGACATTTTGATAAATTTGTAAGCCTTAAAATTGTGTATTTGGGATTTCTGTAAGATATTTATTAGCTGATATAATCAGCATGAAAGTGAACCACAACACAACAATACTTATGTGATTGGATTGGTCTGTAAAATTACATAAACTATTACTAACGAATGTTTAGGTACATATACATAAGCCAACCATTCAATCATTAAGTGAACAATTCAACTGCAAAATATAACATCACAAAATATCCATATAATTGTACATCAATGTCTGTAACACTTAAAAAGTCCTCTCCGTCAGAGTCGTCTTTGAAAACAATAGTACGCGTTGGTCCTCTGCACTTGGCATACACGCCACCACACTGCACTTGGCATACACACCACCACACTGCACTTGGCATACACACCACCACACTGCATTTGGCATACACAACACCACACTGCACTTGACACACACCACCACCGCACTGCACTTGGCATACACGCCAACACACTGCACTTGACATACACGCCACCACACTGCACTTGGCACACACACCACCACACTGCACTTGGTATACACACCACCACACTGCACTTGGCACACACGCCACCACACTGCACTTGGCATACACACCACCACACTGCACTTGGCATACACCACCACCACACTGCACTTGGCATACACAACACCACACTGCACTTGGCATACACGCACCACACTGCACTTGGCATACACACACCACACTGCACTTGGCTTACACAACACCATACTGCACTTGCACAACACCACCACCACACTGCACTTGGCATACACACCATCACACTGCACTTGGCATACACACACCACCACTGACTTGGCACACACGCACCACACTGCACTTGCATACACAACACCACACTGCACTTGAAACACCCACCACACTGCACTTGGCATACACAAACAACACAACACTGCACTTGGCATACACAACACCACACGCACTTGCACACACACACCACACTGCACTTGGCATACACAACCACACTGCACTGACACACACCACACCACACTGCACTTGGCCTACACCACCACACTGCACTTGGCATACACACCACCACACTGCACTTGGCAACACAACACCACACTGCACTGGCATACACAACACCACACTGCACTTGGACACACCCACCACACATGCACTTGGCATACACACCACACACTGCACTTGGCACACACCACCACACTGCACTTGGCATACACAACACCACATGCACTTGGCATACACAACACCACACTGCACTTGCATACACAACACCACATGCACTTGCACACACCCACACACCACACACCAGCACTTGCAACCACCACCACACTGCACTTGGCATACCACACCACACTGCACTTGGCACACACGCCACCACACTGCACTTGGCATACACACCACCACACTGCTATTGGCACACCACCACCAACTGCACTTGGCATACACACACCACACTGCACTTGGCACACACGCACCACACTGCATTCAACACGCACCACACTGCACTTGGCATACACACCACCACACTGCACTTGGATACACAACACCACACTGCACTTGACACCACCACCCACACTGCACTTGGCATACACACACCCACTGCACTTGGCATACACACACCACATGCACTTGGCAAACACCACTGCAGCAACACAACACCACCTGCACTGGCATACACAACACCACACTGCACTTGCATACACACACCACCACACTGCACTTACACACACACACCACACTGCACTTGGCATACACAACACCACACTGCACTTGACACACCACCACACTGCATTGGCACACACACCACACTGCACTTGGCATACACAACACACACTGCACTTGAACACACCACCAAAAAAAAAAAAAAAAAAAAAAAAAAAAAAAAAAAAAAAAAAAAAAAAAAAAAAAAAAAAAAAAAAAAAAAAAAAAAAAAAAAAAAAAAAAAAAAAAAAAAAAAAAAAAAAAAAAAAAAAAAAAAAAAAAAAAAAAAAAAAAAAAAAAAAAAAAAAAAAAAAAAAAAAAAAAAAAAAAAAAAAAAAAAAAAAAAAAAAAAAAAAAAAAAAAAAAAAAAAAAAAAAAAAAAAAAAAAAAAAAAAAAAAAAAAAAAAAAAAAAAAAAAAAAAAAAAAAAAAAAAAAAAAAAAAAAAAAAAAAAAAAAAAAAAAAAAAAAAAAAAAAAAAAAAAAAACATACACACAACACCACACTGCACTTGGCATACACACACCACCACACTGCACTTGGCATACACCACCACCACACTGCACTTGGCATACACAACACCACACTGCACTTGGCATACACACACACACACTGCAACTTGGCATTAACACCACACACACCACACTGCACTTGAACACCACACACACCACTGAACACCACCACATGCACTTGGCATACCACACCATCTCAACACTGCACTTGGCATACACAACACCACACTGCACTTGCACACACGCCACCACACTGCACTGATAACCTGCACTTGGCATACACAACACCACACTGCACTTGACAACACCACGACACAACCACCAACCTGCACTTGGCATACACCACACACCACAATGCACTTGGCACACCACCGCCACCCCACACACTGCACTTGGCATACACACCACCACACTGCACTTGGCATACACAACACACCACACTGCACTTGGAACACACCCACCACACACCACCACCTGCACTTGGCATACACACCATCACACTGCACTTGGCATCAACACACCACCACCACTGCACTTGCACACACGCACCACCACACTGCACTTGGCATACACAACACCACACTGCACTTGTAATACACGCCACCCACACTGCACTTGGCATACACAACACCACACTGCACTTGGCATACACAACACCACACTCATGCACTTGCATACACACATACACCACCCCACTGCACTTGACACACACCACCACCACACTGCACTTGGCATACACAACACCACATGCACTTGGCACACACACCACCACCACACTGCACTTGGCATACACGCCACCACACTGCACTTGGCATACCACCACCACACTGCACTTGGCACACACACACCACCACACTGCACTTGGTATACACAACCACCACAACTGCACTTGGTAACACACCCACCACACTGCACTTGGCATACACAACCACCACACTGCACTTGGCATACACCACCACCACACTGCACTTGGCATACACAACACCACAATGCACTTGGCATACACACACACCACACTGCACTTGCATACACAACACCACACTGCACTTGACACACACCACCACCACCACACTGCACTTGGCATACACACCATCCACACTGCACTTGGCATACACAACACCACACTGCACTTGGCACACCCCACCACACTGCACTTGGCATACACAACACCACACTGCACTTGACACACACCACACCACACTGCACTTGGCATACACAACACCACACTGCACTTGGCAACACACGCACAACCCACAACTGCACTTGGCATACACGCCACCACACTGCACTTGGCACACACACCACCACACTGCACTTGGTATACACACCACCACACTGCACTTGGTACACACCGCACCACACTGCACTTGGCATACACAACACCACACTGCACTTGGCATACACACCACCACACTGCACTTGGCATACACCACCACCACACTGCACTTGGCATACACAACACCACACTGCACTTGGCATACACAACACCACACTGCACTTGGCATACACAACACCACACTGCACTTGACACACACCACCACCACCACACTGCACTTGGCATACACACCATCACACTGCACTTGGCATACACACCACCACACTGCACTTGGCACACACGCCACCACACTGCACTTGGCATACACAACACCACACTGCACTTGGCATACACAACACCACACTGCACTTGGCATACACAACACCACACTGCACTTGGCATACACAACACCACACTGCACTTGGCACACACGCCACCACACTGCACTTGGCATACACAACACCACACTGCACTTGGCATACACACCACCACACTGCACTTGGCACACACAACACCACACTGCACTTGGCATACACACCACCACACTGCACTTGGCATACACACCACCACACTGCACTTGGCATACACAACACCACACTGCACTTGACACACACCCCCACCACACTGCACTTGGCATACACACCACCACACTGCACTTGGCACACACAACACCACACTGCACTTGGCATACACACCACCACACTGCACTTGGCACACACGCCACCACACTGCACTTGGCATACACCACACCACACTGCACTTGGCATACACAACACCACACTGCACTTGGCATACACACCACCACACTGCACTTGGCACACACGCCACCACACTGCACTTTTCATACACAACACCACACTGCACTTGGCATACACAACACCACACTGCACTTGGCATACACACCATCACACTGCACTTGGCATACACAACACCACACTGCACTTGGCATACACGCCACCACACTGCACTTGGCACACATATCATCACATTGCACTTGGCACACACTCACATATGTTGCTGCAACCACTTCTACTCTTACACGATATCAAGTCAGTAGGAATAAAGTGAGTGAGTGACGAGGATTTGGTGGCTCTTAACAGCGAGGTCTTGAGAGCCGATGAGGGTGACAGGTGAGGTGTGTATGGAGTAACGTCGGAATGAAAGGGCTGGGAAACGGGAGATCCCCTAGAAAATCCGCCGACCAGTGGCATCGTCCGGCACGATTCCCACATGCTAAAATCCGGGAGTGACCCAACCGTTGTTTGAACCCGGTTCGCCTTGGTGGGAGGGGAGCAGCCTAACCGCTCAGACACAGCGATCCTAGTAGGAATAATCATTAATACAAAAAACGAAAATAATCGTACCTTGAACCTGACTAAAACCGGGTTCTCTTTGCGTAATGTTGATGTAGGAGGGCAACGTCACATGTGGAAAGTTTGACAAAGTCAGTCTTAATTCTACATTGAAACCTGATGATAACAACAACGCAAAGTTAACGACTGTCTGGTAGAATATTGCCTGTGAAATCAGTGTTGGCTCTAGGGATGTTGAAAAAATATCGATATATCGAAATTACGATATTATGTCAACAATATTATAACTATATACATCAGCATTATTTTATCGAAATCGATATTTTTTTCAGGAATCAGAAATAAATAATTTTTAAAATGCTCTTTTAATAATCTCTGTGTAGAATAAAAAAAGTTAATTGAAAAATTACTTTGTTTACTTTGACAACATGTAGGTTACCAAAAACAGGCTACAGATCTTTCTGCAATGCCTCGTCTCCTAAATTCCAAGCAATTTTATTTCTGTCAAGTCCTGTAATACATAAAATAAAGAAATTCCGATGTACTGAAAAATCGATATTTTTCGATAAAGCGTTTCGTAAAAATGTTCCTTTATAACCAAAACATTTATAGAGATATCCTCCACCCCCCCCCCCACCCCCCAACACTATATTAACATCCCTAGTTCGCTCGGATACGCGTATCTCAGGCCTTGTTCGAATTGACAAATTCGTTATTTTGTACATTCGTTATTTGGTAGGTATCAATTCGAACGTTGTCGACTGTCACTTGTTTACAACTCGCGGCAACGCGTTATTACAATTACAGTGTAATATATAATTATCTAAATTTAATGTTTATAACGTACGTTATATTTCTACAATCATCACTGGAATGCTATGAATACGTTAATAAATAACGCAATAATAAATTATGCAAATAGGCTTTTAAAAAAATTGTTGCTATATACATCAACAAAGCACCAAACTTACTTGCTATTTGAAACATGCATAGTGTATTTTATGTTCAGTTATTTGTTTTAAAAATCATTTTATTTACGCATTTGCGCACGTGTTTCTAAAGTAAAACAAACATGGCGCAGATTTTGTCATTTTGTATTTTTGCTACCATCGGTTAGATACAAAATACGAAACACTGAATTACCAAATACGCCACAATTTTTGTATACAAAATCGGGTCGCGTTATGATTTTGTCTGCAAAATCTGCCAATTCAGGCCTGGCGTCAGTAATCTAAGTTAATGTTCTAGGAATGCGACTTGTTCCTAGAAGATGTAAAAAAAAAAGTAATAGTAATCTATATCTAATGGTATGTTTTCGTTTTTATCACGTTAAGTGTAGTCACGATCGTGAGATGATACAAAAAACTCATTTCCAGAGCCAGCCTGTGCAGTTTCCTCCAGAAAAGTACAGTTAGAGGCTGTTCATGATAAAGTGAGCACTTTTGAAATCAACCTTAGAGAAACGTCACTGCCCTTGCCTGCATATATTTTAACGGGCGCAATGAGTGACATGTGTCCAGTTAAGTTGGTAACGATGGAGGGGAAATTAGTTTCATATATTAACTGCGTATAAAACGTGTTAGGTAACCATTTGTGATAACTTAAATTATTTCTCTCGGTTTCTTATTATTTTTAATGCATCGAAGTATAAAAATTAGCGGATTTGTACAATATTTACTTTTCTAATAATTTCATGGTTTCACTTCATCGACATATGAAGTGATGAGGCCCATGACAATGTTAATTTTACATGAGTTGGAAGAACACACATCGTGTGTACAATTAGATGCTAGGCAGGGCTTTCAAAAGTGCTCATTTTACCGTGAACAGCCTATACACGTATATCTGTCTGTATATGCGTGATGTGGAGTCGCGCTGTTACAGATGTAAACACACTACTCAGCGTCTTGCGTGCAAGGGCGATAAGGCGCTAGGCGAGCATGTTGGTGTCGCCCTTGTTGCTTCCTCGTTTCTGGCTCTCGAACTGTCAAAGCAGACTCATTTTACCGTGAACAGCCTATACACGTATATCTGTCTGTATATGCGTGATGTGGAGTCGCGCTGTTACAGATGTAAACACACTACTCAGCGTCTTGCGTGCAAGGGCGATAAGGCGCTAGGCGAGCATGTTGGTGTCGCCCTTGTTGCTTCCTCGTTTCTGGCTCTCGAACTGTCAAAGCAGACTCAATGGCTTGATTCACAACTGCAGTTAACAGGTCGAGTGCGTCAAAGTTCCTCACATAGTAGGTACACTATGGCAATGGTTATATTTCATTTCTTGTTCGGACACTTGATGCAACAACCAATCAGAGCAGAGTATATCATTTTCGACAAGTTTTTTATTTCAAATGTAAGAATATTTATGCTGCACAAACGAAAAAAATGTCGCAAGATATAAATAATTTCAAGACAATACTAGGTGACAGTTTACTAGCAGAAGGTTTAAAGTTAATCACATCTTCATAATTGTGTATATATATAATATATATGCACACAAAAAGGGAAGAAAATTATAAATTATATATATATATTTAAACTCTCAGTTAATTTTGAACACATTTTCATAATCTGTTACGAAATTCCATTATTAGAGACGGCGATGTATCGCGGAAATGTCAGACAGCATGTTATGTTTCAACATCTTATGCACATACTACCCGCAACATTTCTTCCCTCCCTGGCAGTACACGTGAGATACTAGTTTCTTGTCAGACAGACCCTATGAGACTTAATGTTGCTCTCACACTGGACGCACATGATTCGCCTGCGGAAAGCTGCGAATTGGTTATCCAATCATGAAAGTATTAGGAAAACATAGAGACCTGGAGTATATATACCTTGGCACGAAATATATCCGCGAAAAAATCACCATCTATCCATTATTTACCAACACTGTCAAAACTCGTCAGGCTGGTAGTAAAATTTAATCGTGCATATGCATTCAATTGTGAATCAATACTGCACAATGATTCTGGTCGTGCGAACGTTCTGCTGTTACTTCCTGTGTGCTATGCCTAAAACCAACTGTATTTCGCGAAAATATCTGTGCGCAGGATAGACATCTACATTCTACTTGCACACAAGCAGGTATCCTTTGCCCATTGGCCGGGTGTTTGTGTGAGGATATTATTTTATTTATTTGACTGGGCCTATCGGAATGAAGTTACTCCGGCACTGAACCATCGTGATTGGCTGGCAGACACCTCACGCGCGCGAGAGTTTGAATCATCCAAACACGAAATTGTTCCTGAACTGAATGGTTTTTCAATACAGCTAATCGTGAGATCTCTTTCGCGTAGAACAGGGGGGGGGGGGGGCCTACCTGTGCCTATGTATTTCGATTGCGAACCAAAGCAACGCCCCACACTAGCTTGGCCTCCAGAATGTCGTCAAGTTGGCGGCACTGCGTAGCGGGCCAGGAAGCCAGCGGCTGGAAGACTGGACACCCATATCGAGTGCGGCCACACACGCACAGCTGGAGTAGTAAGGTGTTGGCAGGGGGAGGGGGGAGGTGAAAGAGCCAGCAGGGACTGTCCTAGTCTCGCCAAGTAGACATCCAGTGAAAGTGCTTGACCCTGGAGGGGATGTGGTCTTCATGAGAGCCAGGAAGGAAGGAAGCACGACGCTTTGTTGCCGATATAAAAGCAAGGTTGTGCGTGCCAGGGGACAAGTACTTTCTGCGACAGCGAAGTTGCACCTCCTGCCCTCTGCCACACGCCGACGCCATGAAGTTCCTGGTAAGTGCAGCGAGACGAACAGCAACCTCCAGCACCAGACTGTTCCCACCCCGTGCACCGTTCTGCCCGGCCATGTGTGTTACGAACGTCCAGGAGCCAGCTTTTTTTTTTTTTTTTTTTTTTTTTTTTAATATATTTTAGAGTTTCGTGACACCGTATCGATCATCGACTTAATCAAACAACCAAATAATTAAAAAAAAATTGTTTGTCGTAATTTGTTACCGTAAATATGTGAATTTTATCTCTCTCATTCCCACTTCAATTTATAATTTTTGTAGTAGCAAATTATAATTTTGGTATTGCGTGATGTACTTAAGGGGAATCAGTCCCCGCCATTTTGGATTTTTGAAATTTTCGCCGTATATTGCATCACAGATATTGTATTTTATTTTTGGCGTCGACAAAGCGTAGTACACTACATTGCACATGTTATAAAACATGTTATAAAACATGTATTGTTAGAATGCTGCTGCCAGGAACGTTCCTGTAACCGAAAGCAGGAAAAAATTATTTATTTATTTATTTATTGCCTGCAATCACTAGTCAAAAAATAATAAATTCCACAGAGATGTAATAGTTTAAGTAATCTTAAGGAGCTATTATTTATGTAATGTCGTGGAAAAAATTTCATTAAATGTTCTTAAATGGGACTTACAGCAAAATTAGTGAAAATCCAATGTGGCGGGACTGATCCACTTTAAGCAAGCAGAGAACTTGCTTTGTTATCACAACCAATGAGTATTAGCGCTTTGGGGCCAGCAATACTAGCCAGTCATAACACAGAGCATTAGCGTGGTCTAGACACAAGGACGATGATTGGGCACCGAGTAGCGCAAAGTACAGTACCAGTAGAAAACCAGCTTCGTGTTGACGATTGTCTGCAGCGTACATGCGAGGGTTCACTTCGCCCGCAATGTACACAATAGTGTACATAACGCACTTTGAAATGATATACTCTGTAGGAAACTGTTTCGCAAACCCTGTCACTGGCCCGTGCTGTATGTGCGTACAAGTAGACCTTCAGCAAGGCTTTCCAAAGTGCTCAGTTTACTGTGAGCAGCCTGTACCAGCTCACTCTAATACTGAACGTCTGAGAATCACGGCCACACTGCTAACACACTAAACAATTACAGTTATCCAATCACGAAAGTAGATCCGAGGTGAAGTACTTTGAGGTACAGCTTGTCGTGGAATACTTTCGCTAAAACGAGCTCCTATAATATTACCCTGCACTGAAAATATTTGTACAAATTTAGGCATTTTAATATAATTAGGCTAAAAGACATCACTCCAACAAGTATTTGCTCACTAAAGGGTCAGACAAAGTTACCAGTCATTTCAATTTCTTAGCTTTTCTGTGTTGACTTCGAGAAACCTGTATACCTTAATTTTTCGAGTGTTTGCCGTCAACATACGTTTGAAAATCCCGTAATAATCCACTATGCATGTTTTGATATATCTAGCGTGTGCGTATAGATCATTGTCAATGAAAAGAATTTTCGTAAACTAAACAAAACCTGTGAAGTTTCTGTGACTGGAATGTGATCGTGTGAGCGGAGAACGCACCTGAGCTCCGTAATTAGGAAACACAGTAGGTGTCCATTCTTCCTGAGCTTTGAGACCCGCGCTCCATGAACAACGCCGAGTTTACGCTAAGTTTCCTCGCCTGTACTATATGCAGCACATTATCGTTTCTGCGGCTGTTCGAGTATCCACTCTCACTTAGATCTGTTCCTTCAGACATCATCAAAATGTAGCATCAAGCACTTATAATAGTTAGCTACATAAAACACTCAAACCCAAGCATGAAGAAGAAAATTAAAAAAATGTCATGTGTTATATTGGTGTAAATATCGTCCTTATTCTCGCCGCTTGTCACAGGCTGGTAAGAGTCATAAAACCCAAATATTTAGATTTATATTAAAATGCCTCTCCGGAATTAATACAATATTTTATATTTTTGTGTGCTTTTATACACAGTGAAATACGCGCACGACAAAAATTGGAACTTTTTTTTTCGTAATATTGTTTTTGAACGCGAAGTACAGACAAACAAAACAGCAAAATTACGTAAAGTCCGTTATCGAGGAAACGATGTGTCTGTGATTTTATGACAAGATCTGAAGAATTTTACTAACAACACTTTCCCGTTAAATGGTGTAATATCTTTAAACACTGCAAAACGCATAAATTTGCCGCTTCAGAAAAATAAAACAAAAATTCACAAATCTGGCAAAACATTGCATCGCCAATTCAACGGAAAATTGTTGTGTGTGAATGTTCTTTAGTGGTTTATTTTATATTGGCTCCCAAAAATCGATAGGTTTAAATGAGTGTTTGTCGTTAATTTAGTCTCCACTGGGTGATTCCGCATTGCCTTCATTCGAGTTTCAGGAAATGCTACTAGAAGGTAACTGCTACCACTGTTACAGTGAACCGCTCCTCAGAGAAGTTCACGTTCTTCACATTAAGTGATTGTCCGGAGCCGAAGCTGAAGAGCGATACTGCAGTTTACGGATTCCCGACGAATGTCGACAAGGGAACGCGACAGGTACCTCTTGCAAGCGACGTGCTTGGGTGACCTCGTCACATTCACAAGGTCACGCCCCAAGACGAAGCTGGAGAGCGATACTGCAGTTTACGGATTCCCGACGAATGTCGACAAGGGAACGCGACAGGTACCTCTTGCAAGCGACGTGCTTGGGTGACCTCGTCACATTCACAAGGTCACGCCCCAAGACGAAGCGCTTGATGATGCCAAGACGACGTATAACGGCTCTATTTTGTGACGGAAATTTTGTTTATGGCTAGCACGGAAGCCGACAGCCACAATGTGGTGTCGTTGTTAGGATTACCTGCTCACGGAACTATATTAAAAGTAAACTGTGTTTGTAGGAAGAGAGTTCATTTTTACTTGTGCTGCAGTTTATCAGCTTGATATTCCCAATGAGCAGACGTGATAAGTATGAGGCTAGCCAAGCAGAGGAAGGTAATGACAATGGATGAGAAAAGAGTTAAAGAGAGAGAACAAGGGTCAATTTTCTATCAGTTATGCAACGTAACACGTGACTTAAGCAACCATGAATGTTATTTTATACATAGATTTTACTTATGCACGCCGCAAATGCATTATGTTCGATTCATCGTACAATGCATCAAAGATTTAAAAGTGTTAGTACTGTAATTTTTACGTGGGCATTAACTACGTTTTTCGTATACAATATATAATGAGGCATAGTACATAGTAGTAAACGTCTAAAGCACACATGTTAGTAATAATGTGCGTTTATAAAAATTAAGTTGTAGAGTTTTATAAATATTTTATAACGAACTGTGATAACAGCCGAAGAAGAGGGAAACAGGACAATATGCAATAGTGGAAAGGTTTCGTGTGATTGCTTCCAGCCTGGGTATCTGGACTGAGAGCAGAACAGTGTTCGGGAGATCGCATACTATAGTTGCACAATAACTATATGAATATAAGAGATGTTGTATATCCGTTCGCTGATTGGCTGTGCAAGACTCTGAACAGCATAAGCCGAGGGTTGTCGTTAGGAATGTAAAGAGTAATTGTACCCACCCGGAAGCTGGTTGGGTAGTCGTGAGTAAGGGGACATCCCCTGGTGGACAGCCGTCGTATGCGAAGTGGCCGAGGTGTTGAGGTGTGGCCACGACACACTACGCCTGGTCTGGCCGAGTACTCGCGACTGACGACCCCTGGTGGTTACAGGAGAGATTGCTCCTCTACATCTCACACTGCCAAGACACGGTCTCTGGAATGGGGAAGCGATGCCAATACATAAACTAGTGCTGCTCAAGTCCATCTCCACCTCTCTGATAGGTCTGGCCTGGAAATACGGTGCTTTTGTACTTTGGCAGACAGAGTGAGGAGGATGATGGGCCCGCTAGTGCACTGGCGATCAACCACGACGAGGTCACGTGTAGCTGCCTGAGGCTGCCTCGCCTGTGGTGAGGACCCGTGGGGCGGGGCCTGCAGTGGTGGGCACATCTCGGGGAGGCGGAGATCCTGTGAAGGGACTGTCCTGGACGATCTGGGCTGCTCTGGGTGAAAACTACTCGGTCGTGAAGATCCATAGGATCAGTGAGAAGCCCCGGCCTTCAGCCAAGCCGACCGCGGGTCTGACTCGGAGTGACACTGGTCGAATCTCCTTGGGAGGAAGACTGTTCGCGTGGAGTACTTGATGCTGGCGGTCAGTCCGCCGGTCGGAGATGTTGGTGGTGGCTCGTGTGGCTCTACTACGCCCTGAGGTAAAGAGACTGTGCCTCTTGGTGGAAGCAAACGACGAGTCATCCGTGTTGGTGGATAGACACAAAGGGTCGGTGCTTACCTGAGATGGGATGACAGTCTGGTGAGCCTAGTGAGAGGACCAGTTCACGAAGGACGTTCGTAGAAACTGGACAGGACCTGGCCCCATCAAGGTAGAGCGTGCAGGTTCAACACTCTTGACAGGTGATGTTGTACCCTTCCACTGCGATTTGAAAGGGCGCATTCCTTTATATCAGACTGCGTCCAACTACAACTGTATATTATTAATATCTGGTGACGAATGATACTGAAGGTTTGGGACCAACATGTCATGGCCTTGCTGGTACGACACAGCAGAATTAATGTGGCATGGAGCTAATGTGTATGCTATGGAATGTCTGGGGAATTAGGTTCCGGCCTGCTTTCTGGAATGTTATCCTCCTATAATATCCTCTGGGCTCAGACCAAGGAGGAATGAAAACCAGCACTGCTGAAATCAGTTCAGAACAAGTACGAGAGGGTTGGGCTGTCCACTTGCTAATACATTAGCAGACATTGGTTGGCAACGCCATTAAGGAATGTTGCTGGGTAGTGACGCCGTTTTGCTGGCCAGTGTCTGTGGCTGTAATTCGCGGTACAAGCGGATGTTTCACTTCTCTACTCTCAATTATTCTGTGACATAGACTTCCACGTGGAACATGTAGCCACTGGCAACGCTAGCGCTACTGTAGGTATCATGGTCAACTGCCCATTTTTAAAACTCTGCTTGGGATATACTTGTCTTCTCGTCCTTCCACCACACGTAACATTAACATTGTCATCCATGTGAGACCCTGGCATTTTTGGAAAAGTACATGTGCTGATAATCTCCTAATTTATGCTCCTACGTGTATAAAACAAGAAATACTAACATCAATAGCGATAAATTTAAACATCGTATTCGCAATACAACTTCAAGCTTTTGAACTGTTTTCATTGAATAGGAGTCTGTAAGCCAGTGTGAACTGTAGCTTATGTGTACCTAGCTATGGGCAGTGATGATGAGTGATGTGTGTGTGTGTCGGCAGGTCGCAACAATCCTGCTGGTGCTGAGCAGCATGTGCCTCGCCGCCGAGGACCTTGAGGATGTCCCGCTTGAACAATCACACAAGAAGCACGACAAGCGTGGGCTAGCGGACATCGGCTACGCAGGTGCGGCTGCGGGATACGCGGGCCCAGGTGTAGGCTACGCGGGCCCAGGTGTAGGCTACGCGGGCCCAGGTGTAGGCTACGCGGGCCCAGGCGTAGGCTACGGGAGCCCGGCTGTAGGCTACGGGAGCCCGGCTGTAGGCTACGGGAGCCCGGCTGTAGGCTACGGGGGCCCGGCTGTAGGCTACGGGAGCCCGGCTGTAGGCTACGGGGGCCCGGCTGTAGGCTACGGGGGCCCGGCTGTGCCCGTGTCCCAGACGGTGGAGATCACCAAGCCAGTGGCAGTGCCAGTGGTGAAGTACGTGGGAGTGCAGGTGCCCCACCCAGTTCCAGTCGCCGTGCCGCACCCATATGCCGTCGCCGTGCCGCAGCCGTACCCAGTGCACGTACCCGTGCCACAGCCGATAGCCGTGCCTGTCGTCAAGACAGTGGCTGTGGAGGTGGAGAAGCCAGTTCCATACGCCGTGGAGAAGCCGGTGCCATACCCTGTAGAGAAGCCGGTACCAGTGACTGTGGAGAAGCACGTGCCGATCGCCGTTCCCAGGCCGTACCCAGTCGCCGTGCCCGTCTACAAGCATATACACCACTACCCTGTCAAGACGCACCACGGCTGGTGGTGAGTACCTCACTCTTCCCTGATAACTGCTCGGCCCTCCCCTTCCGCTCTGCTGCCACCAGCGAGAGCCGGGAAATATGCACTCGATGTTCCTCTGCTATTGCATTTGCCGCTGCTTCATCTCCTCGTGTCACTTCAGCCTCAACTCAACCTTCTGGCTTTGCTGGCTCGGCCTCTGTGCATTTGCTGTTCCGAACTCTTCATTGCACACAGTTAAGATATTCAAGTTATAAAAAGTCTAACATTACCACCAGTTTTGATGCTAGGACAGTTCACGTTAGCAGTAGTTTGTGTCCGATGCAGGGTCCAGAGGTCTAGATATAGGTTATGATGCGAGATGGTGAAGTTCCCTACAGCATACAAACTTGGGGAAACACGGGATCACCGCAAGGAATACTGCCACGCCATGGTACACGAGATTCCGCTGATCTCCGGGAACTGTGATCAGACCGGCCATCGTGAGACCAGAGACGCTGCTAATTCTACATGTAGGATCCCTTCATTTCCTTTATGTTTTCACCGTCTTTGTTGGGCTTTGTGTGTGTGCAATTATAGAATAATAGCGTGTGCTTCGATATGGCGGAACAGGTACAGATGAATCAAAAACCCTACAAAAAGTGCAACCACAGTAACTTGAAGCAAGTTGTAAAATTCTCTAAGTAGTCGATATCTACTTTAAACGTGTCGAATGTTATAGCTACTGTATAAATATAAATTTAATTAAAAATATAAAGAAAGTAACTCCTATGGTAGCCAATGATAAGGTTATATTACTATAGTTGGCTACCCAACCTCCTTCTAGGTCACTAGAGATCGCTAGCCCTGAGAAATTACCTTGGCAGATTTATTTTGTCCATGCTGCATGCTGCTGCATAATTGGAATATCAATTTAGTGATAACTGGGAAATGCACTTAAATAGAGTACAACTATTACAACGGAATGAGGATAGTCTATGATGTGATACTTAACCTGTCGACCAAGAGTTGTAGCAAAGTCGCCATAATATATGAGATCAAGTTGTGAAAGTAGTATGAAATATGAGTAGTTATAACAGAAAGGGTAGCGCTTCGAGAAAATTCATCTAGGAATGCGGGTCGTTCCCGGTTTTTTGCATGTGGGAATAGTGTCGAACAATGCCTCTGATTGGCAGGTTTTCTCGCGTATCCCCCATTTCCCCTGTCCTTGCATTCCGGGGCTACTCCATACCAGTGGCGTAACCTATACATTTTCGATGTGTTTGACCATTTATAATTTAAACATATTTAATTCAGAGTTTACCATTTCCGATCCGAAAAACAGTTTTCGTAACTCCCGTACTGTACCTGCATAGTGCTGCTATCTAGTATTTATTTCCACAAACGGGAGCGACCAGCGATGAATCGAACTCGCAAGCGAGTTACCCTTCGGCAGGGTAAGCAGACGTCCTGTTTGCGTCCTCCAGTCCTACATTTCCCTTGGGAAGTGGGAGAACGGGAGTTTTCTTATAATTTGTAATATGCTCTCTAAATAATATTCAGTTTAGTTATTATTACATTAATTTCTTTCCGTTTTTATAACTAATGGTAGGTATTATAAAACTGTAAATACACGTGGAGGGTAAGCAAAGTTGGAAGTCGCGTTTGTTAGTATAAATTGGAAATGGAACCACAACCCGGCACTAGCAAATGTTATCTAAACTACTCAGATTTGCAGGGCTATTATACTGCTTATCCTGTAAAAAAAAACTTACTACACGCCACTGCTCCATACTCACCTCGCTTCACCTTCATCGGCTCTCAAGACCTCGATGTTAAGAGCAGCCCAAATATCTTCACTCATTTTTGGAATGAGTATATTAGCCATGTGTCCTATTTGTAGACATTAGTTGGGCAGTCAAGGGTTCGCAGTGGCGCAACATACGTCGAGGATGGCAAGTCGTCATGTAACTACCCAGTCCCTAAAATCACTGGCAATGCACACTCCTTACAAGGTTTACTTCATTAAAGTGACTTGATTTTCATAAAAACGCACATACATTAAACCTGTGGTGAGATGTTATTCATGTACTGCGATTTTGACTGTATGTTTAGCCAAAAGGCTATATTTTAGAGTGACAGGTGCAGTCTCTTACTTACTCGAGGATGATCGGATGCATCCTTTCTCGTAGTATTGACGAAGCAAGATTCGGTAACTCCATATTTTATTGTTTATATAGTTAACGCAGGAATTGTGTAATGCATGACAAATTATTAATATTCCAGACACGGAAATGAAATAAATCTTAAATAATTCTATCGGCCTAACCTTTCTCTGAATTTCAAAGAGAAAGCATAATATCGCGCCAGTGAAAAATCCACAGTAAAAATTCACAGCTCACATTTCGTCTGTTTCCTGCGACGCCTTCGTTAAATCCTCAGATTCCTGCGACAGACAGCGAAGCTTTTTCGCCTGGAGTGACTTGTGTTCAAAATACTTTCCCTACCTCCGTTACAAGAATCAAGAAGACATACTGGGTTCCTAACTATACAGTCTTCGTCCCTATGCTATCCACTGTCATAGATCTACTGTACATTTGTTCGACGAACACTCCGCCCAGCGACAGATCTTGCAGCTAGGTAAGACAGGCTGGACGCAGTAACTCGATAGTGAAGGTTATGGCGGGAGGGGCAGGCTATAGCATCAGAGGTCGAAGTGAAATCTCGTGCTATTTGGCACGTGGAACATGTTTGTGACGACCAGAAAGCTAGAGATGGCCGTCCGTTGATCCCGCACGCACACACACACGCACCTGATGTACTTTCCCCTTCCACGCAGCTTTCATCTATCCCGCTCTACAATTACACTGCATCTTGAAACTACGTCTGCTCGTGTTTCACTGTAGCTGTAGCTCCTTCGCCCTCTGTGAAAATCACTGCCGCAGCTGGGCGACGATCGAACTCCATGATAGTGCTTTGCGATATAACGATGTATCGATAACGAAACAATATTTCGAAATATCGCAAGTGCCATATAGTCCACCAGTGTAAAGTAATATATTGCATATCATTATATGCTATATTGGTAATGTGCGATTTTGGCGAAATGACAACTGGCATTCGAGACAGTACAACTACCAAGTAACTGAAAAAATATTTCTTAAAGCTACTTTGAATGAATGCAAGTGAGTGGCTGATCCAGAGAGGAGTTCACGAGGAACACGGACCCCCCCCCCCCCTCCCCCCACATACAATCACATCCACAAGAGAGTGTCCTCTCCCACGCTGCGAATCGAAAGAATGCACCTGCACCTATAAGTTGGATAGTAACTCCACATCGCCCTCTCTCGCAAAAATATAAATAAATATACGGAAGTCTAACTGAGGCGCTTGATGGCGCCAGTGGTCGTGTTCAAGTCTGTGTACTTGCAGAGAAACATCAACTAAGTTTGTGTTTATTTCACTTTTCAGTATATGTTTACAACATCAATAACATGAGCTTTGATTTTAAAAATTCCCTTTATAAATGTGATTTTTATGAGCAGTAAAACATGAGAAGGTTCCTTTTAATGAAACCACATGTTAACCGTGTATGATGTCTGGACGTATAGCACTAGACAGCTATAAGAATTAGAATAAAAGTTTTGGCAAGGACGTGACAGGAACCAGTGTGTGTGTGTGTGTGTGTGTGTGGCGGAGGTGACAACCGAGGAGGGTGAAGTGAACTGAGGATGGAGCAGCACCAGAATGCAGGGGCGGGGAAGGGAGATATCCCCGAGAAAACCCGACGACCAGCGGCGGCATCGTCCAGCGCGACTCCCACGTGCAGTGTTCCCACCGGGAATCGAACCCGGTTCGCCTAGGTGGAGACTGGTGCTCTATCCGCTACTTCACCGCGGCCCCCTGGGCGAGGTTGGATACTCACTTCTGTGTGTTGTGTTCTCAGAGCTGCTGCAGCCATCTCGTTATCTCGCCTGCAGGACGTCTGGAGCTGGCTCTCACCTTGACACTAACCAGCGATACCTGCTCGCAGTCCAGAGGCTGTAAGGCCATCTACTTCTTCCTCTGTACAGTCTTTCTTACGTTTTACTGTTGTATTTAATTTCATATTTTGTAATAAACTCTTTTGTGTATAATCCTTGCGTAATTAATTCATAAGCAATCCTCATATCCCTATGAATAATCACAACAGCACAGAACCAATATGATTAAAAAAAAAAAAATTCTGATTCATCTAAAACATTTCGAATGTGAAAATAATTCCGTATGTTTGCAAAGAATTATCTATGACACTTCAAATGGATTAAAGCAAATCTTACCAAACGTTTATGTGGAATGAATGGAACTAAACTACAAAAAAATTCTGGTGAACTTCCAAAATTTCAACGTAATATTTTAATCTATACATTGTATGTAATTAAGAGCACCCAATATACTGTATGTAATTAAGAGCACCCAATATACTGTATGTAATTAAGAGCACCCAATATACTGTATGTAATTAAGAGCACCCAATATACTGTGTGTAATTAAGAGCACCCAATATACTGTGTGTAATTAAGAGCACCCAATATACTGTATGTAATTAAGAGCACCCAATATACTGTATGTAATTAAGAGCACCCAATATACTGTATGTAATTAAGAGCACCCAATATACTGTAGATATGGGAATGTTTAGCATCGATACTACACACAGTTTTGAACTTCCACACACATTCAACTGTTCCCTAATTAAATGTAGGAACGCTACCATGGATTTACAGGGAAAATATTTTATCATTAGAGCTTCCTTAATATAAGTGTACCCTGATACTATTTTACTGAAGTCCTACAAAAGTCATACATCAGGATATTCCTCCGCTTTATTCAAACAAAGATATATCCGAGTGTAGAAAATTACGCGAAAGAAATGGTGTACCACATTCATGCGCACTCAGTGTAATGACATTTTGCAAAAGAACTATTTCTTACCCGGCATGGCCAACGCATCTGTTTTCTCGCCGTTTTATTCATATCTTAATAATATTATAAATGGGAAAGTTTGTTTTTTTGTTTATTACTCAATCGCGTTGTAACGGCTCCACGGATCTTGATGGAATTTGGTACAGGGGTAGATTATATTCTGGATTAACACATAGGGTACTTTTCTTCCCGGAAATACGGACAGTTTCTTAGGGAATATATGAAATATCCCACCAACCGTTTGAGTAGGCGCTAGTTGGTGGTTCGTCTTTTATATTCCTTCAGGAAATGTTCGTTCTTCCGCGATGGAAAGTACCTTATGTGCAAATCCAGAATATTAGAGTAATAAAGAAAAACACGAAAGACAGAGCTTGGCCATTATAATTAAAGTTTTAATTTTGCAATCAGGTGAAGTCGCGGATAACAGCTAGTCAACTATAAATAAAAAGTTATGATTTATAGTTAAAATATAAGTAACAGTTCAATGGAACCAAAAATAAGGCATTTTGATGTTAATACAAGTATAAAACATTTTGTGAAACGCGCAGACATATTTAGGAAACAAATAAGCACGTGGTACATGGGGAGATTTTTCAAATGTTTAGTTTAAAAAGTGTGAAGAAACCGCCAATATACTATAGTAAATTTGCCTGTACTTGGCCACCATGAAAATACGTGTAGATCCTACATCTCCAATACTGCTGTTCGTGTGTTGTTGGGAATAAACTGCAATCAATTCTGGCAGCCTTTACTACTTACTTACTAATATCCCGTTGTTCGTGTAGTTAGACACGCTTATACTAATACTAGCGGCGCCCACGTACCTACAGTGTGTGTACGGTGGCCTATGTACAGGCGCTCTCCTCATGCCGAGCCAGTTCTGTTCCCCTTTGTGGTATGCAACTTGTACGGCATGCAGGCACATGGAGTTGCCCACTCCCACCGCTGTTTTGCAAACTTCAATTTTAATTTAGAAATACTTCATAAATTTCCCGAACATTTTGCTACAAGAATGTCTTGCTTATATTTTCCCATAGATGCCTTGGTTTGAATTTAGACTTGTAGTCTAAAAACACCGTGCGTGTGTCTACATATATACGTGTATGTATGTGTGTGTTCATATAAATATCTGCATATACATATGTATAGGTTTTTGATGGTTAATTGAGCACTTTTGATACCAACTTTTGAAAAATGTCACTATCCCTACCTGCGTATATTTTAACGGCCATGCAGTCCAGCGTGCACGCGCCCAGTAAAGTTGGTAACGATGGAGGGAAAGTAGTTCCATATCTTGAATATTGACGTCAATTTGCAAGGGTTACTTAAAAATTTATGAATAATTAAATGAGTTCTTTTTTAAGCATATAGGTGTACGAATTGGCAAACATCCTAAAATACTTATTTTTCTAGAAATTTGTCAGTTTTGCTTGACTGACGCATGCATGAAGTGACCAGGTCGATGACAGTGTTAAATTTGCACGCGGAGGAATAATACACGATTTGCTTACAAGTAGATCTGAAGCGGAGCTTTCAGAAGTACTCAGTTTACTGTAAACAGCCTACAGGTCGCCTCTGAGTTCATTCTTTCTAGCACGCACAAGCCACGTGTGATGACCACATGACAGCCAGCATATTTGTAACAGAACTCTCCGACAAAGTGTGAAGGTAGCAAGCTGCTCTCACTTATCCATGCCGACCCCGCCACGACATGACAAGACGTCAGCAGTGGACAGCAGTAAGGCTTGGTTCGCAGTTGAAGCCATAACAGTGACGACAGAACATGGGTCGTGTGCATAAGAACTGACCATCATGTTTTAAAATATATTGATCCACAACTGCGCATAACAGGACATATGCATCAGAGTTCCAGACAGACTCGCCGCAAAATTTTATTGGCTAAAAATAATACATAAGCATTAAATTGTGCACCAATTCCGCACACCACTTCAGGTCTTGTAAATGTTCTACAGTTATGTCCTATGCCTTGAGCTTTATTTTAATCGTGAACCAGCAGTAATCAGCGTCGGCAGCTGTGTGGCGAGGCTAGGGTTGCCAACTGTCCCGTATTGTATGGCATTCCCCGTGCCATTGGCCTGAAAGTCGAGTTGAGTTGAGAGATCTGAGCGGTTCTCAACACCGACGCCTTGAGAGCTGATGAGGGTGAAATGAGGTGAGAATGGAGCAGCAGCGGAATGTAAGCGCGGGGGAGGTGGGATATCCCCGAGAAAAACCCGCAACCCGCCGACCTAGCATTCAACATACTCTACACGTTTCTGACAGTTTTCTTTCCTTATTGGCTGTCATGGATGTATGAAGCTACTACTCCAGTTCACTGGGGACAATGATGATTCTGATATTACAAAACAGAACGTTTGTAATTGGTCTGTAAACAACTTAGTCGAGCCTAAACCTTGTTCATCTAATAATTAACGAAAGTAGTTAGTGTGTTATAGAAGATATGTTGGCTTAGTTAATGTTCTCGAATTTCCATTATCTCTGACTATGACATTTGTATCAATGGTGACTTGAAGGGAGGGAACAACTTGCAGACGTTGATATTTGTGGGCTGGGGAACCTGCACACTGAAGTGATAATAGTACAGTTAAGGGTGCAGTGTTGTGCACTTATGTACTTCTTACATGATGCCCGAGTACTACTTTATGGGTTTCCCAACCCATCACTGTAAAAATAATTTCTTCTAAACTTCCTAAATAGTAACGGAATTTTTTATCTTTATAAACAGTGTGGAAAATGTACCACATAGCAGACTGAAAATGTGTGTGTTCATTATCACTATAATACACAGTTGGTAACTTCCCTCTGCATTTTACACTTTCCTGAACAAATGTAAGAAAGGTGCCATGAATATATGAGGAAGAATCTTTACTTCTCGCTCTTTCTCGGTATATGTATACTCTGATGTGGTTGATTTGTGAATAATGCCTTAGAGTGCACAAGTATATACATCTGCTCATTGCTGCATGTCACGTTCAATAAGTATTGTGGTAGGAGGCTGCAGCCTCAAGAGTTGCTGAGATGTGGCTGGGGAGAAGACGGAATGTGGAACTAAGGAGTACCACGAGAAAACACAGGAAATCCGCCGGAACCGTAGGCTAGTATACTCATACACGCACTGCAGTAATAACTATGTTACTTGAATATTAGTTTTGAAAGTCTGAAGTTGATAGATAAACGTTTACTTACACGTGAGAACTTAGTGTGTGCCAAGTTCTCTCGCGAAACAACGGCCACCCGAGTACTTACTCCATCATTGTGAGGAAACTTAATATTGTGCACTTTTTTTCCAATCTGTAGGAACCGAGCAACCCACATTTGAAACACCGAGGTTTATTATTACACAGACGCCACATTGAAATACGACCAGATACATACGCAGACTAACCACTCTGCCAGCCATATTGGCCACTTATGCTCGCCTGTTAGTCGTGACGTCATAGCCTGGCTAGGCAGTACGTCTGGGCCGTTCTCACATACTTATGATCAAAATCGCAATTTTGCGTAAATTATAAAAATTTAAAAAAAATGCATAGCTGGTTTGCAGAAATTAAATATTTCTCGCTGAAAAATAATTTGATAAATAATTTCTTCACCTTCGTGTAGTCGTGCTCCCTTATTTCAGTTGCAGTAAGAGTGGTTGGTTAATGTTGTCTGGATGCTGCAAGAAAAGTAGAATTGTGAGTCTTCACATAGGATTCAAATTTTTTTGTTGAAAATGACAATACACGAAACGTGTATAATTCAAAAGTGTTTGCTGTAATGAAAATGAAATAATTTATATTTGTTTTTCACTGTATGATAAACACATTAGCTCCTCTTATCTTTAAAATGTTAGTTAATTGTAACGACTTTATTGTATGTGATAGGTATACACGGTTCATACGGAACATATCCCGGTCTGGACTGGAAGTCCTTGTTTATTGGGAGCTGACGGGAGTGGCAGAGAAGAGAAAGAGTGTAGGACGCAGGTCGTAGAAGTTTCCTTGGAGAGAGTTGGGCCAGAGCAGGCGAGAACTATCTGTGTTACTCCTTATGTAGTTCACACTCATTAGCAGAGTTTCGTCAGCTGTGCAGGAAGTCCCTCGCTGAGAACAACGCCTGCAGTGCGAGATATTAAGTGGAAGCCCGGTGGGTAGGGCGGGATCTTATTGCGTCTCAGGGCTAGACCCCTTACGCCTACAAGGATAGGGAATCATGCTAGGTGACATGCATCACGGCAGAGAGGGACTGGGCAGCCATGACTGTCTCCCTGAGTGTACCTAACTAAGAAGAGACTGGGAAAAACCGTCAGAGACAAAAAACTCAGTCGACAGGAAAGAAATCAAAATTATTCACGTATCAAACAGAAATGCTACGGAAGACAGAGGTTGGAAGTAGAGATGAAAGACTAGTAGAGAGAGGATGCTGTCTTATACAGCATTATCTGCACAGCCTTTGCCCGCACTTTCAGGCCACACACTGACTGGCCTGCGCCCAATAAGAACGTAGTTCTACGACTTCGATTAAAAGTGCTAGCTTATCTTTAGTTAATATTGAAGTGATTTATTTTGCTTTTCGTTTTTTAATGCATATAATTTTAACATTAAATAAATTTGTTAAATATTTCCTTTTCTAAAAATTCCACGTTTTCATTTGCACGGCGCATTAATTAAATCACGCCCAATACTACATTAATTTTACATACGGCAGAACAATACACAATGTGCATACAAATAGATCTTAAGATGGCTTTCAGAAATGCTCAGTTCTTATTAGACGATTTACGATCATGGTGTACATGTCGTGTAGGAAATGGCGATACTTTATTTGTGTGTCGTGTACGTAAAAACTTCTACGAGTAGAATCGAACGATAAAATAAACGCTGGAAGTAATTTACTGCCTTTAATAATATATTTTATTTCCAAAACTGATTGCGTTTTTACTTTTTATGCACGTTTTTTTTAATACGCAGGAAATTTATGTGATAATCAATAGTAATCTAAAAGTTAAATTTCTATCATATTTTGTACTGTGTTATCTACAAATCCTGTGCATTAAGTACTAACAGAATCCTGATGCAAATAAAATACAATGAGATATTATTAGCTAATTAATGTCTACTACACTAAAACCAAGTTAAATTCAAGCCGTTCGAGGTGAATCAGATAGTTTCATAAATAACGTTCTATACAAACCTGTCTTACGAGAACGAAATTGATCCCAAACAGACTTTAACAAATTGAAGACATGTAAGTATTTATTAATAAAGTTTTCCAACTACTAATGATTTGTTTTGTAGCCGTGGAAGAATTTGCACCGCATGTTTTCTATATTTCATAGTCGATACATGAGACGGCATGAACGAAGCGACGACTATTTCGTAGGCAACAGAATTACATAAGTTGAAAAGGTGCATGTTACAGGTGTGGTATATTCTATTCACGGTAAAGCGAGCACGTTGATAAATAACCCTCTCATTTGGAATAATAATCAGAAATATATTATTATTTTTTAGCCTTAGACGGTAACGTCCGAATGCGGTGGAATATATACTATCTACCAAAAAGTAATTGGGCACCTGTCCACAATGTTTGCTCGGTGGTTGTCACTCCGTTAGAATCTCGTAGGGCCACCTCTTGCGGCTATAACAGGAGCCACCCTGTCTGGCATGCTCTCTACGAGTGTTTGCAGGACATCCACGAGGATTCGTCGCCATTCCTCTTTCAACCATTCCATGAGTTGAGCAATGGATTTTGGCCGCGCCTGACGAGCCCTCACCCGGCGATCCAATTCGTCCCAAAGATGTTCTATAGGGTTGAGGTCGGGGATCTGGGCGGGCCAGTCCAATTGGCGAATATTATTGTCGGTGTATCACTGCACAGTAGCCCTTGAAACTTGGCACCTGGCATTGTCATCCTGGAAGTAACACGGGTCCATTCCGCAAAAACGCCACAATGTTGGGAGCATTTCATTGTCCAGAATGTTACAATAGACCTCTGTGTTCATGCTACCACGGACAAATAACAGCGGTCCTACGCTGAAGGCCGTGAAACACAAGTCAACTGACGTACTGAATTACCTGTCTTCACGGGTGCCCAATTACTTTTTGTTAGATAGTGTACCTACACACTATGTACATTGCGGAAATGGCAATATTTGTTAGATAGTGTACCTACGCACTGTGTACATTACTGAAATGGCAATATTTGTTAGATAGTGTATCCTACGCACTGTGTACATTACTGAAATGGCAATATTTGTTAGATAGTGTACCTACGCACTGTGTACATTACTGAAATGGCAATATTTGTTAGATAGTGTATCCTACGCACTGTGTACATTACTGAAATGGCAATATTTGTTAGACAGTGTACCTACACACTGTGTACATTACTGAAATGGCAATATTTGTTAGACAGTGTACCTACACACTGTGTACATTACTGAAATGGCAATATTTGTTTAAAAAGATGGCAAAAGGATCAAGAAATAGCTGAACGGAAAAAGTAACTAGGTCCTAAAAGTGCTCACTTTACCTCGAACAGCCTATATAAATGTTACGGGCATTTCGCACGAGGCGATTATTGCCGGCAACAATCGCCCAATTTATTTTTCATCGGCATAAATATAAGCGTTCACATATTGACATTTGCTCTGCAATTGCTTTTAAAGGAGTGGCGCAGTCGGGGATTGAACCCATTTCGCCTTGGTGAGAGGTGAGCAGGCTAAACTCTCAGCCACCTCGGCCCCCTGAGCAACTAGCTCGTATTTATGTCACAATATTGATGTTGCCAGTTTTGGCAGAATTAATATTGTGACGTGAATACGAGTTGGTAGTCGCCTTGTCTTATCTTCACTGTAGTGTTAAGATCTATAGTTAGTTGTGTAGGGGAACATCTACTTCGAGGAAATATTTAACGACATGTTGAATTTCAAAACCCTTTAGTTCCGAACCTTTTCCGTCGTTGGGTCATTTGAATTGTTACACGTATCATCTGTCTAGCCGCGAATCACGAAAGTCAGTATCGCATAAACTTAATTCTGATTGGCTGACTCG
Organism: Dryococelus australis; assembly: GCA_029891345.1. Classification (NCBI taxonomy): domain Eukaryota; kingdom Metazoa; phylum Arthropoda; class Insecta; order Phasmatodea; family Phasmatidae; genus Dryococelus; species Dryococelus australis. The sequence continues at coordinate 119,739,948 of CM057004.1, read as the reverse complement.
TGTAGCAGGTAGTATACAACCAAAGACAGGCGGCCAACAGCCAGAGGAAGGCAGCAAGTGTGCATATACGATATTGGAGTCTATACTTCGCGTAAACAAGTAGCACTAGGTATGTAGACATTCTTTTAGAAATCTGCTTTAAAAAAAAGCGAAACAAGCTATAAAAACAATAGTCCAATATGGCAGGGGAAGATTTCCCTTGATGTATGGTGTCAGTCAGAAGGATGCATGCTCCGTCATGAAGCGAGCAAGGATTCGTCACAAAGGCAATAGCACGTTGCAGTGTAATCTAACACAGCCTGTATGTACACGCCAAATACCTCTGCTGTGTTGATGTTCCCATGTTGGCGAGGAAGAGCCTATCTACTGTGGGCTTCAAAGGCAATAGCACGTTGCAGTGTAATCTAACACAGCCTGTATGTACACGCCAAATACCACGGCTGTGTTGATGTTCCCATGTTGGCGAGGAAGAGCCTATCTACTGTGGGCTTCAAAGGCAATAGCACGTTGCAGTGTAATCTAACACAGTCTGTATGTACACGCCAAATACCACGGCTGTGTTGATGTTCCCATGTTGGCGAGGAAGAGCCTATCTACTGTGGGCTTCAAAGGCAATAACACGTTGCAGTGTAATCTAACACAGCCTGTATGTACACGCCAAATACCACGGCTGTGTTGATGTTCCCATGTTGGCGAGGAAGAGCCTATCTACTGTGGGCTTCAAAGGCAATAGCACGTTGCAGTGTAATCTAACACAGCCTGTATGTACACGCCAAATACCTCTGCTGTGTTGATGTTCCCATGTTGGCGAGGAAGAGCCTATCTACTGTGGGCTTCAAAGGCAATAGCACGTTGCAGTGTAATCTAACACAGCCTGTATGTACACGCCAAATACCACGGCTGTGTTGATGTTCCCATGTTGGCGAGGAAGAGCCTATCTACTGTGGGCTTCAAAGGCAATAGCACGTTGCAGTGTAATCTAACACAGTCTGTATGTACACGCCAAATACCACGGCTGTGTTGATGTTCCCATGTTGGCGAGGAAGAGCCTATCTACTGTGGGCTCCAAAGGCAATAGAACGTTGCAGTGTAATCTAACACAGTCTGTATGTACACGCCAAATACCTCTGCTGTGTTGATGTTCCCATGTTGGCGAGGAAGAGCCTATCTACTGTGGGCTTCAAAGGCAATAGCACGTTGCAGTGTAATCTAACACAGTCTGTATGTACACGCCAAATACCACGGCTGTGTTGATGTTCCCATGTTGGCGAGGAAGAGCCTATCTACTGTGGGCTTCAAAGGCAATAGCACGTTGCAGTGTAATCTAACACAGCCTGTATGTACACGCCAAATACCACGGCTGTGTTGATGTTCCCATGTTGGCGAGGAAGAGCCTATCTACTGTGGGCTTCAAAGGCAATAGCACGTTGCAGTGTAATCTAACACAGTCTGTATGTACACGCCAAATACCACGGCTGTGTTGATGTTCCCATGTTGGCGAGGAAGAGCCTATCTACTGTGGGCTTCAAAGGCAATAGCACGTTGCAGTGTAATCTAACACAGTCTGTATGTACACGCCAAATACCTCTGCTGTGTTGATGTTCCCATGTTGGCGAGGAAGAGCCTATCTACTGTGGGCTTCAAAGGCAATAGCGCGTTGCAGTGTAATCTAACACAGCCTGTATGTACACGCCAAATACCACGGCTGTGTTGATGTTCCCATGTTGGCGAGGAAGAGCCTATCTACTGTGGGCTTCAAAGGCAATAGCACGTTGCA